>CM042016.1:48054083-48461583 GCA_023525715.1 Cichorium intybus | reverse complement strand
GAGGCTCCCTATTTATAGCCTCCAGCAGATAACCAGATAAGCCTTTAGAGATAAACCTTTTGAATTCAAATCAAGATAAACCTTTATCTTTAGTTCAAATCTATTTATCCTAACTTATTATAATCGAAATTATATATATATATATATATATATATATATATATATATATATATATATATATATATATATATATATATATATATATATATATATATATATATATATATATATATATATATATATATATATAATTTCGCTGGTTATTATCCTGCCAAAATTGTCACTTACTCAACTATTGAATAATTACAATTTCAGTCCCTGCACCTTTAATTAATTAAATTAATCACTAAATTAATTCCAATTAATTCTAGATTAATTTCTAATTAACTAATATAGTTTCTAATTAATATATTATCACTTTAATATATTAATAAACTATTTATTTTATTTCTATTGATTTATTAATCATATAATAAATCAATCTTTCTCTCTCCTGGAATTTCTGCCAAACCTCTAGCTATGAGGGCAACCCAAATGGACTTTGATTCTATTAATTACTTAAATACTAATTATTAGTCATGGCTTAGACACCTAATCCAACAGTCTCCCACTTGGATAAGTCTATGACTATAATTACTAATTTACCCTCTAATTAATCAGCAAACTGTAGCTTCCTAGAAACTGCTGCCGAACTCTGACCCAGTCAGTTCTGTCCATAGATAAGTGATCATATGATCCTTCGTCCAACAAGATATTTTCAGACACGAGACATGGATTGAGATCAATCTCTGTCCGATACTCTGTTTCCCGATTTTTCGATTCTGCTTATGACTTTAGAACTTCTAATTGAACACATCAATTTAGTCCAGGCTGGCCAGCACTTTAGTCAACTTCAAAATCATCGAGAGGCCTACAGATATCTGTTTCCCATCAGGGTCAAGGAACGAATAAGTTTCGACTTATATGCTTATATCTTTTACCAGTCAAATCATTCACAACAACACGCTTTATAACATCGAGTTACCGATGCGTTTTCGTACTATCAATGAACAACTGCCTTTGTAAATTATAACTCATATCTCTCCACTTCAAGATCATAAGATATTATCGTCTCAACATTGCTTATGATATAATCCATGAAGCAATCTATTGAGTGTGGGTTTATCCAATACTCAAATCTCTATTTCTAAGTACTCATGAATGTTGTAGCAATCTTATTGCCATGTCTAACTCCTTAGACAGTCAACAAACCAATTCATGACAGTCTTGATTCAATACTTACTTCCCAAAGTATCAGCAACTGTGGACCTTTCTGAATAATTAAATTATTCAAGAAGTAAAACATGCGAAATTGAAACATAAAGATCTGACTGGCAGCTACTCCTGCTTATTACCAAGTCTCCACAAGGTAATCACCAAGTCGGACCTTGTCATAAACTATTATCGGTTTCATGATTTCTTTTAAACTTTCAATTCTAATTTTACAGCTATGTCTTTATGAACCTTACACTCTTTCAATGTTTCCAAAGTATCTTATACTTATACACTTTATTGCAGATGATCCAATCGGATACTCATCCGATAACATCTCAATATGTTATCCTATCAATTTCTCTCCTAACTCCATTCTGGTAATGTGTACTGTGACTTCCTATGGTTCTAGGGTCTTTAGTCTACTTGACTGCACCCTAAGACTATTTCGAGGTGTTATGATGTGTCGGTGAACCACACGCGCTCCATCAGAATACCAACGAGACTCTTTAACCATGAAGTCCTTTAACATCATGTCATGATGTTAATGATTACCACTTTAAAAAAAACTTTCAAAAACACTATCACTTTCACCCCAATCATTTCCCAATGAACTCTCAATTGAGTTCAAACAATCCATGCAGTTTTCCCAGCCAGACAATGTCCTAAATCCAACTTACTATGCCCTAAGCATCAAGTCATCAGGACATGTTCATGACATTATGATCGATCCAAGAAACTTGTGTAACCCGATCCAATATTATTCCAAACTCTTTCGGAATCCAAAGATTATTTATAATCCTTGTGTCATGATTTTTGAAAAACTATTTCCTTTCGGAGACTCTTCTCATGCATCTTGAATCATATCAAGATCATGCTTACAATGGCTAGGCCTATGCTGGCGATTCATCTATTCAATAGATGACTTTGAATTACGTGAGTATGTTGCACCTTCTTAATTTCTTTCATGCTAAGTCATCACACTTTGCAATGATAAGAAAACCCTTTCCTGGGTCTATGCATCTTGAATCTCATCAAAATCATCTTGGCAGAGTCTGGATCTATCTCATAGACGTTTACAACCACCTGAGTATGCCATATTTCTATTAAGTCTTTCATAGCGATCCGTCTCTTAACACCAAGTCATTACACTTCGTAATGAAAATAGACATTTCCTAGAACCAGTATGTATCCCACATATGGAGATAGTAGATAACGGCGACTCCCACTGGCTTTGACACGGTTATAGACTATTCACAAAATCCAGGACTTATGGCACATTTTGAGAATCCAAACATTTCTGACATTTTAATGGAAATCTTTCAGCCCTTTCTCAAAATCCAATCCTTTGGCATATTTTTTTTGAGAATTTGAATATCCTTTCTTGCGAGATGCCTGTGGGGAAATCCCGGACCTATTTACCTTTGTACTAGGACACTCTTTGTGAGTCCCTATTAGTGTGTCGGTTATCCACACGCGCTCCACTAACGATTCACAATGTGCTATGCAGTATCCTTTCGGATTTCATCTTCTATTGAGAGTGCTTCTCCCAGAATCAATTACTTGACTCTAAGTATCGCCTCACACAACCAGATGTTCTCAAGGTATGTATCTGTCCATGTTGCTTTCTTTTGATGATTCAGTTACTCCCATTAGTTTTTAGACCAGGTGTAAAATCAATCAAAATTTCACATAGACTGTGTCTCGCCCTAAGGTTCTCTTGTTTGGCAGCACCCAGGCTCACCAATGCTTCCAAGTAGTCGGATTATAAATCCGTACCAACTATAGTGTTTTACCACCAATCGGTATGTCACCCTGATCATAACTACTTATGATGGTGATCAATACTACTGGCCAAGAGGAGATCATGTCAGTTGCAAAACAAAAATCTGATTTCTGCTCCAAGCCTAGTGATGACTAAAGGTTCTTTCACTTGGCTAATCCTGAACTCATTCAGGACTGTCCCAACTTCCACTGTTTCCTTAGAACATGAGTTCTTTCTAAAA
This sequence comes from Cichorium intybus, assembly GCA_023525715.1. Lineage (NCBI taxonomy): Eukaryota > Viridiplantae > Streptophyta > Magnoliopsida > Asterales > Asteraceae > Cichorium > Cichorium intybus. The sequence continues at coordinate 48,458,326 of CM042016.1, read as the reverse complement.
GAGCTCTTCTTTTACAGTTACAGCGGGATAGCCAATGAAACGACAATGCTGATCATGTTCAGGCTAGTCATGAGGTTCGGATGAACACTACAAGACCCTGGACTTTCTATGTATAAGTGGGATAATCCCAGCTTTACATTTCAGATAGTGTCTGCAATACCTATAGTCTAGGATGTTGTCGGAATGTGGTTTATATGGACTGACTGGTATAGTGTTCATCTTATTGGAAACTAATTGGCAATGTATCTCATACATCGAGGATCGAACTGTTTCGACCAATGCTCCATTATCTTCCTTAAGACACATTATAACTATTAATGTTCTTGGAAGGGAATGAACTGTGAAACATTTTTCTCAGTTTATGTTATTGCTCAGGTTCTGTGGAACTTGTACTTCCTTTGAAGTCCTTGAACTGTTCAAGGTTTCAATTCAATCGCTTATCCAATAAGCAAAGTCATATTCGCCATACCGAATGATGAATATCATGAAGTACAAACATTTGTGTTCTATATCAAGATTCTAGCAATACACAGCAACAGGTGTGTCCGTTGCTCTTAATCTCAATGTCTTTTACATATCTGTGTAAACTTATGACTTTGTTAACTTTGTTCAAGACTTGCAATCTTCAGTTGACTCTAAGTCAACTGATTCCAAAATCCTATCATCTGGATCTTTTGGGTGATTCATTTCTTGCCACATGTGCTTTATAAAGAACTTAATCATCATCTGACTCTAAGTCAGATGATTCCAAAGTCTTGTCCAACTGGACCTTTGGTTGATTCATTTCTTGACACATTAAGAACTCAATTCATCAAGTGACTCTAAGTCAAATGATTCCAAAGTCCTGTCCAACTGGACCTTTGGTTGAATTGATTCTTATAATATTTGTATTAACAATCATAAATGACACAATTCTTGAATCCAAACATTTTGGATGCATCAATATTCAAGTTATTACTGATCATACACTCAACACATTCATATAACATTTCAAGGACAATTTCAGAGACAACAGGTGTTAAAAGAAAATTGATAATTTTATTTAAAAAAAAACAAAAATCCTTGAACAATGTAATATATGATAGACAATGTCAAAACGCATCTAAAGACTAATAACAATATTTTAATATATATCTAAACTTCAAAACTGCACGAGCTGGAGATCCAATCCAAATGTGCTCCTATGCGCCAGAGTCCCGTGCCTTATTTATTCCCTACATACAACCAAAATGTGACTATCACATTGTGTATCAAGAAATCTTGGAACAGGAGTTTTTAGGTTTTTAGATATACCTGAGCTTTCAAATGAGTTGGAGCGTCTTCCAATCTTTCTGTGACTGTATCCGATTTAGTGGATTCCCAGTTTGAGACATGTCCAGGCGGTCTCGACCGTTTCTTGTTACGTCTCTTCACTGAACTTAATCCAGAAGTAGCTGGGCCATTGGAGCTATGCCTGTCCAAGAGTGACTCATATAAAGTCAACAGTGGACGTATTTCCATAAGGGCCTTTTTCTGGTCTTCCTTTCTATACACCTGAATGAACAGATCGTACTCACTAGTCAGCGAAGCGAGTAGAATGTTAACACTCTTTTCCTGACTCATGGAATAACCAAGTTTGTATAATTCGCCTATGTACGCTTCAATCTGAAGAACATGCGAATTGATGCTACTTCATTCTTTTAGCTTGCACTCTGCAAGTCTTTTGAAGATCCTAGCTCGTTCATCTTCAACTGGTTTTTGGAACCTTTCCTCAACCAGTTGCATTAACTCATATGGCCCCAAGGATTCAAAATCCTTGCGGAACTCGGGGTCAATGGTCAATAGCATGAGGTCACGAATCTTTTCAGATTCATCAACTAAGAAGTTATGCTTATCATAAGAATCTTTTATGATAACTTGTTCCGGTGGGACCGGGATCGGATACTCGATGAGATGTAGCTTGCCAGCAATGACGAGAACCAGTCTCCAATTGCAAAGCCATTCATTACAGTTAAGGCCAATCAGCCTTTCCATATTTGGCAGGTGCATTCTGATGCTTTTAGAAATGGGTGAAGGAGGAGAAGGAGGAGAATTGACACTTGACATCTATAAAAGAACCAGAATTTATTAGTTTAAGTGATCCTTTTAAATAATTACCCAATATGTTATTTAATAAGGCTAGGATCTAAAATACCCCAACTATGGTGTGAAGAGGGATGCCGTAATCACAACATAATGGTCATTAAGGTAGATAAACACTTATCAATTTCATCTTGTGAAATTCCTAGATCTGTTGAGATTCATTGAACTTTTCAATGACATGTTTAATCTCGGATGTGCCCCACTGTTTGTGACTGGGATGCCGAGGATCACAAACCGGATGTGAATAACCATGCAAATTAGCTTGGTACTCTCAGGTTAATTATCATCTCTAATTGATGTGCCGGTAAACCACCCACGCTCCATCAACAATGACAATACCCGGGAAACCCATTGCAACTCTTTATGAACCCCTATTGGTGTGCCGGTAAACCACACACGCTCCACCAATGTTTCATAAGGTGCAATGTGTAATTTCATGGATTAACACCAATTCACATTTTTCCTAAAGTAACTAGATTTGGGTTTTATTAAGTTGTTCCAGTACTTTGAATAATATCATTATACTTTTAATGAGATTAAGTTGGTCCTATCAAACCCGTTCGGCTAACGACACTCTACTGATCAAGCAAGCGGTGGGTGAGAGTGGACACCCATTAGACTGCTATTTTATAGGCAGTCTCCTTATACCCACTTTATAGATCAGCTTCGTGAATGAGGCCTACTATTGATTTGACTAACCATTAAATCTTATACATATAATATTAACTTTTAATTATAATATATATAAGATGAATTTTAAACCTTTTAAAATGTTTTTGGTTTATCTTTTAATTTATTGGAATTTAAACTATTAAATTTAAAATTAAATTAAACCTTTTAAAATCGATTTAATTATCCTTTAATTAAACCATTAATTAAATTAATTAAATTTTGATATTTTAAACCTTTTAAAATATTTTAGGATTTATCTTTTAATTTCTGCCAATTTAAAAACAATTAAATTAAATTAAATTAAATCCTTGAATTATCTTTTAATTACCAATTAATTAAATTAATTCAAATGTAGATAGGTTTTACCAAATTAATCAAATTAATTTAAACCTATCTTAAACCCCCTAATTTTCGATTTCAAATAATGGGTTTCAGGTTATCCATTTAATTAATCAAATTAAAGTTACCAAAAATAGAATACCTTCTAGAACCCTAATCAAATTTTCGAAAATCAAAAGGGGGAGGGGCTAGGGTTTTCAAAACCCTAACCCTAAATAAATTTCAATATTATTAGGTTTTATAAGCTTTAAACCCTAAAATTTAGGAAAACTATTATAGCAATTCAACAAGAAAACAGCCAAAATGTAAAACCCGTATCCTGATTATAACATATACTTAAAATAAGAGTGTTAGGAATTATATGATCATTGGTAGTTATAACGCTAAGAAAAACTTTAGTTACAATTTCATATGAAAATCAGCATTTTGTGTCGTTTTTAGAAAAATCATAATTAATTCTAGAAAAATCATTTGGACCTCAAACCAGTGCACAAAGTTTAAAAATTGAGTCTAGTATAATTACCAAAAATAATAGTAAGCTTGAAAATGACATTATCTATGGTAAAAAATGCAATCTTTACTGATTAGTTCGGAATTGACAGATTAGATAGTCTGTTTTCAAAAATTCATAATAAATCATAGAAAAATCGTATAAATACGTAAAATACATCCCTGAAAAGGTATTGAGATGAATTTTCTGAATATCAAATAAAAACGTGAATTTAATGGGTTTAAGATCGGCTAAACCAGTCTTGAACAGACTGATTCTAGAAGGTCATTAATTTCAACAAAATTATATTATTAAAATCTTTTGTCAAAAGTGGCAAGTAATTGTTAATTCAAGAATTCAAGTATAAATACCCCCCAAAACATCTCATAAACCACACCAAGAAATCACAAAACCATTCCATAGAATTTGCTAAGGATTTGAGTGTAAGCAAGTGAGCGAAAGGAAGGTCAAAAGTCTAACGAAGGAGTTATAGATCTCGACGAACGGTCATAAGGTAACTACAAACCTTTCTATACCTTAAGTAAGTATTGTAAAATAATTTGTCTGTTAAGAAGTAGAATATTTAATAAGTATAACATATGTTACATTATACTTATTTCCAACAATAGTAAACAAAAACCTTAAAAACGTCGTTATTATAACAATTCGTAATTCCGAAAATAATACCGATTGATTTACTTACGAGAACGGTGACTAGGCCGATTACTTGGGATCTGGTTGTTGGATTTTCCGAAAGGCTAAAATGCTGAAAGGATCCTGCCACCCCATCTAATCTTCTACCTGGCCGTTCTTTACTTGATAAATCATGGAGTATCATGTTGGAATTATTGAAGGGTTTAATGATGAGACTATAATATAGTTAAGGATTAAGAAATGATAGATTTCTTATCATGTTAACAGTTAAGGTTGAAAGGGAATACAAAGCAGAGAAAGTTAAACGCTATAGTCAACTATAATCAGGTGAGTCTTCTCACTATACTATAGGTGATATTGCATGCGTAGGAAGGAAGATATGTTAGACTAAGGTGATCTTACCTGTTATGATAATTGTATGAATTATTGCTATGATAATGATTGTTTGTGGACGGAACGAGATAGCCCGCGAGCCAATAGGCGGAACGGGAATAGCCTGCGAGTCATTAGACGGAACAGGATAGCCCGCGAGCCAATAGGCGGAACGGGAATAGCCTGCGAGTCATTAGACGGAACGGGAAAAGCCTGCGAGCAATAAGACAGAACGGGAACTGCCCGTGAGTCTTCAGCGGAACAGGGATAGCCCGCGAGTCTCACAGACATATGAATGGTTATGATGTGTTGTATGTTATGTGATGGATCGTATGGTATTTTGAGGAACTCACTAAGCTCCGTGCTTACCCTTTCCCTATATAAACTACTGTTTCAGGTACATCAGGTACCATGGATGGCAAGGCGTGACGTGTATACACTGTGCTGCTTCATTGGAGGACTGTTTTTGAATTAATATTCTGCTATATTGTGTTTTCGTTAACTTCTGTTAATCCTGGGGTGTTTTCATTAAACTTATAACTTATGGAATTTTATGAAAATTAATTAAGTGGCTTTTCTTATATTGAAGTGTTCGTTTAAATTTTTTTTTGAATTTTACCCTAAAATTTTGGGATGTTACAAGTTGGTATCAGAGCACAGCTTGAGAGAATCAGGCTCACTTAGTGAGTTCTGGACTCAAGTTGAGGCTTAAGAGTTTTCTTAGAACATTTTTACGAAAGAAATATGTTTTATGAAGTGTGAACTAAAGACACAGTGTGTACCGCCAGCCGAAGCCAGCATGGGAAAAGGGTTAAGTATTTAATATTGTGGATGTTAAAAAAAAACATATAGTATATGTTTGCTGAAATGCTTGGTAGAGATCACACAATGTTGTATTATTATCTGCTATTTGCTAATCGAACTGTATGCTAGTGCCGATAGGTTGCTTAGGGATTTCCACTAACTTGTATACAATAGGGACTGAATAGTCATAGAATGTGTGAGTTGGCCTTATTGCATGTTCCTTGTTTGGTTGTTGCCTTAGGGTAGATTCTCTTATTTGAAAGACTATTTAGTTCGATATTGTATACAACTACGTTCGCGAAACAACCTATTATCACTGGAGGAAGTTCCGTCTTAGTTAGAATAGCAGGGTGGGGGTGGGATTCCAAGTATTCCTAGAAGGGTTGACATATGCCTTATAAGGGCATATGTGTTAAAATTATCGGTGAGAAGCGAATTGGATATTTCAAGACGGGTCTTGGAACGGACATGGATAGGTGTGGAAGGTAGTAGTAGAGCTCCTACTATCGAAAGCACAGGATCCGCGTTCGAGTCGGGAGTTCGTCACGAAGGATCCAAGGAGCTGAGTATGTGAGTGTCTAGCATAGTTGACTTAAATGCTAGTGTAACGTGGTAAACCTTTATCCATTCGATTGTTGAATGTTGATTGTGAGGTTCAGTAGGAACAATTAAGATGTAATCATACCAGTTTGGTTGGACCGATCATGCTTAAGTTGATTACTGAGCGTAAAGACTATTGAAAGGGAGAGTGTTAAAGTGCTATTGTGGTAGCTATTTTTCATGCAATTAATGGGCACACAAGTTCAGACAGGGACTAGAGGATGCAAGGGTGAGTTTTCCAACTCACAGTCAAAGAGGTGCAAGCGGCGTCTGAGATGATAGCGGGTATTTTTGAGTCATGCTGTGTAATAGTGGGGCTAGCTACCCTTGTATTGATCTTGCTTGAGTGATTGATCAGGTCGTGTGGGTTGAGAGTCTGGATCACTCGCTCGTGATTGAGGTAACTGACGATAGAGGTGTTCACTAGGATCGCAAGCAGATGAGTAACATATGGTGGTTGATGTAAACGTCTTTACATTATCGAAACATGTTTATTGAGATGGTGTTTGCCCCTGATGCAAGTTGTTGGCTGAGCAGAGTGGGCTTGGTTTTTGTTCGAGAGTAAGGGCTCGTAAAAAAAATTATAAATCGAATAAACAGACTTGGACTTTAGTCCAAGTGGGGGAGGAATACAAAATTAAGGGAACAACAGGAATATTATATTGAATCGATGAAATTATTAAAATTATAGTAACACGTCTATATATTTAATTCATTACTACAACTTATTATTAATACATTAAGAAAAGTTTACAGAACTACTAACCTACAAAGCCTCAAAAATTCTCCTCACTCGAAGACTCGAGTAAACCAGGGTTAATACTACTCATACCAGAATTAGATGGCGGATATTACTGCTGTGTATGAGTTCTTGATGAAGTTTCCCCCTTTTCCTGAATTTTTCTTTTCCTAAATACAACCTTATGAGCAGCTTGTATTAGCTTCTTTGTGCCGTCTGTTAGACCCAATTGTGACCCTTCAATTATCGCTTCTTTTTCTCTTTTTAGGTTGGGTATTAAATCTCCCGATAATTCTGTTGCCTCAATAAATTCATTACCAAATTCCTGTGGCACAAATAACTTTAGTAATTTCAACCTTATGATATAAAGGAATTAAAAAAAATGTAGTTCTTTACCTCAGCACGATCAATAAGGGTTTGCAAACTCGTAAGTTGTCGTTGGGGCCAATGATTGATACCTAATTCTCTACAGCGTTTTTTTAATTGTGTCGTTCCAATGTTGAGTTCCTTCGCAGCTTTCTCAATTGGTTCGCTGAAGTGTTCAGCTATTATTTCCTTACTTAATAAGTGCCTGAAACCTCTTCCACTGCCACCTGCTACGTTTTCTGAACTAGAAGGTTCAGATCCAATTGTATTGTTATCATTCTGGATCATTTGAACATGATCTTGATTTTCTGACCCAAAGATGGGCATTGATTCATTAAAGCCAGTGGTTTCTATCGGTAATAATTGTTGGTTTTCAACTAAAATACCAGGATTTTGAAATCCTTCTAGGTTCCTTTGAATCACCTGAAGGTGATTTTGGTATTGAAAACCAACCCCAAACTCGGAATTCATATCAATATTGATGTTATCAATCGTCTGTAATTGATTGTCATTTTGAATGTCAGCCATGAATCCTTGATTCATGGGGATGATCTCACTGCTCATTGAGGGTACGTCGATGAATGGATTGTACTCAGTTAGACCATCCACAAATGGGTCTACAAATAACACATGTCAAATGATAAAACAAAATAGAATACTTATAAATGGATCATTCAAAAGAATTTAACCTGGTAGAAGGCATGGAGTCTGATCAAGTGCAAAGTCAGATGCATGCACCAGATCATCTGAGTTAATGTTCAACTCGGGAAAAATTTCCGGCTCATCGTGGAGTTGCTCTATTGGTAGTATATCTGGAAGACTGTACCATAATTCAAAATCAAACAAAACATTAGAAAGGTAATCGAAGTATGGATGATAGATGTCTAGAATGTTAGAGTCACCGAACTCTATTAAGAATGCTTGGTTTGAAGTACCCTCTCCTTGCGGAAAACCAGGTCCAGGGTTCGACAGATCGCCCATTGAAGATCTGTTTTCCATGACTCAACTTTAAATATGAGTTCGTTTGCAAACAAACTAGTGATAAGAGAGGACGAGACTGAAAATGAATGTGGAAATGAATGATACTACATACCTGTATATATAGTATCTTACAGCTGGAACCGAAAGGGCACACGGAACTGAAAGGACACCTCACGTTTTAATTACCGAAATTCAAACTAACTACAGTAGATGAGACTTTTCACTACCCCAAGTGACATTATTTTCAAAATTCCCTGCTTGACTCTGGTGAGAACAATATAATAAAGAGACTTTTGAATTAAAACAAATTTTTATGTCTCCATATAATGAAAATAGTTTAAAAAGTGTTCAGTACTACAAAAAAAAAAAAAAAAAAAAAAAAAAAACTTCGGAAATATGATATAAATTGTATATTTTTCTGTGAAAAAAAAAATTTGGAGATTTTACAAAATAGATTTATTTAGTCAAAAAGTATTTAAAAGAAATGTTGAATTGAGGCAAATGTGTGTTGAAATATGACGAATTCATATAAATACGAAATAGTGTTAAAAATTAGGTGTTGCAAGTTAACTAGGTTAACTATGTATACATATAGATTAGAAAATACTAAATGTGTACTATAGATAGTAGCCGGTCAAGTCGATGTGTGGGAATGTGAGAAACAGTTAAAAAAAAATTTGTACATCTAGAGTAATTAGAAGAAAAGAAGTATGGAGTGAATGAGAATAATATGACCTTAAGCATTATTACAGATGTATGTGAATGTTGAAAGGGAAAGATAATTAAATCTTGTAAAGTTTCGGCAATAAGACGAGGAGGGTTTTTGAAGGACACAAGGACTCGATGGGAAATACATAGAGGCGTTCGAAAATGCGGATTTCGGGACGAAATCCAAATAAGTGGGGGAGACTTGTAAGACCCGTATCCTGATTATAACATATACTTAAAATAAGAGTGTTAGGAATTATATGATCATTGGTAGTTATAACGCTAAGAAAAAATTTAGTTACAATTTCATATGAAAATCAGCATTTTGTGTCGTTTTTAGAAAAATCATAATTAATTCTAGAAAAATCATTTGGACCTCAAACCAGTGCACAAAGTTTAAAAATTGAGTCTAGTATAATTACCAAAAATAATAGTAAGCTTGAAAATGACATTATCTATGGTAAAAAATGCAATCTTTACTGATTAGTTCGGAATTGACAGATTAGATAGTCTGTTTTCAAAAATTCATAATAAATCATAGAAAAATCGTATAAATACGTAAAATACATCCCTGAAAAGGTATTGAGATGAATTTTCTGAATATCAAATAAAAACGTGAATTTAATGGGTTTAAGATCGGCTAAACCAGTCTTGAACAGACTGATTCTAGAAGGTCATTAATTTCAACAAAATTATATTATTAAAATCTTTTGTCAAAAGTGGCAAGTAATTGTTAATTCAAGAATTCAAGTATAAATACCCCCCAAAACATCTCATAAACCACACCAAGAAATCACAAAACCATTCCATAGAATTTGCTAAGGATTTGAGTGTAAGCAAGTGAGCGAAAGGAAGCTCAAAAGTCTAACGAAGGAGTTATAGATCTCGACGAACGGTCATAAGGTAACTACAAACCTTTCTATACCTTAAGTAAGTATTGTAAAATAATTTGTCTGTTAAGAAGTAGAATATTTAATAAGTATAACATATGTTACATTATACTTATTTCCAACAATAGTAAACAAAAACCTTAAAAACGTCGTTATTATAACAATTCGTAATTCCGAAAATAATACCGATTGATTTACTTACGAGAACGGTGACTAGGCCGATTACTTGGGATCTGGTTGTTGGATTTTCCGAAAGGCTAAAATGCTGAAAGGATCCTGCCACCCCATCTAATCTTCTACCTGGCCGTTCTTTACTTGATAAATCATGGAGTATCATGTTGGAATTATTGAAGGGTTTAATGATGAGACTATAATATAGTTAAGGATTAAGAAATGATAGATTTCTTATCATGTTAACAGTTAAGGTTGAAAGGGAATACAAAGCAGAGAAAGTTAAACGCTATAGTCAACTATAATCAGGTGAGTCTTCTCACTATACTATAGGTGATATTGCATGCGTAGGAAGGAAGATATGTTAGACTAAGGTGATCTTACCTGTTATGATAATTGTATGAATTATTGCTATGATAATGATTGTTTGTGGACGGAACGAGATAGCCCGCGAGCCAATAGGCGGAACGGGAATAGCCTGCGAGTCATTAGACGGAACAGGATAGCCCGCGAGCCAATAGGCGGAACGGGAATAGCCTGCGAGTCATTAGACGGAACGGGAAAAGCCTGCGAGCAATAAGACAGAACGGGAACTGCCCGTGAGTCTTCAGCGGAACAGGGATAGCCCGCGAGTCTCACAGACATATGAATGGTTATGATGTGTTGTATGTTATGTGATGGATCGTATGGTATTTTGAGGAACTCACTAAGCTCCGTGCTTACCCTTTCCCTATATAAACTACTGTTTCAGGTACATCAGGTACCATGGATGGCAAGGCGTGACGTGTATACACTGTGCTGCTTCATTGGAGGACTGTTTTTGAATTAATATTCCGCTATATTGTGTTTTCGTTAACTTCTGTTAATCCTGGGGTGTTTTCATTAAACTTATAACTTATGGAATTTTATGAAAATTAATTAAGTGGCTTTTCTTATATTGAAGTGTTCGTTTAAATTTTTTTTTGAATTTTACCCTAAAATTTTGGGATGTTACACAAAAAGCTCTGATACCACTGAAGGGTTATATGAAAATCAATGAACTATAAACCCTAAGTTCACATGCAACCTATAAGGATCTATGTTTTCTTCTAATTGAACATATAATAATTTCTAAAGGCTTATAAGAAATTAACTAAAAGAATAAAACAGAAAAACTAACCTTTTAGGATTTCTTGGAAGCAAAGCAGCACAAGTGTCCTGCCTCAAATGAAGTCACACCCAAGGAGCCAGGGAAGGCTACGAAATTCTAGAGAGTTTTGGTGTAAAATGGCGCAGAAAACAAAGGGTTTGAGGCTCCCTATTTATAGCCTCCAGCAGATAACCAGATAAGCCTTTACAGATAAACCTTTTGAATTCAAATCAAGATAAACCTTTATCTTTAATTCAAATTTATTTATCCTAACTTATTATAATCGAAATTATATATTAATATATATATATATATATATATATATATATATATATATATATATATATATATATATATATATATATATATATATATATATATATATATATATATATATATATATATAATTTCGCTGGTTATTATCCCGCCAAAATTGTCACTTACTAAACTATTGAATAATTACAATTTCAGTCCCTGCACCTTTAATTAATTAAATTAATCACTAAATTAATTCCAATTAATTCTAGATTAATTTCTAATTAACTAATATAGTTTCTAATTAATATATTATCACTTTAATATATTAATAAACTATTTATTTTATTTCTATTGATTTATTAATCATATAATAAATCAATCTTTCTCTCTCCTGTAATTTCTGTCAAACCTCTAGCTATGAGGGTAACCCAAATGGACTTTGCTTCTATTAATTACTTAAATACTAATTATTAGTCATGGCTTAGACACCTAATCCAACAACTGCAACCTTAGATTTTGTTGCTCTTGCCATGGATTGGGATTATAACTTCTCAAGATACGTGTTCAAAGAAATGCAGAGCAACTGACACGCCTAGGTCGTCGTGCGGTCAAAAATAAGAGAAACCTAACACACACACTAGCACAGTGGTAGTCAGGGTCGATCCGCAGGAGCTACGTGGTCAGACCAGATGACAGATTACCAACTATAGTGTCACGCTATAGTCGGAGGACTTTAGTTTCCAAACCCTTGCCACTAAAACTCAAAAATCCTAAACTAAACAATCCCAAAACAAGCATAGACTAAGCTAAGCTTCACACCAAACCTAGTTACTTTCTAAAATCAGAAGTGCATCTCTAATTCAGAAGTAAACAAAGGCATCCAACAATCCAAACATAAACCAAAACAAGGCATGAACTAAACCAATAACTAAGATCCAATGGGACAGTCACTGGCTAAAGTTCAAACCTAAAGAGTAACCGAATTGGCTACTGAAATCAGCAAAGGAAAACAGTCCAACAAGGTCAAAACAAACATTCAAAACCAATAACAAGCATCAAAATACCAAAAAACCAATATTACTTGTAACCAAATGATTATTATAAACTCAAAACGAATTCCAATCATCCAATACAGTAACAACGACTGAAAAACAGTAACTAAAATGCTCAAGGTCAATAGTTGTCACTCCCAAAGACCCTAACCACTAATGCTAACTATTAAACTAAAACAAATTAAACATAAAACCTGAAATGCCAAAAGGGAATTGCTGAAAACGAATTCTTGGAGTCAAAGAGCCTCTACGGTCGATTTTTCACCAGGGTTTTGCTCGGGTTTTCGGCTGTAAATGGCTCTATTTATAGTTGCAATTTTCCCGCAGCCGCGCCGCGCAATTAAGTAAACCGCGGCGCGCGTCCTTATCTTCTCCCGTTTTCTCGGCATTTGAATTTGATCCACCGCCTCAAAGCCGCGTCGTGCAATTGCAAAACCCGTGGCGCGCATACGTATTTTCCTGATTTCTCCTTCTTCTCCAAACTTTCTCCAATTTGCACGCTTTTGGTCCCTGTTTTCATTATTTTCTTCCAAACAAGTACTGGCACGAAAAGTGAGAATATCACAATATATATGATATAAATTCACTAAGAATAGGGCTCAACAACGACTAAAATATGCAATATCACTAGGCGTTGTCAGCAACCTCCAATAGAAGAAGAAGGATATGTTCTTGATGTACCCAAGGTTCCTTCAGATGATTCTTAATGAAAGGTATCCTTCAATCAAAAGGACACCTAATACTCTGGATGTTAAAGCTTTGGGTCCCAACACTTTTGGACTTATGAAGCAATCAAGAAAAGCTGCTAGAGTTGCATACCAAGGGTTGAAAGAGTTGGTGAAGTTTGGAAGATTTGCTGAGAGAGAAGAGGTACCAGAAGCAACTGCTACAGAGACAAACTTGGAAAGTTCGAAACCCAAGTTTCAATTTTCATTTGAAGAGATTGTGATTCCAGATGACGAAGAGAATCAAGCAACCGAAGAGAATCCAGTGACAGAAGAGACACAGTTAACTGAGCAAGAGCTTGAAGACCTCGTTCAAAGTATTTCTGCCCCTGTGCAGGTTGAAGCTGAAACTGAAGTACCACAGTAAAGTGCATTGAAGCCTCCTCAATCAGTTGTTGCTGCTATAAATGACCCTGCAGAAAGTGATCAAGAAGAACCTTCTCCCACCTTAATTCAAAGGAAACGCAAGCGAAAAGACCCAAGGCCGGGCGTGTATATCCCAGACCCTGTTCAAGAAACACATACTCCAACTGAGCCCAGTCCTGTCATTCAAAATATTCCAAGCCCTGTTTTCAGGATGTTCAGAGCCCGATAAATGAATCCAGCCCTATGGATCACGATGTTCAAAGCCCCATTTTTTAAGGAAACAAGAGTGCTGAGGAAGAAGTGGTACCCACTACAATGTTTCAAGGTGGTGGAAGCTCATCAATTCCACCTATGGTGGACATCTCCAAGGGCGAGAGCAAACTGCCCGAATCAGAACTCGCTGATGTTGCCCAGATTCATAACAGAGTCTTTCAACTGGAACAAGACTCTTCCAAAAAAGATTTAATGATTGGAAAGCTGGACATCCGAGTCGGTGAGCTCGAGAATGATAACTCAGATAAAGATAAAAAGATCTCCGAGCTTCAAGCTAACCTTGGAGGATTGACTGCATTGTACTTTGATATGAAGCAACGCTTGTTTCAGAAATTTGGTGAGGAATTCCAATCCTTGGGAGATGAAGCAAAAAATGTGCTACTTCGAGCTCAAGTCTTGCTGATCCAACTCTACAGCCCTCAAGTGGAGCAGCTTCCTGCCCTGCCCTTGACGAAAATATCGATCAGTACTTGTCTTCTGGTCCTAGAACAGCTGATGAAAGGAGAGAGAAATAGAGGAGGATTGTTCAACAGAGACCCCCTAAGGGTGATTTGCTGATCATGAAGAACTCTGATCAAAATGTTGTCTCGTCCGACCGACCAGAGATATTTGTTCATGATGTGAGAAAACGTTTTTCTGACAAGTACGAAGATCGCACTGGCATTAAAGTGTGGGGGTATGACGCTGAAAAGGGGATGTGGTTCGTAAAAAGAGAAGGTGTAAACATAGAATACTACAAGAAGAAAGTTGACTTCATGTCTTGGACGAAGGTTGATTTGTCTGAACTTGTTCAAGCTCCTTTCCACAATCCTTCCAATGACCAAACGGCTTGGTTTTTCAAGAGATTTCTTGAAGATCAAGTTAAAAAGGATTTTGCTGGGATGCTGACTGCCTCCTCCTTCACAAAGAAAGCCAAGGGTGTCATCAACCCTCATATGAACAAAACCATGGTGAATGTCATGTGGCCTCCTACTACTAAAGCCAAGTCTGTTCCTATCTCCAAGCCTTTGTCAGATGGTTCTCTTGACAGCTTGGATTTTTGGGTATACTACGCAGTGACCTCTACTGCTGTGATTCGTTTGGTCGATCCAAAGGATCTCTTGAAGTTTAGCGAAAGAGATATTCACCGATTAGCGCGTACACATATTTTGTTAGAGAATCCGCTTTTTGAAGTAGCTGCTAAGGCATTTACTGGGATGGCTGCAAAAATTGTCAAGAATAGGCTCTGGCTTGGGGCACGGGAGCATGTAGATGTGCATCTTGTGAATTTATCCTGAAGGCCAGAAAGCAATAAACCAAGGGGGAGATTGTTGGGCTATATTTTGTGGTTTATGCTTTTGGTTATTTGTCTTTGTTTGTTTTTGGTTTGGACCGAAATCACCTAGTGATTTCGGTGGGTTTTGGTCTTGGGCTTGATGTATAGTGGGCTTAGTATTGGGTCTAGTATATATGGGTTTGTTTTAGGCGTGTTCTAGGTTAGTAAACGGGATCACGAGTTTGGGGAGGCTAGCAAGAACACACAATTGTTTGGTATTGGATCTCATGTACTCGACATTTTATCAATACAAGTGTGTGCATTTGAAGATCAATTTCTCTCTTGATTATTGTTCTAAATTGTTTCTTATGGCTTGATTGAGATTCCGCATCAATAAAGTTATTAGATTGGTACCGTGTTCAAGATAATTTAAGGACTTACACCAACACCTTACATATGGAGTCACCGAAAGGGTTTGATAGGGCAATGTTTCCCTCTCTGAGTTAAACGTATTAACTTAAAGTATTAAAACAAAAACCCATTTTAATTATACATAAAATCTGAACTATGTGCTATCCATTAGAAACGCACATTCTCTCTATGATTTGCTGACAGAGCTGTGTGGTTAACCGGCACGTCAGTTGGGGTCATAGTCAGGGGTGATGTGACACTCGCGATTCTCAAGCGTATCTTGAGTCGAGCATCATGCGGGTTCTGCATGGACGATTCACCAACTGATTCATGATCCATAGCATGCCTGTCATGAATTCTGAGATGAGCAAAAACAAGACTAACATGCCATTGAACTGATATCAATGAATCTCATAAATCTAGGAGTTTCATGATGAATGAAACTGACAAAAGCCTTATCTACCTTGAACTGATATCAATGCATGTCATAACATGCCATTGAACTGATATCAATGCCTGTCATAACGTCAACTCGGGTCCGACCCCGGCTCCTCCTCCACCTCCAGCACTAACCAACATCTCTCTGCTTTCCGTCCTCTCGAGGGAAAAGATTACGGGTCCAAACTATCTTGACTGGATCCGGGCTCTGAGGATTGCTTTGAGGTTCAAGAGCAAAGAGTATGTCCTTGACACTGATCTCCCAGATGTAGATGACACTACTGCTGATGAAGAAATAACTGCTTATGATAAGCACTATGACAACTCAACTAAGGTTGCGTGCCTGACGTTGGAGACCATGACCTCAGAACTTCAAAAGGGTTTTGAGAATGCTGGTGTGTATGACATCAGCCTATAGCTCAAGGAAATGTTCCAAGAGCAAGCCAGGCATGAACGATTTGAGAACGTTAAGTCCCTTATTTCCTGTAAACTGCAAGACGGAGTGTTTGTGTGTACTCACATTCAGAAAATGAAGTCGTACATTAACAGGCTAGAAAGTCTTGGTGTCCAGCTGCCTAAAGAATTAGCCATTGACATGGTCCTTAACTCGCTTTCTAGTTCATATCAACAGTTTATCATAAACTATAATATGAACAATATGGAAAAGACCATGATGGAGTTACACGGGATGTTAAAGACTGCTGAAGCTAGCATGAAGCAGGCTCATAGGACTAACTCCCCGTCCTAGCCATTCATCACGGTAATGGCAAACGGAAAAAAAGTTCTCATTTTAGTGGAAAGGGAAAAGCCAAGGGCAACCAAGGCTTTAAGAAAAATGCTAATTCTGACATTTCCCCTACCAGCGACCCGAAAGAGGCTATATGCTTTTACTGCCAACATAAGGTACACTAGAAACGTAGCTACCCGAAGTACCTGGAGGACCTAAGAACAATAGGGTTAAAGAGTGTAGCACCTCAGGTATATTCATGATTTAATTGTATAGTACTATGACTTCTAATTCTTGGGTCCTTGATACAGGATGTGGTACTCACATCTGCACTGATATGTAGGGAATAAAGGAAAGTAGAAAGCTGCATCATGGGGAGCTCTACCTGATCATGGGAAACAGACAGACAGTTGCTGTTTCAAGGATATAGAATTGTGAGATGATGCTAGATAGTAATAGTTCAATTAGGTTATTTAATTGGTACTACTCGCTAGAGATGGCTCGAAACATAATTTCATTTTATGCATTGTTCAAGGATGGTTACAAGTTTTATTTTGATAATGATAATGGCAATATTTTGGTTTATAAAAGTATATGTTTTTGTTTTGAAGCTAGTCCTTGTAATGACATATATGAAAGTGTTGTTTGTGTTGGTAGAAATGATAATATAACCTTGAATGTTGATTTTGACGAGAATGTTCTCGATAAATCACGTCTGTGGCACTATCGTCTTGGTCATATAAACAATAATCGCATCGCCAAGCTCCAGTCAGAAGGAATCTTGGAATCATTCGACTTAAAGTAGGATGATGTATGCGAATCTTCCTTACTTGGCAAGATGACCAAATCGCCATTCACAGGAAATTGTGAAAGAGGTAAGGATCTGTTAGAACTAATCCACACAGATGTCTATGGACCGTTCAGATCCGCCACTAGACAAGGTGATTGCTACTTTGTAACATTTACTCGATGATTTTAGTAGATATGATTATGTTTATCTGATTAAAGATAAGTCAGAAACCTTTGAAGTATTCAAATAATTTCAAAACGAAGTAGAGAGTCAGCTGGGCAAGAAGATTAAGATGATTCGTTCCGATAGGGGAGGATAATATCTTAGTCAAGAATTCTACGATCATCTTAAGGATTATGGAATAGTTTCATAATTCTCTCCTCCAAGAACACCACAGTACAACGGTGTGTTTGAAAGAAGAAATTGAACGCTGTTAGACATGGTTCGATTTATGATGAGTCGTGATACACTTCCAATAAGTTTCTGGTGTCATACCTTAGAAACTGTTACTCATATCTTAAACCTCGTCCCAACTAAGAAGGTTGCTAAAACACCCTCTGAAATATGGAGTGGGGAACGTCCCTCACTGGCACATATAAAAGTATGGGGTTATGAAGTCTTCGTTTGGCATGAAGCACAAAACAAACTTGAACCCAGATCAGAGAAGTGTTATTTCGTCGGTAACCCACGAAAGTCCTTTAGGTACTTGTTTTACAAGCCTTCCGAGAACAAAGTGTTTGTTGCTCGAAGATGAGTGTTTCTGGAAAGAGACCTCATATCCAAAGAAACTAGTACGAGCATAATAGATCTTAAAGAAATTCAAGAGTCTGCGGATGATGAACATATAGTTGACACTGGTACTCAACCCGAGGAAGAGATTCCTGTTGAGGAATCTGACACATCTCCACCGCCGCTTCGCAGATCCAGTAGAGTGCGTCTACCTCTTGAGTTTTATGGTTTCCATATCACTACAGAAGGTGACACACTAATCATTGATAAAACAGTAGTTAGTGAAGATGAACCATCCAACTACAAGGAAGCGATGGTAGGCCCTGAGGCTAACAAATGGAAAGATGCCATGGAGAGCGAGACTCAGTCCATGTATGACAACCAAGTTTGGAACATGGTTGATCCAACACCGGGTCTCAAAACCGTTGGGTGTAAGTGGATCTTCAAGAATAAGATTGTCATGGATGGGAATGTACACACATTCAAGGTCAGATTGGTTGTGAAAGGTTTCACTCAGACTCAAGGAATTGATTATGATGAACCATTCTCTCGAGTAGCCAAGATAAAGTCTATTAGAGTGTTACTTGTCATTGTTGTGTTTCATGACTATGAAATATGGCATATGGATGTCAAAACCGCTTTCCTTAACGGAAAACTGTCAGAGGATATGTATATGGCACAACCAGAAGGTTTTGTAGACAGCAAGTATCCTAATAGAGTGTGTAAGCTTGAAAGGTTCATTTATGGACTTAAACAAGCTTCCATGAAAAGGTCAAAGAGTTTGGTTTTTCTAGAATTCAGGATGAGTCATGTGTATAAGTCAGATCTAGTGGGGAAGTAATGTGGTATTTCTGATAATGTACGTCGATGACATACTCATTATAGGAAACGACATCCCAACCTTACAAAGTGTAAAGGCTTGGCTTGGTAAGTGTTTATCTATGAAGGATCTGGGAAATGCATCTTATATACTTGGTATAAAGATCTATAGAGATAGATCTAAACGTCTTATAGCACTTAGCCAAAGTATATACCTGGACAAGATCCTGAAGAAATTCAGGATGGATTGTTCCAAGAAAGTATTCTTACCCATACAGCAAGGGATAAAGCTAAGTAAACACCAATGTCCCAAGACTGATGGTGAAATGGATAGGATGAGTCGAATCACATTTGCTTCGGCTATAGGATCAATCATGTATGCTATGATATGTACTCGACCTGATGTTTCATATGCTTTAAGCATGGCGAGCAGATATCAGGGCAATCCTGGCAATATTCATTAGACAGCAGTTAAAGGCATTCTTAACTATCTTAGAAAAACATAAGAAATGTGCATGGTATATGGAGGAAGAGATGGTCTAAGAGTAACTGGGTTTAGTGACACAAGTTTCCAAACGGACAAAGATGACTCTTGCTCACAGTCAGGATGGGTGTTCATGTTGAATAGAGGAACTGTCGCCTGGAAAAGTTTGAAGCAGAAGTCGGTAGCTGAATCAACGTGCGAGTCGGAGTATATAGCAGCAAGCAAAGCTGCAAAGGAAGCTACATGGTTGAAGAACTTCATCGTCGATCTTGGCATTGTTCCCAGCATCAAGTATCCCCTTGAAGTCTTCTGTATTAACAAGGGTGCAGTCGCATAAGGATTATGGGAGATCAAGACATATACTCAGAAGGTACCACTATCTTCGAAACCGAGTTAAAGATGGGGACATCGTGGTGAGTAGAATACGTGAGAGGATAATCCAACTGACTCGTTCACTAAAGCATTGTCGCGGGTCAAGCATGAAGAGCATACGGGGACCATATGCATTAGACTTGCTAGCGAAATATCTTGAATGTTTAGTTTATAGTTTAATAATTGATACATAGAGTAGTGTTAATTGTATATGACTTGGTGTTTTGTTAGTGTAGAGTTAATAAAAGGCTGATTAGCCACCATTGCATCGAATTATCACTGTGTTTCACTTTTGCATGTTTGGAACCCGCTTCCCAATTTTAACACACTCAAACTTCCACAGTCGGTCGTACTCTTGGAAGAAGTAGTGATTTAAGATTGTCATGAGAGTTAGTAGATTGTCTATAGAGATTAGACATAGCATGGTGATTGTGATCAACCCTCATGAGTGCTTGGTAGAGATCCAAGTATTGGAACAACCCACACCTAGAGATTACTTCATGGATTTAGTCACAAGTAATCTAGGATGATAATATCTCTTATTCTTCAAACTGAGATACATGAGGGATCTGCACTATGATTTCGTCGTACTTCGGTCGACTCAAACGCTATTTGTAATTGGTAGTTATAACGGGTATGTCTGAGTATGATATGATGAAATAGACTGAGACTATGTAGTCAAAGTTTATATGTTCCTTCTTCCTAAGAAGGAGAAGCGATATCTTTGGGCCCCTCGATGAATTGATGCTGATACTAAGTGCTTCGCCAAGCCCTAACCAGATTGATGTGTTCGATTCGTGGACTGAATGGGTCATCATAAATAACTATCAGGAAACAAACTTTTAACTATCGGGATCTGACTATTTCCATGACCCGGGTTCATCTTGGTATCTTGAGAGTAGAGGAATAAAAGATCACTGACAACGCCTAGTGATATTGCATATTTTAGTCGTTGTTGAGCCCTATTCTTAGTGAAATTATATCAGATATATCATGGTATTCTCACTTTTCGTGCCAGTACTTGTTTGGAAGAAAATAATGAAAACAGGGACCAAAAGCGTACAAATTGGAGAAAGTTTGGAGAAGAAGGAAAAATCAGGAAAATACGTACGCGCGCCGCGGAAATCAAGAAGGCGCGACGCGGATCTAAGGTGGTGGAACAAATTCAAATGCCGAGAAAACGGGAAGAGATCAGTACGCGCGCCGCGGAATCCTTAAATGCGCGGCGCGGCTGCGGGAAATTTGCAACTATAAATAGAGGCTTTTCCAGCCGAAAACCCTAGCAAAGACCCGATGAAAACTCGACCTGAAGGCTCTTTGACTTCGTGATTGAGCTTCTGCAACTTCACAATTGGTATTTTATGTTTTAGAATTTAATTTCTTTTTAGTAATAGTTAGCATTAGTGGCTAGGGTCTTTGGGAGTGACAACCACTGACCTTGAGCATTTTAGTTTACTGTTTTTCAGAGTTGGTTACTGTATTGGATCATTGGAATTCGTTTTTGGTTTATGAAAATCATTTGGTTACAAGTAATATTGGTTTTTCGGTGTTTGATGCTTGTTATTGGATTGTGTTTGTTTGTTTGTGTTGGATGTTTGTTTTGACCTTGATTGGACTGACTTCCCTTGCTGATTTCAGTGACCAACTAGGTTAGCTTTTTAGGTTTGAACTTTAGCCAGTGATTGTCCTTTTGGATCTTAGTTATTGGTTTAGTTTATGCCTTGATGTTTGATTGTTTGGATGCCTTTGTTTACTTCTAAATTAGAGATGTACTTTTGATTTCAGAAAGTAACTAGGTTTGGTTTGAAGCTTAGCTTAGTCTATTCTTGTTTGAGATTGTTCAAGTTAGGTTTTTTGGGTTTAGTAACAAAAGGGTTAGAAACTAGGTCCTCTGACTATAGCGTGGCACTATAGTTAGTAATCTGTCATCTGATCTGACCACGTAGCTCCTGCGGATCGACCCTAACTACCATTGTGCTAGTGTGTGTGTTAGGTTTTCTCTTATTTTTGACCGCACGACGACCTAGGCGTGTCAAATTTTGGCGTCGTTGTCGGGGAGCTGTGAGCTTAGATTTGGTGATTAGTAGGAACTTTAGTTTCTGAATTTTCTTTGAGTTTTTCATTTGGTTAGTTCTTTTTGTTTTTGATTTTGCGGGCGTGTTGCACTAGTGCATGCGTACCCGCAGGGGTGAGCAAGTATCCCCTTTGCAATTTGATCCTGAGATTGAGCGAACTGCGCGTAAAATCCGTGCCCGTAGGCGTTCCAATATCATGAGTTTTAGTAATATTAGCAGTAGTCCAGAGCATGTTGCCCAGGAACCTTCGGGTGAGGCAACGGGGATGTCTTTTATTCCCCCGGTTTCGGAGTTTCAATTCGGGAGCACGAGTGCTTCTGGTGGTGCAGTTTCAGCCCCTGTACCCATACCATCATGCACTCCGCCATCGATTCCACCATTTTCGCCAGTATCACAACCACAATCCACCAATCCATTCACCTTTGCAATGTCTTAGGGAGAGCCGACCCGTGATGGCACCCCAGTCTCTAGACAGCATACACCAACTTCTCAACCATTTTCTCAACCACAACCAGTATTCTTCAAACCTCAACCTACACAACCGCAACAATACCAACAACCTCTTCAGCCACAGTACCAGTATCCAGAGATTGAGGAGAGATATGATGAGGAAGATGAAGGATGGGTTCCACCGGCACCACAGCAACCCAGGAACCGAGGTCGAGGACCTCCAAGAAGAGCACAGCAGTATCAACCACCACAAGGTCAGCAGAGGTATAACAATCAACACTTCTACGGTAATCCTGCTCAACCTTTACATTTCGCACAACCGAGAAGGCAATCGGTTGCATCACACTTCCAGCCACGGGAGTATGATGACTCATCGCCCATCTATATTCCTGATGATGTAGACCACCATGTAGAAATTAGGCCTCGGCTGATAGGAATATTAACTCAATTTAGAGGATATAAAACTGATGACCCATACAATCATTTGTATGAGTTCATATCTATCGCGAATGCTAATACTCCTAGAAACACCAATAGGGATACTTTTAGATTAAGATTATTTTATTTCACACTAAAGGATAAGGCCAAATATTGGTTCACTACTCTGCCGTCTAATAGTATCACTAGTTGGGATCAACTCAAGGCGAGATTTCTACAAGAATTCTATTGTTGAGAAATTTTGTGATGAAGTGTTGACATATCCGAAGTCCAACCCATGAAGAAAACCCCGAAGTGAACCCCAAAGTGAATAAACAGGTGAAGACACCGAAGTATAAAGACTCCGAACTGCAATGCATAGTGGATCCGAAGAGTTGACAGTCTGTCATTTTGTCTTTTTTGTGCACGCGTATAGTACAATACGTGTTGCATGAATCTTGTATACTATTGGGTAGTACACTTATAGGATATTCTCTGTAATAGGTGTACTATTGGTATCTCTGATTCAATATAAATATCAGTGATACCATACCGTGTAGAATGAGAGTGATTACGAGATTAACTTACGAGAATCGTATATCTTCAACATAGAAAACCCAATTGTAAAACCAAGTTCTAATCAAATCATTCGGCACATGTTATTCATATCTCATTATTCAATTAACTTAGTTGCATTATCATTGTGTGATTGATTGTGTTATTGATTCAATATTTATATCTGCTCATCTATTTTCTTATTTCAACACCCAACAAGTGGTATCAGAGCCGTACCTTGAAGATCTAGCGATTATTTCAAGGGAACGATCTCGATTTGACAACTTTTGAATATTGATTCATGTTTCAATGATTGTTGGTGAGTCTCTCATGAGTTTTTGGATTCATTTATCTTTTTGAGTTATTGTTCATCTAATCATCTTGTTCTTGGTGTTCATCATAGTCTTCCTGTTAATGTTCATCATCAAGATTTTATTGTTGAAAGAGTTGGCTCATCCTTTCTTTTACAATTTATCTTGATTGTTGGATATTCATGTTTACATTAGATTTGTTCATCCATTGTTCATCATCTTCATCTTTGGTCTAGATCTAGAAATTTTTCTTCAAGCCCTAATCCAAATTTTCAGATCTGAACACTGTTCATTTTCCAATATTCCCAAAAATCGTTACTATTCATCTAGATTTATTGTTCAAATTTAGATTCATCATTTTACTGTTCATTTGATTCCCATATTGTTTCATTATGTTCGTTTTGGATTTCCTGTTCATCGATCCAAACAGAAGCCCAATATTGTACAGAAAATCATCCATCCAAATTCATCATTTGTTTTTCACGGTTTGTTGATTGCGAACATTGTTCGCGTAATCAGATCTTGATTATTTATTTGATTCAAACATTCACTGTATGACCAGATCTGATTGCCAAAATTTGTTCAAGAAACTTATTCACTTTATCGCTTTGCTTCACTTCATTTATGGAACTTGTTCCTGATTATCACTTTTCGCTGTTCAACGCCAGCATTATCAATGTCGTCATGATTCCATTTTATATTCAATGAATATATCGGTCGATAAATCAAGGAAATCAGGATGAATAAACGAAATCTAACCAACGATTAATTTCCTTACCTGCCGAATTGACTCTGATTCATCAATCAATTCGAGAATATGGGTAATCGACTCTTATTTTGAAACACTCGAAAACCCACCTGTTTTGGATTGAGGATCAATTACTGAGATGAAATTTTTGCTGTTGGATTATGGGTATTCGGTGTGAAATTTATGGTGTTCTTCATTTTGATGGAAACAAATCTTGACGATTAACCCATTCAGATCTTTGTCTGGAAATAGTTTCAATATCAAACTTGTTTGTTGACTTTGAACTGAATCGGAGATGGAAAAGAGAAAAGACACGATATGTAATCAATTTACCTTCGTTAGGGTTGCCTTCGAAACCGTGTTTGGATGTAAATCGGAGAACAGAGAGACAATCGGAATTGTAAAACTGTGTGAAATCGGATGGCAAATTGACCAACTGTGAAGAAGAAGGAGCCGAAGGGAGATGAACTAAGTATTAATGTTGCTGTCTTCGGAACTGATGTAAAATTGAAGAAATCGGATGTTGGAATTGTGAATGGAGATGAAGGAGAGAACGAGTCATCAGAATCAGATGGAAATCGGTGATATGTTGATGATGATTCCGAAGGCCTTCGGAACTGAATTTGGGAACAATTCGTAACCTGAATTGGGTTTAAATCGGAACAAAGGAATCGAGATTTTGAGATGCCTTCGGAGATGAACGTGAAATCAGACCGCTGTCGCCATCGGTGGTTGTTGGTGACTGCCTTCGGTGGTTGGAACAGTTGAAGACAATTCCGAAGGGTAATGGCTTGCAGAAGAATGAAAACGGAATGAATCGGAATGTTTGCTTGCCTTCGTTGGGTCGCGATAAACAGAACTGGAAGAATTTAGACGGGAGATGTTGATTGGTTGCCATCGGATGGATGTTTTAAGGAGTGAAATCGGATGGGAATCGATTTCTTGTGTGCCATCGTATCAATGGTGAAGAATGACGAAATGGGTGATGGATACGGGATGAAGATGAAGTATTGTTGACTTTGTAGTCAACGAATCAAAACCAAGTCCTTCCGTGAAAAAGCAATTCACAAATGGGTCTACTCTTTGGATCATAACCCAACACCCTCTTCGGATCCCTTCAGCCCAACAGAAACATTCAGCCCAACACCATTTCTAAACACATTTAACCCATTTTTAAACCAATCCGAACTCAAAATTTTAACCAAAACTGAACCCCCATTTGTAAAATTTCGGACCCCACTCTAAACAAAAACAAACCCAAACTTTACACAAAGTCAAACCCCCACATTAAACAATTTTTTTTGTGAACGGTGATCAAGCGCGAATGAACAAGAACACAAGAAAATATTTGAATTCCATAATTCATATTGTCAAAAAGAAAATGTAGAATTTTTGGGCGATTGATGAATACGCTCAAGTCGAGGGGGAGTTTTTATAAATTTCCGATTGAGCGTGTTCTCATATCTAGCGGATTACTTCACGATGACATCTCTTTGAAGATCAGTGACACGTTGAGGGGGAGTTTTCACGTATATGAGGAGATCGGATTCGCCTCTACATCCCCTGTGGTCATCATCTTCGGTTCCGCTAGTGCCCATTTGTCATCTTGCTACACATCATCCATTCCGCCCTTTGAGGGGGAGATTGTTGGGGTACAAAAGCCCTCATGGATTGATGCTTTGCAAGCTTGATTGGCCCATTGTAAAACCTTGCTTATTGGGCTTTTGCCCTAGTTGTGTAGCTACCTATATATAGTCATGTCATTATTCATTTTTAGGTAGAGCTCACAATGTGAGGTGTAGGTGCTTTATGCAATAACCTTGTACACTCTCACATGTTTGATTATATTTGAATATTAATCATTCGGCACTTTGGATATTTGTTTCGATCTTCACGTTCTTATTATTCCGCACATGTCAAATCCGACTTTACAAGTGTTTTTCTCCGATGAGCAAATAGTTTTAATATTTATCCTTAAAGGATGCTTTGCAAGTGTTTTTCTCCGATGAGCAAAGGTTTCACATTTAAGACAGATTACTTGAAATGTTCATATTCTTCTACAAAGTACTCGACTATGTTATAGGAGCTCCTTGTATTGTTATTTATCCTTAAAGGATGCTTTGCAAGTGTAATGTCTTAATATTTATCCTTAAAGGATGAAGTCAACATTTGTTCAAATAGTTTTCAAATTTAAAAATTTATTCTGAAGAAAAGTTTGTTCCGCAGACCTCCGAAGTGATATTTTACTTCGGAGTGCTGCGGTGCAGTTCCAAGTGTTTTTCTCCGATGAGCTCCGAAGACAAAATCGACTTCGGGGGTCTGCGGAGATTTGTGTTTTTGCTTATTTTTCTCCGATGAGCTCCGAAGTCAAAATTAAAAGAAGTCGATAGTATATCTTATGAATGCGAATCTATAGTATCAGGCTCCGAAGTTACTAATCCATCATACAAACATGGCCTGATATCTGTGGAAAAACATCTAACTGCTGATAAATTGTTGAAAATATTGCCTCAAGAAATTCCAATCCTGAATAAGCCTGTACCTCAAATTGAAACAAATGAAAAAAGAATTGTCAATGTCTTAATATTTATCCCTCATGGATGAAGTCAACATTTGCTCATCGGAGAAAAAACACTTGTAAAGTCGGATTTGACAATGGGCCAATAGTTTTAATATTTATCCTTAAAGCATCAATCCATCGGAGAAAAATAAGCAAAAATAAGCAAACTTTTCTTCAGAATAAATTTTTAAATTTGAAAACTATTTGAACAAATGTTGAACAAATGTTGACTTCATCCTTCAAGAATTTTTGATTCACAACCCAATTTTGTTTTTCCTTTGTCCATCGAAGACATTTGTGAGATGTCTTCGGAGGTTGATTCGGATATGGAGGATAATTTTAGCAAAATCAAGGAGGAACAATCAATCTCCTCCATGTCCAAGTCGCTTTCAGAATCCTTTTCAGACAAGTCATTGACAATTCCTTTTTCATTTGTTTCAATTTGAGGTACAGGCTTATTCAGGATTGGAATTTCTTGAGGCAATATTTTCAACAATTTATCAGCAGTTAGATGTTTTTCCACAGATATCAGGCCATGTTTGTATGATGGATTAGTAACTTCAATAAATTCTAGCATTCGATAAATTGTTCACTCAATCTTTGTAAAACCCGGAGTTTTATCCTTAATTGATAATGAATTGCAAAAACTTCTTGAAAAGGATAACTCCACAGATTTGTTCACTCTTACTTTGTTCACAAAGTTACTAATCCATCATACAAACATGGCCTGATATCTGTGGAAAAACATCTAACTGCTGATAAATTGTTGAAAATATTGCCTCAAGAAATTCCAATCCTGAATAAGCCTGTACCTCAAATTGAAACAAATGAAAAAGGAATTGTCAATGACTTGTCTAAAAAGGATTCTGAAAGCGACTCGGACATGGAGGAGATTGATTGTTCCTCCTTGATTTTGCTAAAATCATCCTCCATATCCGATAAATTGTTGAAAATATTGCCTCAAGAAATTCCAGATTTGTTCACTCTTCAATAAATTGTTGAAAATATTGCCTCAAGAATCGTTCGAGGACTTGGAATGATAGATGGATCAACTCTTCAATAAATTCCAGATTTGTTCACTCTTACTTTGTTCACAAAGTTTATAAAAATAATAATCTCCGCAGACCCCCGAAGTCAATTTTGACTTCGGAGCTCATCGGAGAAAAATAAGCAAAAACACAAATCTCCGCAGACCCCCGAAGTCGATTTTGTCTTCGGAGCTCATCGGAGAAAAACACTTGGAACTGCACCGCAGCACTCCGAAGTAAAATATCACTTCGGAGGTCTGCGGAACAAACTTTTCTTCAGAATAAATTTTTAAATTTGAAAACTATTTGAACAAATGTTGACTTCATCCTTTAAGGATAAATATTAAGATTTGTTTAAGTCAAAGGAAACTCAAAAACAAGAAAACTCATACCAAACAAAAGGAAAAGTCTGATGCACAATGACAAAGTTTAACTCTTCTCTCATGAATTAACCAATTAAAGGACAAAACTTTGATTTTAGATTCTGAAAATCATACCATATTGCACTAAAAGGTATTTGGGAATCGACTTGAAACATCGGTAAGAAAACAGACTTCGAAGTGAGGTCAAGGCCATTTTACAAATTGAAGTCTTGTTTGATTTCAATAACCTTAACATATTGTCTATTTCTAACCACCCTTCGAAACTTGACTCGCTTCAACTTCAAACGGATTATGTAGCCTCAAAACTACACAGGATAATTCAAGTGCTCCGAAGTTTTCCTCAAAAATAGAACCAACATTGTTTGATAAGTAAATTTACATCTCTTTTCATTAAATGATACAAAATTGAACTATATGAAGTTTTTCACTTATAAGGATTGTTTAATGCAAAAACAAAAGGCAACAAAGAAAGAAACCAAATGGTGATGTTTTATATCTTCGGATAAGGAAATTCATAACAGAAAACAAAAGCAAATATCAAAATAAAAAAAATTAAAAAAAAAAAACAATTGTCAAAAGAAACAAAGACAAACAAAAATCGAAAGATAACCAAAGGAATGCAAAAGAAAAATCAGCATTCAAAGGCTTATTCTTCTGCTTTAAATAACAATACAAGGAGCTCCTATAACATAGTCGAGTACTTTGTAGAAGAATATGAACATTTCAAGTAATCTGTCTTAAATGACAAAGTTGGAGTGGTGTACAAAGTTCAAAGGCTTGTCATCTGAGCTAAGTATCCAAACACTTCAACCGATGAAAAGGAATAAATTTTTCAAATGAACCATCAATACAATCAAATTCAACTTCATAAACACTTCTGATGTTCAAATCACTAATGAAAACTTCATTAAATTTCAAATGCAAAGGATGTTATCTTTATTATATTTGAAAATTTTGAAGCACATAAGCACAACTCAAAACGTGTTTCCAAATGCGAAATCAAGTTAGTAATGGGGTGATTAGACTTATACACTCATGATCGATATTGAATCAAACAGACTTCCAAATGAAAAATGGACTTCCAACATGATTCGAATGATTCTGAACATTAACTCGCGAAATCATCTTTTCATAATATTCATGGAAGTTAAGGTTAAACGACATACTGCATCAGTCAAAAGTAAAATAAAAAACGAATAGAAAAACAAAGAGAAAAACATGGACTTCGGTGCATTGATGAACACTTTGCAATCTTTTGTCAATCACCGAAGTGACAGAATACTCTTCGGAGTCAATAGTAAAATCACCGAAGTGATGAACTTTATGCTTCGAAGCGTAACCTCAACGGTCATAATTTTTCATAACTGCGAAGTCAATTAAATGTTCAAATGATTTCCACATTTATGATAAACAACAGAGACAAACATTCCCTGAGACTTAACTGTTTGCATACAGCTGTCAATAAAAAAATTAAATGAAAACCATTAATCATAATGACGTCTCAAAAAGGTAACGGTTCAAATTTTGAATCATTATAACTGACAGCCGTGTATTTCTCCTTTTTGCAAAGTGAGTGGGACGAGCAGCTGCTGAGGTGTCCTGTTTCTACTGGACCACTTCAAACGTGCATTTAATAACCTAGGGACCACAAATACTATATAAACTTCTCACCCCTTCCATTACATTCTTTACGCGAACACAAAACTCATCTCTCCCTACAAAATTACTCTCAAAGAAATTCACAAACTTCTCATCTTCTTCATCTTCTCCATCTGACCAACAATGGCCGCCGAAGGATCTTCACAAACCACTGAAGCTATTTCAGTTTCTGTTCTTAAAAGCCAATCAGCAAATCTAGTACTACGCACCAACCTTCAACTCTACCCTAAGCCCTTCGATGCTCTTGTTGAATGCCTGAAGAGATCGGTTCTTGGCTATGCCCTAACCTGCACACCATCGATTCCAGCAGCACTTGTTTACAGGGCACATTACACATCTAATGCCCTGTTCGACACGAACAATCATGTAAAAGCTGTGTTCTTCGAAACCATAGATGCAAAGGGAAAAACTAAGAAAGTGCAACTGACCAAAGAAAAATTTACTGAGGCTCTTCATCTTCCCATCTACGATCCTAAGGAGATTGTGACTCCTTTTGCTGAGCAACTCGTCGATATGTTCAATGAAATGGGTTACTTTCCGCGACTCGAGAAGATCAGCCTGTTTAAAAAGAATCAACTGCCTGATCTGTGGAGATACTTCTTTAGTATCTTCCTCAGATGTCTGTCTGGAAGAACTTCAGGATTAGATTCCGCAAGTGTGGCGTTTCAGAGCCTGCTCTTCGGAATCTACTACGATGTCAAAATTGATTACGCCTCTATTCTGTGGGTCGACTTCTGTTCACACATCAATCACAGTCTGAAGGGCACTGAAATTTCAAGTGCGAGGTTTTGGGCAGTTGTTGTTAATGCCCATTATCAAAAGGTTGGATATGTTGCAGATCCCCATCTCCCCGAAATGAGGTATACTCCAATCACTGTATCGCCATTAGATGATGAACCCGCAGTCTACTGTGCGCAAATTCCTCTTGCCATGCTCTCCAAGGTTCCCATGGAATGTATTGAAGTGATCTCTTACCGCAACACCTTGGTGATTCCTTATCCCACACGTGATTTAAGCAAGGAGACTTCTGTGAAAGAAATCCCTAAAGGAAAAGGGAAGAGGAAAATGGCGGGTGGACCCAGTGGTCCTAAAAAGGAAGAGAAGAAAAGAAAAACTTCGGTGAAAACTACACCGAAGAGGAAACAGCCGAAGAGGCAAAGAAAGATCATGGTTGTGGATGAGTCTTCGGACTCAGAAAGGACTCCATCCACAGTCCATGAAGAAGAACAAGAAGAAGAAATGCTTGATGATCAACCTTCTTCTCCTACATCACCACCTAGAACAACTAAACCACCTACACCACCACGAACAACTGTTCCTACTTCACCACCAAAAACAACCAGACCTGAAACACCCCCACATACAATTCCTCCTCCACCTCCACCAACAACTGCTCCTCCAACTTCTGAAGTACCCATCTCTGGTATTGATTTTTCATTACCTGAGTTTGAATTACCCATTTCACCACAAAGACAAAATCCCACTTCAGCAGCAATCTTCGAAGCTTTTCACATGGCTCCGTTGAATGTTGAAGGAGCATCAGAAGAAGACCTACCAGATGAAGGCTTTGTACTAATGAAACAGTACAAAGTCCTCAATTCCAAGCTTGACACGCTCATCCAAGCTCAAACAGGATTCGACCCCACAAAGCCAACCATTGGTGATATCTCCGATGAGATAGAGTCAATGGAATTCACTCTATCCAAAGGAATAAAGGAGTCTGTCAATAGTCTTGAGAAGAAGCTCTTGGATGAACAAAATAAGATCCAATCTTCCTTCGAAAAGAAGCTGGAATCAGCTGTTACCTCCATCAACAAGAAGGTTGATGCTTTCATAGAGAAAACCGATAAAGCTAACTCCGAAGTCATGAAAACCTTGCAAGGACTTCGGAGTGAAATCCAGCAAAGTACCAAGCTTGAAAAACAGCTAGATGAGGCCAGAGCAAAAATTGACGAGCTCACTGCCACCCAAACCTCTTCGGATGTCAACAGATTTACGGACGAATTACAACGAACAAATGCAGCTCTCACACAAGATTTGATTACAAAACTAAGAGTTGCACTTCAGCCTCTGATAAATTTCTCTGACAGATTGTCTAGGCCACAGGGCGTGCCTAGACAGATCCCTGCAGCCACTGCAGGTCCAACAACCTCAACTATCACAACCACTGGCATGGTTGCTAGTGGATCAGCTGATGCTGGAAGTTCAACAGACCGTTCACTAGAAAACATCATTGCTCCACACATGGAAGAGATATACAAGGCCAGAAGAGCAGACTACGAATTGATGATCAAAATAAATGAATTTGCTCGAAATGATGGTGAATGGACTGTTGAAGCAATCAAGCTATTTGGATTTCAAAATCCAAATGTACTTAATTGACTCCCTCTTCGGAGTTTTGCAATTGTTGACTCCGAAGACATCCAGCTCGATATTCCGTTCAATCCGAAGACTTTTGCTTTCCTTCAATTTGTTACTTCGGTGCCAGAGGATCAGAAAGCAAGTTTTTGGACGAATAAAATAAACTTTCATGCCAAATACATTCAAAGGCAAAACTATGTGTGGAGCCTAAACAATATCAAGAAAATCATTTCAATAAAAGAAGCTGAAAATTATTTGGGCTTCAGAAATTATGATTTTCTTGTGCTTAGGGGGGTAAACGAAGTTGAATCCAGGTTTTCAATAGCAGACTTTCCCATCATGAATCCTATGGACTTCATCCAGATTCTTGATCTTCTGCGAACCGGCGGTCCTGCTCATGCTGAAATGTCCACCTTTGCTATCAAAAATCACCTTTTGGGCTTCCTCAACAATTATCTTCACCGTTTTGCTAAGTATGACCTGGAGCTATGTTCCTACTACAGACATCCCTTGAATACTCCTCCTGTTGTAGTTCGGAATATTGCTAGATTCAAAAATGGAGAAATCTTAGACGAACCTTATGGCGTAGTTTTCAAAGGACTTCGAAATGAAACCGAAGTCACAATCAAGTTCTTTGATATTGACTACATAGGCCTCCATCCCTCCTCCTTCGTTTCAGGAATGATTTCTCATGTGAACGACTGCCATGCAAATTCAACTGAGAAGAAGAAGAAGTTCATTGACCATATGAACTGGTATCTTACTGTGAGAAAGACTCTGAAGCGAGCTTACAAAAGAAACTTTCAAGTATAGACTTCGGATACACTTCACACAAAGGGGGAGATTGTTGAGAAATTTTGTGATGAAGTGTTGACATATCCGAAGTCCAACCCATGAAGAAAACCCCGAAGTGAACCCCGAAGTGAATAAACAGGTGAAGACACCGAAGTCTAAAGACTCCGAACTGCAATGCATAGTGGATCCGAAGACTTGACAGTCTGTCATTTTGTCTTTTATGTGCACGCGTATAGTACAATACGTGTTGCATGAATCTTGTATCCTATTGGGTAGTACACTGATAGGATATTCTGTGTAATAGGTGTACTATTGGTATCTCTGATTCAGTATAAATATCAGTGATACCATACCGTGTAGAATGAGAGTGATTACGAGATTAACTTACGAGAATCGTATATCTTCAACATAGAAAACCCAATTGTAAAACCAAGTTCTAATCAAATCATTCGGCACATGTTATTCATATCTCATTATTCAATTAACTTAGTTGCATTATCATTGTGTGATTGATTGTGTTATTGATTCAATATTTATATCTGCTCATCTATTTTCTTATTTCAACACCCAACATCTATCCGGTTAGTAAAACCACAGAAGTCAGACGTGAAATTCAAAACTTTCAGTAGCAGCCAGGAGAGGCCTTCCACGAAGCATTTGATCGATTAAAGGAGTTATTACGATCTTGCCCGCATCATGAGGTTTCCAAATGGCGGTTAGTGAAGTTGTTCTTTGAAGGAGTCAGTGAAACACATCAAGCTATGATAAATGCCTCATCAAGTGGGACATTTATGTGGCAATACCTAGAAGAGGCTTGGCAGTTCTTGGAACAATTAAGCAATGGCTCCAAAGCGAATTTTTCTACGAGAAAAACTGTAGGTACAACGGCAGCAGTAGGAGCTGACGCTGATTGGAAGAAAGAGGTAAAAAAGGAAATAAGTGAATTAAATAAGAAGTTTGACAGGCTTATGTCAACGCTGCAGAATGGACCTCAAGGTCAATCACAATGAGGTCAAGGAGGACCGAAAACTCAGGAGGCAAACCAAGTTCATGGCCAGGGTCAAGGTCAGTACAACAATGGACGACCCTACAGACCGTATAATCAAGGGCAGCAGCAGAACTTCAACAACCAGAGACAAAATAATTACCAAGGTCAATCGTCTAATCAACCGAGGTCATACCAGCCCGCAAGCAATAATGGAAACGCAAGTGGGAGTGGTAGCAACAACAGTAATAGGGGGCCCAACACTGTTGTCAACAATGCCCTAGGAACTCAAGAAGACTTGGTTGCAAAAATGTATGAAATGTTCAGCGCTACTCAGCAGCAGTCCCAAGCCAATGCAAAAGCTATCGCGAACATGGAAAGGCAAATTGGACAAATGGCCGAGGATCAGCGAAAAAGGGACAATGGAAAGTTGCCAAGTGCTACGGAAGTTAATCCAACCCATAATCAGCAAGCCGGGAAAGAACATGTTAATAATGTCGAGGCTGAATGGAGAAAGGTCACTTTGAAGGACTTATTAGATTCAGGAAGTGAGGCAGAGCTTGAGAAAGAAGAAAAAGTCCAGGAGAAAGTGGAGAATGAAGGAGAAGGTGAGAAAGGAAATTCCTGTTGAAGAGGGAGCTCAGCCAAAGATGGACACGGAGGTCCAGGAAGAGAAGCAGTCAGTGATAGCAGGAATCAAGCAGAAAAAGAAATATAAGAAAGGGAAGAAGAAACAGGAAGCGCCTAAACCAATAGGGCCATTGATAAACCAACCTCTCTGGGATGAACTTAAGGATGCTCCTGAGGATACAAGAATTCTTCAGGAGATGTGTGACAGAAATGGAAAAAGTAAGATTCCCACACCAGACACCGTTAGATTGACAATCAAGGCCAGTGAGGAACTATTGGGAACACTGCCCAAAAAAGAGAAGGATCCTGGATCACCATTGATCACTACTATTGTAGGAGATGTGGTCATTCGGAACACTTTGTTGGACTTGGGAGCAAGTGTAAATGTGCTACCGGGATACTTGTATGATAAGTACAAGAATGAGGAATTAGAGCCAGCAAAGGTCGTACTGCAGCTGGCTGACCAGTCAACAAAGGTATCCCGAGGAAAATTGACCAATGTCATCGTAAAGGTTGGAGATTTCTTTTATCCTGTAGATTTCCTAGTCATGGAGTATGAAAGTTTGGATGACGCGCCAGCGCTCATTCTAGGACGCCCATTTTTAACTACGGCTAGCGCTGTGATTGACTGCAAGACGGGGGATGTGGACATCTCCTTTGGGATGCGAAAAAGAAGGCTGAATATGTTCGGAAATCCTATATCTCTACCGTCAGGGAACGATAACAAGCAACTAGACAAAAGTGTGTTAATGGAGCCGGGGATTAGGAACAAAGGAAAAATATGGACACGAACGGGAGAAGGAGGCAAGGAGGAGATTTTAAAGGAAACAAAGGATCACCCGTTAGCCACTATTGACAAAGAACAGTTGCTGGATATGATGGAGATGCTAGAAGCGAGATACCAGCAATATGAGAAAGAATCAAGAGAAAGGGAAGCAAAAGTCTTCAAGCTTCTGGAATCACAACAGCAATGGATTAGTGGAGTGAGCGATAGGATGACCCAAGTCACATCCTTAATGTCGATGATGGCCCATAATTTCATACCAGGATTCAAGCAAATGTCATCAGGAGTTCAGGAAGAGGAAGAATAGGAGTAGGAGTGCTACGTGTGGCTGAAGACGTTAAACTTACCGCTTGTTGGGAGGCAACCTATCGTGTCATAGGTTAGGTTCTGTATTTCTTAGAAGTAATTAGGAAAAATATCATCATTAATTGCAGGTACTAGTGGTCTAAGGCAAGTGTAGGGTCGTGTGAAGAATTTGGAAATTTTAATGACCGCACCGCGGTTTGTTCATATGCGCGACGCGGGATCGTAAACCAACCCGATGTGCAGGGGTTGATTTGGTGACACGCGCGTCGCGGGTTGTGCATTTGCGCGATGCGGGAATCGATCGGTCGGTTTTCTTCCATATTGAGGTAAGCCGCGACACTATTCACACACACCACGCCTCGGAGCTCTGATCAACAAAAATTTCTCGTGTTTTTTCTTGCTCATTTCATTCCCACGACTACGGTACGTCATTCTAACTAGCTTTTACTTGTTAAAACTAGTGATTAGGTGGTTAATTTGGTTGATTTCTCCAAAAACTTCAAAACTTAGAAATCGCCAATGCTGACTCTTAGGGTGTTTATTTTGCCAAATAGAGACCGTAGATAAGTTAGTCGGCACTTAGGCTACCTTGTAGTATATTTGGATTGAGTTTAAACAGGTTAAAACTCGATTTTGAGTTTGGATTTTGGAAACAGCCGCTCGGCGTGCCGCGCCCTTGCTCTTGGGCCACGCCGCGGTGCGATGGGGAAGAAAGGACTTATTTTGCAAAAAAATTTCGTTTTTGCAGATGTCGTTCAGGTTAGATCATGAGTTTCTTCAGTTCCCAGAGGGACCAGCCAGCTCTATGGAGTACAGTTCTAGGAGGGATTCACTGTCAGGGCGTCGGGTTCTTGAGGCGACGATTATCGACAGGGACATTCTCAGGGATGCTGGGCTCTGGGTGAGATCGAGCCGTTTTTGCACCGCACCTGGACCCATGGGGACGCTTCATTTACATGTCGGGGCTGGGATAGGCTCATGGCCACCGAGGAGGATGTTGTCTACACTGAGCTCCTTTCCACTGTCCAGTTTGCACCTGGAGCGACAGATGCCCGTTCCAGACTGGTACGGTTCAGTTTGGGAGGTGTGCAGAGGGAGTGCAACCTCTGGGAGTTCGGGAGGCGCACCGGTATCTACACCGAGGCGGACCTGCAGCACCGCCACTTCACACAGTTTATGGGTGCGTGCATTCAGGGGGAGCCCGAGCGGGCTGCCAATATGGAGGTTTGGGCACCATTGTCCAATGTGTTCTACGAGGCGGGGACCTCTAGGGAGAGCCATCTTCGTGATCCACTCCACCGCCTCATGCACCGCATCGTCTCCACCTCCATCATGCAGCGGGAGGGGGCGAGAAGGTGTCAGGCGATGACATGACCTACCTCTGGGTTCTCCTCGACCCCTCCAGGTTCCTTCACCTTCCATTCGCCCTAGCCGTTGCCTTATCCACCCGTGTGGCAGTCGCATCCGCCAGCAGTCCTTTGGGCCGGGGATACTTCATCACCCGCCTGGCCCGATCATACCGGATCCTCACCGCCAGGACTGTCGCTTCTTTGACCACGTTGTTAGTTCTATATGCCCAAGGATGATCATAAAATGATATTACTAATAATACATGATCCTATAGGGTCACACCAACAACAAGTTTGACACCAATTGATCATTAAAACGTTAAATTTGATTTAACATCAAATGATACTAAACTTGCAATTTAATCTTGTAGGTTATTATTATTTGAGGTAAATAATAATAACTACAAAAGTAAAGGTTGATTAGTAATTCATATGTGATGAATTAATTAAGTAACAATTAAATTGTTTAAATTGTTAAACGATTTAATTGATTTATAAGTAAGCCTTTTATTTAATTTAATTAGTAAATTAAATAAAATATATATATATATATATATATATATATATATATATATATATATATATATATATATATATATATATATATATATATATATATATATATATATGTATATATATATAATTATACAATTAAGATTGTATATTTTGATGGTTTATTTATATATTTGATTATGGGTTAAATGTTATTCCATTAAAGAAATGAGAAGATGTATTATTTATAAGCTTATAATTATCTAAGTTTTATAAATAATAACAACCCACTAGCACTTCATTAGTCATCATATAACTAGCCATATTTGAATAAAAAGAATGCATTAAGAACTTAAAAGAAAAAGAAGATGCCTTGTGTCTTCTAGCTTTTGATTATAGAAATCAAATGGATCTTTCTTTTAAGCTAGTTGCATGTGCTTTTCTTTTCTCTTGGTGGGTTATATTGTGAACGATTTTGAGGGCATGTGTACATCATTTCTTGCTTCAAAAATCAGCCAAAGAAACTCTCTAAAAGCTCTCTTGATAGTTAGCAAAAATTGGTTTTTGGTTTCACAAGAAAAGGAGTTCTAACTTGCAAGTTGTGGAACTAGCATTCAAGGGTGTTCAAGCTTGTGGTGGATCAACTATAGAGGGATTCTAATTTGATTCCTAGCTATCAAAATCATCCAAACCAAACACAAGAACAAAGGTTATGATCTTGAACTTAATCTATGTTTGTTCTTCATCTTATCTCTACATGCATGTAGCATGATCCTCTTGAAAATGGAATTTGTGTTCATGATTTTATGCTTCCGTTGCAAACTCTTGTTTTTGAAACTTACCACATGAACCATGATAACCAACAATTGGTATCAGAGCCATGGCTATATTGCATGTTTAGATAATAAGTTTATTTGGATAAACTTGGTTTTTGGAAGCCATGAATGTTCATCTTCTTAAATGAAAGTTTCATGCATGGCTTCTTTGGCAACATGCAATTATATTATCTATGATTTTATGTAACCAACTATATCTTATGTATGCATGCTTTTGGTTACATAAATTGTTTCCTTAGAAAAACAAAGTGTTGATTTTCTTATGATTTTATGTGATAAAATGGTGCATAAACAAGCCAAGGACCATATGATGCATGTTTTGTGTTTGTGGTCGATATGGTTGTAATCTATTGATTTATTCAAATGGTTTGTAATAATAATTAGTTATTTCCTTCTTAATATTCATTTTGTAAATATTAGAATAGTTATATTTTATTTATTTCACAAAATGTAACAAGAGAAGGAAGTAAAAGACCAAGAGAAGATTGCACCCAACAGCAGCACTTTCTGAAGAGCTGCTGTCCAGATTTCAAAATTGTTTTGGAAGTGTTTTATAAATTCATATCTTGGTCATTTGGTGATATACTTGTTGGTAACTTTAATATCTAGAATATACATTAAGTTTCAACAAGTATTAGCATCAATATAGCCAAGAATGAATTGAAAAATGCAACAAAAACAACAAAAATTCCTTCCTGCTGCCCCTGATTTCGAAATTTTTGAGGGCTCCATAGAAAAATCACATGTCACTCAATGGTGTCAAGAAATGGTGGTTCAAGTGTCATTTGGTGATATAAGAAGCTTGGCAAAATTGTAGCCAAATCGGAGATCATTTGGTTGAGTTTTTGTCACTCTTTTGTCCCTAGGTTTGGACTTGATATTTCATGTGTGGCTCACATGAAATATCAAACTAGTTGGCTTGTGTTTATGCACCCATGCATGCTTGTGATGTTTGAATGTTTTATTATGTTATGTTGTGGATGAAAATAAGATTTTGCATGCTAGACAACCTAGATAATTAAACATAATCATCAAGGAGTTTGTATTTTCAAAAGTTGACAATTAAAACATAAGATGTGAAAAATGGGTTTTATTAAAATGGGTTTTGTTTAAAACCTATTAAGTCAAGTTTTGAAAATGATTGAAACAAGAAATAAAATGGAGATTTTATAAACTCTTACAAACTCCAACCCTAAGTAATAATGGTAATTATTTAGGATTATAAATTGGTTCTAATATATGTGATCAAACTCAAACTTAATATTGGATATTAATCTTGACCAAAAACAAAGAATCAATAAAATGGAGATTTTATGATTTAGGAACCAATTAACAAAATAAGATTTAATGGTACCATGTTCATTGGATGCATGCAATCTACATGATACCATATGTTTTTCAAAATTAGAATTGTAAAACATTCAAATCCCTTATGAAATACGAATCTATGTCGTCCTTCTTAAAGACACTCATGTATCACTTGTATTTCCTTGTGGGATAAAGGATACCTAACCACTTGGAGTCTTCTTGTGATACAAGAAGTAGTTTTGCAATATTGATGGGATAAAGGACACCTAACCATCAATAGTTGACAAAACTACACGTCCGTTTAAGTAGGATGATTCGTTTGGAAATCTCTTGTGATAAAGGTCACCTAAGCATTAGAAATCCAAGGCATAGATGGGATCAAACATGCCAAACTTATAAATGTTATAATGGGATCCCATAAATCTAGAAATTATATTTGGATATAATTGGTAAACCGTTACCTACCTTGTTGATTCGAATAGGCGGGATAAAGGATACCTAACCACTTATCCGTGATGCAACTTGGATTCTAGACCTTAATTAATTAAAGTTTATGAAACAAGAAAGGGTATTAATTATTAAGGACTTAATATCATAATTTACTAAATAGAACCTTGTTAAAATTTTGTAGATGGCACCAAACAACACACACTCGGCTCCTAACAAAACCTCACTACGGTCTCTCCTTGAAGGAGAAAAACTTAACCATACCAACTTCTTGGATTGGTACCGTAGTGTGAGAATTGTTCTCAAACAAGAAAAGAAAGAATATGTTCTCAATGAACCACTTACAGAAGAGCCCCCTGCCACTCCTAAGCCCGCACACGATGCATGGCTTAAAAAGATGGATGATTCCATCGATGCATCATGCCTCATGTTGGCAACCATGATTCCCGACCTTCAGAAGGATTTGGAGAATCATTCAGCCTATGACATGATTAATCAACTAAAGGAAATGTTCCAACAACTTGCAAGAACGGAAAGGTTCGAAACTGTTCGGGCTTTCCATGCTTGCAAGATGGAGGAAG
Source organism: Cichorium intybus (assembly GCA_023525715.1). NCBI lineage: Eukaryota > Viridiplantae > Streptophyta > Magnoliopsida > Asterales > Asteraceae > Cichorium > Cichorium intybus. Next base: position 48,417,531 of record CM042016.1, on the reverse strand, counting down.
GGCAGTCGGTAAGCTCTTATGTGCTCAAAATGAAGAGTCACATTGATCATTTGGCACGTCTTGGAGTTGTGATGCCCGAAGAGCTAGCAACGGATATGATCCTTAACTCCTTGACAAAGTCCTTTGATCCTTTCTTCATGATTTATAACATGAATGGTTTGAACAAGACTATCCCGGAATTACATGGGATGCTAATTACCGGGGAAAAGAGTCTGCCTAAGAAAACCACTCAAGTTCTCATGATCAAGGAAGATGGAACAAAGAGAACTAGACCAGAACACCCCACCAACTCCAAGGGCAAATGGAAAGCAAAAGCTTTCAAAGGTAAGGGCAAGAAAGTTGTCCAACCTTCCCATCCGCCCAAGAAGAAGGCAAAGGTTGCCAAAGATGAAACATGCTTTGAATGTGGCAAAGCTGGGCATTGGAAGAGAAATTGCCCTACCTATCTTGCGGAGTTGAAGAAGAAGAAGGCCGGTGAAGGCACTTCAGGTATCTATGTGATAAACCTAGAACTTTATAATTTATCTCCTAACACATGGGTATTTGATACTGGTTGTGGAACTCACATATGTAATATGTTGCAGGGGTTCAAAAGGAGTAGGCGACTGAAGGCAAATGAGGTAGTACTTCGGGTTGGAAACAATGCAAGAGTTGCGGTGGATTCAATTGGAAGTTTTAATTTATTACTACCTAATGGCTTGTGTGTGACATTGTTGAATGTTTACTATGTTCCTAGCTTGACTAGGAATATTATTTCGGTTGCTAAATTAAGACAATATGGATTTGATCTTTCCTTTTATAATGATGATATTTGTGTTTACAAAAATAATGTATTCTATTTTGAGGCTAGGCCTTTAAATGGAATTTATGAAGTAAACCTTGATGAAAAGACTAACAATAGCTCTTTATACCACACTTTCACCAAGAAACCCAAATTTGATTTGAGTCAAACCTATCTATGGCATTGTCGTCTTGGGCATATAAACAAGAATCGCATATCCCAACTTCAAAAGAGTGGACTTTTGAAGGCAAATGAGAATGACTCATTTGATATATGTGAATCTTGTTTACATGGCAAGATGACTAAAGCTCCTTTCTCCGGAACCAATGAGAGAGCAAAGGACTTGTTAGGAATCATACATACGGATGTATGTGGTCCTTTCAAGCCAATGACTAGATATGGTGAAAGATATTTCATCACCTTCACTGACGACTTTAGTCGTTTTGGATATGTTTATTTGATTAAACATAAACATGAGGCATTTGAAATGTTCAAAACGTTTCAAAGTGAAGTGGAAAATCAACTCAACAAAACAATTAAAGTTCTTCGTTCTGATAGAGGAGGTGAGTACTTAAGTACAAACTTTATGGATCATTGTAAGACTTGTGGAATTGTTTCACAACTTACTCCACCTGGAACACCACAACATAATGGTGTGTCTGAGAGGCAGAACCGAACACTATTGGATATGGTTCGATCCATGATGAGTAGAAGTACTCTACCTTTATCATTTTGGGGTTATGCTTTACAAACAGCTGCTCGTCTCCTAAATATGGCACCTACTAAAAAGGTAGATAAAACACCTTATGAGATATGGCATGGAAGGGTTCCATCTTTATCCTATCTCAAGGTATGGGGTTGTGAAGCTTATGTTAGACAAGAAGCTTCAAACAAATTAGAACCCCGTTCAACTAAATGTATCTTTGTAGGGTATCCGAAAGATTGTCTTGGATACTATTTCTACAATCCCATCGAGAATAAGATATTTATTTCTCGAAAAGCTGAATTCCTAGAAAATAAGTTTCTGACGGAAGAGGCTAGTGGGAGGTTTGTGGAACTTGAGGAACTTCAGGAACCACAACCTGATACACAAGAAGTTGAATCTAGCATTCAACAAGAAATTGTTGAACCTGAACAAACGGTTGATCAGGAACAAATTGTAACACAAGGTGTTCGCAAATCTGGTAGGGTTCGAATTGAACCAGAAAGGTATGGTTACCTTTTGATGGAAGAGGAATGTTATACGATAGATTCTGATGAACCCGTCAACTATCAGAGTGCAATATCAGATCCTGAATCTGATAAATGGCTTGAGGCCATGAACACTGAGATGCAATCCATGCACGATAATCAAGTTTGGAACTTGGTTAATCTTCCCACCAATTGTAAGACTGTTGGGAACAAATGGGTTTTCAAGAAGAAAATCGACGTGGATGGAAATGTTCACACTTTTAAGGCTAGACTTGTCGCTAAAGGATACTCACAAACTCATGGTATTGACTATGATGAGACCTTTTCTCCAGTGGCAATGATCAAGTCGATTAGGATACTTTTTGCCATAGCCGCATACTATGATTATGAGATATGGCAAATGGATGTCAAGACCGCTTTTCTTAATGGATACTTATTGGAAGATGTCTATATGGAACAACCTGAAGGTTTTGTCGATCCCAAGCATCCAAACAAAGTGTGCAAGCTTAAAAGATCTATCTATGGATTAAAGCAAGCGTCTCAAACATGGAACATCCGTTTTGATGAAAAGATTACGAGTTTTGGATTCATCAAAAATGAGGATGACTCCTGTGTTTACAAGAAAGCTAGTGGGAGCATTGTCATAATCCTAGTATTGTATGTAGATGACATACTTTTATTTGGAAATGACATCCCAACCTTAAAAGGTGTCAAAGCGTTCCTTGAGAGTTGTTTCTCAATGAAGGATCTAGGGGAAGCTGCTTATGTATTAGGCATAAAGATCTATAGAGATAGATCTAAGAGACTTATTGGTCTTAGCCAAAGTGTATATATTGATAAAATCTTGAAAAGGTTCAAGATGCAAGACTCCAAAAGAGGATTCTTGCCAATGCCTCATGGCACCATCCTAAGCAAGTCTCAGTGCCCAAACTCTAGGACTGAACTTGAAAGGATGAAACATGTCCCATATGCTTCGGCAATTGGGTCCATCATGTATGCCATGTTATGCACTAGGCCCGACGTCTCATGTGCCTTAAGTATGACTAGTAGGTATCAACAGAACCCAGGTGAAGCCCACTGGACTGCTGTAAAGAACATTCTTAAGTACTTGAGAAGAACTAAAGATATGTTCTTAGTTTACGGCGGTTTGGAAGAAAGCTTAAAGGTAAAGAGTTACACTGACGCAAGCTTCCAAACAGATAGGGATGATTCGAAATCTCAATCTGGGTATGTCTTTATTTTAAATGGAGGAGCCGTGTCTTGGAAGAGTTCCAAACAAGAAGTGATTGCACAATCCACTACAGAATCAGAATATGTTGCTGCTTCAGAAGCTGCTCAAGAAGCTGTCTGGATGAGAAAGTTCATAGAAGATCTAGGGGTTGTCCCTTCCATTCGGGACCCTATAGAAATCTTCTGTGACAATCTAGGTGCTATAGCTCAAGCAAAGGAACCTAGATTGCATCAAAAAACCAAACACATTCACCGAAGGTATAACTACATTAGACATGAAGTTAAGAATGGTGAAATAAGTATTCACAAGGTTCATACAGATCAAAATTTGGCAGACCCATTCACGAAACCTTTACCCCAAACTAAGCATGAAAGTCATGCTAAGGGTATAGGGCTCTGTTTTTCTAATGAATGGATTTGATTTATGTTTAATGTTTTATGAATATGAACTTATGTAAAAGACAAGAATTATGTAATATATGTGACGTGATGTTTCATTCATAATTATTGTGTTTTATTAGCATGTTTAATCCTTGAATAATTTAGTTATTCTAAACGTCCATAGTCGATCATAGTTGTGGGAGCAATTATGAAGTAAGACTAATATGAATTGGATTGGTTGACTTTTATAAGTAAAAGTAGCAAAAGGTTGCAACCAAATTCATAGGTACTTGTCAGTGAACAAGTATTGGACTTGACCCATTTCAAGATCACTCCATGGATCATCATCATAAGTGATTCTTGAATAAAGGTATTATCATTGTATCCTTTGACCTGAGATACATATTTGGGACTCAAATGTAGAGTGTACTATGCTTTGATATGGTTCACTGTTGTTCTTGAAATACAGACAACCATAAAGGACATACTCATGCATAGTACTAACTATATGAGGGGCGTATGTAGTCAAGACGGGATTTGTTCCTCTTATGTGTTGAGAGTTAGACATCTAAGGCGCCTGTTTGAAAGTTGAACATAAAATGAGAATGATTAAGATCCATGTCTCATGTTCAACATGATGTCTGTGACAAAGGGATAATTGATAGATAACCTTATACATCAATTAGAGCCTCGTGTTTTCTGAAGAATTGAATGTTGTTGAATGGCACAATGTCATGTGTTATTGGGGGCAGTGAAATGTTGCTAGACGTTTACCACTGTCGATATCATTCTATGATGCAACCTTGTGCAAGTGGGAGATTGTTAGTTCTATATGCCCAAGGATGATCATAAAATGATATTACTAATAATACATGATCCTATAGGGTCACACCAACAACAAGTTTGACACCAATTGATCATTTAGAACGTTAAATTTGATTTAACATCAAATGATACTAAACTTGCAATTTAATCTTGTAGGTTATTATTATTTGAGGTAAATAATAATAACTACAAAATTAAAGGTTGATTAGTAATTCATATGTGATGAATTAATTAAGTAACAATTAAATTGTTTAAATTGTTAAACGATTTAATTGATTTATAAGTAAGCCATTTATTTATTTTAATTAGTAAATTAAATAATATATATATATATATATATTGTTATATATATATATATATATATATATATATATATATATATATATATATATATATATATATATGTATATATATATAATTATACAATTAAGATTGTATATTTAGATGGTTTATTTATATATTTGATTATGGGTTAAATGTTATTCCATTAAAGAAATGAGAAGATGTATTATTTATAAGCTTATAATTATCTAAGTTTTATAAATAATAACAACCCACTAGCACTTCATTAGTCATCATATAACTAGCCATATTTGAATAAAAAGAATGCATTAAGAACTTAAAAGAAAAAGAAGATGCCTTGTGTCTTCTAGCTTTTGATTATAGAAATCAAATGGATCTTTCTTTTAAGCTAGTTGCATGTGCTTTTCTTTTCTCTTGGTGGGTTATATTGTGAACGATTTTGAGGGCATGTGTACATCATTTCTTGCTTCAAAAATCAGCCAAAGAAACTCTCTAAAAGCTCTCTTGATAGTTAGCAAAAATTGGTTTTTGGTTTCACAAGAAAAGGAGTTCTAACTTGCAAGTTGTGGAACTAGCATTCAAGGGTGTTCAAGCTTGTGGTGGATCAACTATAGAGGGATTCTAATTTGATTCCTAGCTATCAAAATCATCCAAACCAAACACAAGAACAAAGGTTATGATCTTGAACTTAATCTATGTTTGTTCTTCATCTTATCTCTACATGCATGTAGCATGATCCTCTTGAAAATGGAATTTGTGTTCATGATTTTATGCTTCCGTTGCAAACTCTTGTTTTTGAAACTTACCACATGAACCATGATAACCAACACGCGTTACCTCCAGTTCGCACTACGGCACGAGCTTTGGAGAAGATGGGGCTCATTGAGCAGCAGCGCCCGGGACAGTTTGTGAGGGCGCCGACCGAGGCACCCCAGGACCCCCAGCCAACATATGCCCAGCCTGGCAGGAGACGCAGGAGGCAGCCCGCAGCAGCCGAGCCAGCACCATAGCCACAGCAGCAGGAGGACCCATCAGCTATCCACCGATTGGAGGTCAGAGTCACAAGGATTGAGGATCAGTTGGAGTGGATTGGGGAGGTACTTTTGGATCTGGCTACCCAGCAGGGACGATGCCCCCGACCATTCTCAGCCAGAGCCCATGACCATGAGGCTGGACCTTCCAGGCCACCAGGTGGCGACTGATGTATTTTTCTTTTTCATTTTTGGGATATATGTATTGTATCTATGACACACTTCTATCTTTTTGCTTGTTTATATTTTATTTGTCTGTTTGTATTTAATGTTCTGTTGAGTCATGCATGTTATACCAAATGGGAAGGAGTTGTCTTAGACAAGTGTGGGGTCACCGTGCCCCCTCCACTTGTCTTGACCACCGGCGTGTTCACTGTTGCGCCACAACTCCAGAATGCGAAATCAAGGACCTTTTTGTTTGAATTTGTACCTGTGATACCGAGTACCAACCAAGCAGTCTACCATCCAAAGGGGTAACTTTTTCTTCCTTGTTCTAAATAATATTTTTTGTACAACGGGGACGTTGTACGGTTTTAAGTGTGGGTGTGGACGGTCGAAAGAGTAGTTTTTGTAATTTTTGCGGGAAAAGACCAATTTTCAAAACTTTTTTAGCAACTTTTTCAAAATTTTTACTAAATTGTAATTTTGAAATGAATGGTATTTGATTGTTGATAGCATTAGTATTTTTCAAGAAATACTATGTAATTGTTACAATGCTATTAGTTTAGTCAAATAAGTTGCGTTTTAAGAGTTAGACGATTAGAGTGTTTTAGGATTGGAATTTAGGAAGAAATTATCAATCAGTGGCCTTTGTTGTTCGAGCCGGTAAGTCTAAAATGGGTGGGACTTATGCACCTTGCCACCTAAGATCGTCTGGTCTGGGATGGTATTTCTGAAAGCTCGTTACACGGACAACATCGAAAGTCATGGACAATTCAATAATGGCCTTTAGAATCTGAATGAGTAAGTACACTTCATGGTGGACAAAAAATTTGTAATCAAGGGTTCTCTAGAAAGCCATGAATTCCAAAGAACACTCTGATTAGGTTTTCATGAACTATTTCACTCTAACTCATAGGACAATAAGCTTTGAAACTGAACATAGTCAAAAATTGTTTGAGTCATAGTTAGAATTTATTAAAAACCCTCTTGCTTGGGGACAAGCAAGGCACAAGTGTGGGGTGTTTGACAACGCCTAGTGATATTGCATATTTTAGTCGTTATTGAGCCCTATTCTTAGTGAAATTATATCAGATATATCGTGGTATTCTCACTTTTCGTGTCAGTACTTGTTTGGAAGAAAATAATGAAAACAGGGACCAAAAACGTGCTAATTGGAGAAAGTTTGGAGAAGAAGGAAAAATCAGGAAAATACGTACGCGCGCCGCAGAAATCAAGAAGGCGCGACGCGGATCTAAGACGGTGGAACAAATTCAAATGCCGAGAAAACGGGAAGAGATCAGTACGTGCGCCGCGGAATCCTTAAATGCGCGGCGCGGCTGCGGGAAATTTGCAACTATAAATAGAGGCTTTTTCAGCCGAAAACCCTAACAAAGACCCGGTGAAAAATCGACCTGAAGGTTCTTTGACTCCGTGATTAAGCTTCTGCAACTTCACAATTGGTATTTTATGTTTTAGAATTTAATTTCTTTTTAGTAATAGTTAGCATTAGTGGCTAGGGTCTTTGGGAGTGACAACCACTGACCTTGAGCATTTTAGTTTACTGTTTTTCAGTGTTGGTTACTGTATTGGATCATTGGAATTCGTTTTTGGTTTATGAAAATCATTTGGTTACAAGTAATATTAATTTTTCGGTGTTTGATGCTTGTTATTGGATTTTGTTTGTTTGTTTGTGTTGGATGTTTGTTTTGACCTTGATTGGACTGACTTCCCTTGCTGATTTCAGTGACCAACTAGGTTAGCTTTTTATGTTTGAACTTTAGCCAGTGACTGTCCTTTTGGATCTTAGTTATTGGTTTAGTTTATGCCTTGATGTTTGATTGTTTGGATGCCATTGTTTACTTCTGAATTAGAGATGTACTTCTGATTTCAGAAAGTAACTAGGTTTGGTTTGAAGCTTAGCTTAGTCTATGCTTGTTTGAGATTGTTCAAGTTAGGTTTTTTGGGTTTAGTAACAAAAGGGTTAGAAACTAGGTCCTCTGACTATAGTGTGACACTATAGTTAGTAATCTGTCATCTGATCTGACCACGTAGCTCCTGCGGATCAACCCCGACTACCACTGTGCTAGTGTGTGTGTTAGGTTTTCTCTTATTTTTGACCGCACGACGACCTAGGCGTGTCAATCACTTATCTAGGAGTCGTCTCTTTTCGTTGATCAGAGTTCGGCAGTTCCATTGGATAGCACACTTAACTGATTTTCAGGTTGTGTTGAAGTTGACAAGTTGTCCAAGTAGGAGACTGTTGGAATAATGTCCAAGGTCATCAACTTGTCAGAACACTTCTGATAAAAGGTAGAGTCCTTTTGGGTTGCCCTTAGAACCCAGAAAAACATTCAGAGTCAAATAAGAGGAAACGTTATTTAGTTAGTTAACTTATAGAGAATAAATTAATTAGAAACTAAAAAGAATAATACTAATTTAATTGGTAAGTTAATCTAGGATTAATTTGGAACCAATTAAAGGGACTGGATTGTAATTGATTAAAGATATAATCAATGGAACAAGTCCAGGGCGTGCGGCCGCCAAAAAGGCTCCTAAGTTTGAAACCCTAGGAGCCATTGACTATAAATAAAGGCCTTGCAGTGACACCTAAAGGCATCACAAAACCTTTGAGCCACCAAATACCCTCCTCCCTCCTCCCTCTGCGAAAACTCTTCCCTTTCTAGGGTTCGAGTTCTTTGCTCTTGATCTGCCTGGTTTTCTGGTTGAAGCTGGGTACAAGACACTAGAGGGATTCGCATTTTGGATCCTGATCATCCTGCAATCATGGCCTTGACTAGATCACAAAGGCAACGACTTCTTGAGGTACATTCTTGTTTGTTTAAAGTTGCTATAATCTGCTATGAACTGATATGATCCTAAATGTGTTCATGGAATTTTATGTTGTTTAATCTCTTAATTGTCTTCCGCTACATATGTTATTTGTGTTATATGATCAAATCCCAACAATTACAAGGACTAGCTTTAAAACAAAGACAATTATTTTTATAAACCAAAATGTTACCATTATCATTATCAAAATAAAATTTGAAACCATCCTTAAACAAAGCATAAAATGAAATAATGTTTCGAGCCTTTTCTAGCGAGTAGCAACAATTTAATAACTTAATTGAACTATTATTATTTAGCATCAGCTCATAGCTCCCGATCCTTGTAACAGCAGTTGTCTATCTGTTTCCCATGATCAGGTTAAGCTCCCCATGCTGCAGCTTCTTACTTTCCCTTAGTCCATGCATATATCAGCATAGATGTGAGTACCACATCCTGTATCAAGGACCCAAGTATTAGAAGTCATAGTATTAATGTAAATGACGAAGATGCTAAGTAATTAAGGTATAATCATAATCTGGGGTACCTTCCAGCAGTTAAGGACCAAACTTGGTAAATCTAAGTTTGGGTCCGACACTACATAATCCGAAAATGTGATGTGTGTACCGAAGTGAATAATGCCAAACATCACATGCATGATCCAAAAATGATGAAGGTGCCGAAGTTGATGAATATACCGAAAATCTAGTTGTAATAAGGCTGATCCGAAAATGCACGCATACCGAAGTGAGAGTGCATACCGAAGAACTGCTTGTACCGAAAATGCTTGTACCGAAAATGCATGTACCGAAGATCTTACCCAAACTTGGATTTTCCAAGTTTGGTCATCAACTACTGGAAGGTACCTCAGCTGCTGGAAGTTCCTCAACTGCTGGAAGTTCCTTGATTTTTAATTATACCTCAATTACTCAACATCTTTGGCATTTACATTAACAATATCCCCTTAAATGGTGATAGATGTTGAGTGTAAGTCATGAACTGTCAAGTAGACTTCATCTTCAATTGCTCAATCCCATTGCTGAATAAACACTCAATATTTCAGAGCATTTATCCAACACATAGTACTATATAATTCGATCATAAATATACCTGAGGTGCTACACCCTTTGACCCTATTGTTCTTCAAGTTTTCCAGGTACTTTGGGCAGTTACATTTCCAGTGTCCCTTCTGCTGGCAGTAAAAGCAGATAGCCTCTTTCGGGTCACTGGTAGGGGCAATATCGGAGTCAGCTTTTTTCTTAAAGCTTTGGTTGCCCTTGGCTTTTCCCTTTCCTTTGGGATGAGAAATTTTCTTCCATTTGCCACTACCGTGATGAATGGCTAGGACGACAGTGGGGGAGTTAGTGCCACAAGACTGCTTCATGCTGGCCTCAGCAGTCTTCAACATCCCGTGTAACTCCATCAAGGTATTGTCTAGGTTGTTCATATTATGGTTCATGATGCATTATTGGTATGAACCAGAAAGCGAGTGAAGGACCATGTCAATGGCTAACTCCTTAGGCAACTGGACACCAAAATTTGCCAGCCTGTCAATGTACGACTTCATTTTTTGAACATACGTACATACAGGCGCTTCGTCTTGGAACATTTCCTTGAGCTGTAGGTTGATGTCGTATGCACCAAGATTTTCAAAGCCATTTTAGAGCTCCGAGGTCATGGTCACCAACATCAGGCAAGCAACCTCGGTCGAGTCGTCATAGTGCTTGTCATAAGCAGTTATATCTTCATCAGAAGCAGTATCGTCTATGTCTGGAATATCAGTGTCAAACATATACTCTTTTCCTTCGAATCATAAAGCAATCCTTAAGGCCTGGGTCCAGTCGAGGTAGTTTGGACCCGTAAGCTTTTCCCTCGAGAGGACGGAAAGCAGTGAGATGTTGGTTGGTGCAGGAGCATGAGGAGGAGTCGGACCCGAGTTGTTGTTATTTTTATTGGCAAACATCTATAAAACAGAGGTTTTAGTTTAGTTAGTTTTAATCCTTTAAATAATTACCCAATTTGATTACTAAGGTTAAGACCCAAGATAGTTGTGATGTGAAGAGGGATGCCATAATCACACCACAATGGTCATCAAGGTAGACAAAATCTTTTGTCAGTTTCATTCACTATGAAGCTCCTGGATCTGTGAGATTCATTGATTTCAAGCAATGGCATGTTAATCTCATTTGTGCTCATCTCATAATTCATGATAGGGATATCGTGGATCATGAATTAGACGGTGAATTAACCATGTAGAACCCGCGTGATGCCCGACTCAAGATACGCCTAAGAATCACGAGTGTCACATCATCCCCAACAATAACCTTATCTGGTCTACCAGTTAACCACACTGCTCCACCAGCAGATTATGAAGAGAATGTGCGTTTCTCATGGGTAGCACTTTTTTCACATTTGTTTATAATTAATACGGGTTTTTGTTCTAATAATTTAAGTTAATACTTTTAACTTCGAGTGAGAAAAATTTTCCCTATCAAACCCTTTCGGTAACTCCACATTGTAAAAGGTGTTGGGCAGTGAAGGTGGTGAGCAATAAATGCCACTTAATAACCATCCTCATTCAGGTTCATAAGAACCTTCCTTTTAACCCTATACACGATTTTGTGGGTGAGCCTAGTCACGGTTTGACTAATCTTTTTAATTTAAATAATTATTTTATATAATAAATGTTCTTTTAATATATATATATATATATATATATATATATATATATATATATATATATATATATATATATATATATATATATATATATATATATATATATGTGTTTTAAACATTTTAAAATATTTTATTTAATTAATCCAATTAAAATTAATTAACAATATATTAAATAAACAATAATATCCTATTGAATAATCAAATTAAGGCAACATGCATATAAGGCAGCAAAGCAAGTTAGGAAACTTGCTAGGCAAGGCTAGGTCAGTAACCGTAGCCTCCAAACACATAAGGAGGCACAAAAAACCCTTCTAAAACCCTAGAATTTTTATGGCAAGCATGGAGGGACAGAAAACCCTTCCAAAACCCTAGCTAAAATTGAAAACACAGAATGAGGCATAAATAAACCGGTGGGTGTCCATTTTATCATGCATAAACAAGAACATTCAATTTTCTAACATGCATCCTAATATCATAACATATTTAAATCCAGAATTTTCTAGCACAGCCCTATGAAAAATCGATTTTAACAACAAACAAGCAATCACATTCAGCATTTTAAGATCAAAGTGCTAATATCTTATGAGCAGAGTCTCTGATACCACTATTGGAATTTGATCACATAAACATATAAGCACATGCAGCGGAAGACATATAATATCAAATCATAGAAATTCCATGAACATTGTTCAGGATCATCCAGAACATAAAACATTAAAGCAACTTAAACTTAAACATGATATACCTCAGCAAGTCTTCTCCTTTGTGCTCTAGTCAGGACCACAATTGTAGGGATAATTAGGATCCAAAGTGTGAATCCCTCTAGTGGCTTGTGCCGAGTGTCAACTAGAAAACCAGGCAGATCAGGAGCAAAGAACTCTAACCCTAGAGAGGGAAGAGTTTTTGTAGAAGGGAAGGAAGGAGGGTAGCTGGCGACACTCAAGAGGTTTAGGATGTCGTAGGGTGTTACCCCAAGGCCTTTATTTATAGTGCATGGGCTCCTAGGGTTTCAAACTTAGGAGCCTTTTGGCGGCCGCACCCCCTGGACTTGTTTCCTTTGATTATATCTTTAATCAATTACAATCCAGTCCCTTTAATTGATTCCAAATTAACTCTAGATAAATTTATCAATTAAATTATTCTTTTAGTTTCTAATTAATTAATTTTTCAATAAATTAATAAACTAAATAACCTTTCCTTTATTTTGACTCTGAATGTTTTTATGGGTTCTGAGGGCAACCCAAAAGGACTCTACCTTTTATCAGAAGTATTACAACAAGTTGATGAACTTGGACATTATTCCAACAGTCTCCTACTTGGAGAACTTGTCAACTTGAATACAATCTGAAAATCAACAGATTGTGCAATCCAATGCAAGTGTCAAACTCTGATCAATGAAAAGAGACGACTCCTAGATAAGTAATATTTTATTCCTACGTTCTCAAGATATCATGATGAACCTGGGTCATGGAAAAAGTCAATTCCCGATAGTTCAAAGTTTGTTTCCTGATAGTTATGATGACTCTGTCAGACCATGAATCGAACACATCAATCTGGTCAGGGCTTGACCAAGCGCTTAGTGTCATCATCAAATCATCGAGGGGCCCACAGATATTGAGTCTCATATGTTTCTGATATAGGATCGATCATGTATGACATGATATGTACTCAACCTGATATGTCGTATGCTTTGAGCATGGTGAGTTGATTTTAGGACAACCCTGTCAAAAGTCACTTGATAGCGGTGAAGGAGATTCTTAAAGTATCTAAGATGAACAAGGAATATCTTTTTGGTTTATGGAGGAAAAGAACTAACAATAACTGTCATAGTGATGCCAGAGATGACTCGTGTTCCTCTTAAAATAGAGGAGTGGTAACTTGGAAAAGCTCCAAGTTGAAATCAATGTGAGTTCGGGTATATAATAGCTAGTGAGGATGTAAAAGAGACTACACGCTTGAAGGATTTCGTTGGTAATATTGGTGTTGTCCTCAACATCAATGAACTCCTTGAAATCTTCTATGATACCGAGGCGCAGTCGCCTTGACTAAGGAACCCGAGGACCATGAGAATTCCAAGCATATACATAGAGACTGCTGCTATGTTTTCGAAACCAAGTTGAGGAAGGAGACATCGTAGCAAGTAGGGTATCATCGGAATAGTATAAAAATGATCATTTCATTAAGGCATTCACGAGGATCGAGCATGATGATCATACTAGATCAATGAGCATTAGATTTGTGAGCAATATGACATAAGTGTTTTAGTTGTTAGTTTGATAATTTGAAACTTATAATAGTATTAAGTGTATCAGATTTGGTGATTATTTTTTGGTGACTTAATAATGAGCTAGATTGCTACCATTTGCATTAATTTATTACTATGTTTCGTTTTGCATGTTTAGAACCGACTTCCCAAGTATTAATTTACTCAAACCTCCATAGTAGGTCGTACATTTAATATTGTCATGGAGTATTAGTAGATTATCTATAGTGATTAGACATAGCATGGAGATTGTGACTAACACTCATGAGTACTTGATAGAGATTCAAGTATTGGAACAATCCGCACTTAGAGATTACTTCATAGATTAAGTCACAAGTAATTCTAAGATGATAATATCTCTTATTCTTCAAACTAAGATACATGAGATTTTTGCTCTGCAAGTCTGTTATCCATTGGTCTACTCAAACGTTGTTCGTAACCTGCGATCATAAAGGGTATGCCCATGTATGACATAATGAGTAGACGAGAACTATGTAGTCAAGGTTTATTTGTTCCTTCTTCCCTACAAGGAGAAGCGATATTCGTAGGCCCCTCGATGATTTGATGTTGATCTTAAAGTACTCAGCCGAGTCATGACTAAATTGATGTGTTCAATTCAGTAGTTTGATATGGTCATCATAAATCACTAATCGAGAAACAAAATTTTAAACCTTCGAGATTGACCTTATCAATGTCTTAGGTTCATAATCATATCTTGTAGAACTGAAGAATAACTGATCACTTATCTAAGGGTCGTCTCTTGACTTTGATCAGAGTTCAGCAGTTGCATTGGATGACATACTCTCTTCTGATTATTAGTGAGTATTAGATCATACAAAGTTGATGACTTGTCCATGTGGGACTGATGGAAATAGTGTCGAATGTCATTAACTGTTGGTGATATTTCTAATAATAGCAAAGTCCTTTTTGGTTGGCCTCGCGGCCTAGTAAAAACAAACAGTGACAGAAATAAAGTGGGAAAAATTTGTATATTAATTTATGTCATGATAAATTAATTGGAAACTAATTGGTAATTAATTAAGAAATTAATTTGGAATTAATTTGAAGAAATTAATCACATGGAGTAGATAGATGAATTTAATTAATTAAGAAATTAACTAATAAATTAATTTGGAATTAATTTGAAGAAATTAATCACAGGGACTAAATTAATTTGGAATTAATTTGAAGAAATTAATCACAGTCCAGAGAGCAATGTGTAAGGAGGCTCTTTAAGTTTGAAACCCTATGAGCCCTCCAGTTTAAATAGAGGCTTAGAGATCAAACTCTAAGCATCCCTTTTTGCCTCCTTGGAGCCGCCAACTCCCCTCCTCCCTCTCTTTAGCGATTTTCACAAACCCTTTTAGGGTTTGTGCCTCTTGCCTCCTCCCCAGTGGAACCTCTGTCAGCTTGTTCTTCTGGTATTTTTGGGTGTGAATCATTAGAGAGATTCTAATTTGGATCCTTACATCTAAACAAATGTATGAATTTCTTATTCATTTTTTAGTTCCTGTAATTGCTATGGACTGTATGATCCTTGTTATGAACATTATGATCCTTGCTTGTATGAACTTGTGATTTGATACTGTTAAGTCTTCCATTGTGCAAATAGTGTTGTTATTATGATGAAATCCCTTTATCTTGCTTCACTCTTATAAAGATTTATTTAGTTTTTTAAGATGATGAACGACTAATATCATCATCATCATCACCACCACATATCGTACTGATGAGAATAATTGGGACATGATCCTCCTTTAAACAATTTTCCTACTTTTGGTAATTTAGGTCACATTTTTCCATTAGTAGCAATAGAGTTTCTGGTAGACTATTATCATATGATTCATAATGCCCCACTATAGCCTCCGTCCAGTGGATGAATCAAGTAGATTTCATGGAGATAATGAGATCAAGAGGGTGGGGCGGCTGCTAGGATTTCTGAGTAGGAAAGGAACACCTGTTAAAATATATATGTGTGAAAAGGTTATAAAAATAAAAATAATAGATGAAAAATATAATAGAATCACCTAGAACAATCTATTTCAATTAATCCACTGCGAACCCATGATTTGACGGACACGGGAAATGAGAGATGGCAAACAATTATGGGCAACGTCCATCGCTCCCCATACTAGATAGATCTGGATTAAATAATCAAGTATAGTATTTGAAAAGTTTATGTCTTCCATTCATGTTTTTTACAGCAATAGCTATGTCTTCCTTCTTCAAACCAAAAATTTCTCTTATTTTCTTAATGTCATAGATCATCATCTATTTTAGGTTACGACAACATTTTAAAACCATACTCTAAAACATAATCTCTATGATGTATGTAGAAGCAAAACAACCTAATGGATGAAGAATGAGAATAGAAAAAACGACCCTGGCGAGAGAATAGGAGGCATGCATAAACTTGTTTGATTGTAGATTATTAACATAGATTTTGTTGGATTAGGTGTCTAAGCCATGACTAATAATTAGTATTTACCTAATTAATAGTAGCACAGTCTATTTGGGTTGCCCTCATAGTTGGAGGTTTGGTAGAAAATTCGGTAGAGAGAGAAAGGTTGATTTATTATGCGATTAATAAATCAACAGGAATTAAATATATGGTTTATTAATATATTAATTAGAAACTATATTAATTAATTAGGAATTAATCTTGAATTAATTGGATTTAATTCGGTGATTAACTAATTAATTAAAGGTGCATGGACTGAAACTGTAATTATTCAATAGTTGAGTAAGTGACAGTCTAAGTGAGTATGATGGCCACGAAATTTATATTAGGAAATATAAGGATTTCGGATTTTAATAATAAAGACAAATAGGTTTGAATTGTTGAGATAAAGGTTTATCTTAATTTGAATTCAAAAAGGTTTATCTTTAAGGTTTATCTGGTCATCTGCTGGAAGCTATAAATAATGAGTCCCAGGCACAATAATTCATGCCAATTTCTCTATACTCTCTCTAAGATTTTCGATTCCATAAACCTCTAGCTTGGGTGTGACTTCCATTTGAGGCAAGATATTTCTGTTGCTTAGTTTCCAAGAAACACTAAAAGGTTAGTTTTTTTTATTTTGTTTCATTTAGTTAATTTCTTGTGGCTTTTAGTTTTTGTTATATGTTCAATTAGAAGAAAACATAGATCCTCATAGGTTGCATGTGAACTTAGGTTATTTAGTTCATGGTTTGTGTAATTCTAGTCTAGTTTCAAATGATTTAGCTTCCCCAAAGTGCCTAGAAACAAAAACAATCATTCTTTCCACATCATCAAAATCGTAAAAGCTCAAACTTTACATAAAAAAACAAATAAAGAATCAATAGTCATAAAATTTATGGTTTATCAGTGAAACATCTTAGAGATTCACCAATACAAATAACCTTTATGCAAATCAGAATTATATTTTGATTGCAAAAGAAAAGTTCCATAACTGTATGTGTATCGGTGCTTGGTAGAGTTCCAAATAGAGAGAGAGAGAGAGAGATTAACATTTGTCAGAAGGAGAGTAGTGTTAACATTTTTGAGAAGGAGAGTAGTGTTGAAGATGGAAGTCAGCAACTGGAACTGACCGATTGAAGGTAAAGATGTACATGATCTTGAGAGAGAGAGAGAGAGAGAGAGAGAGGTTAGGGTTTTATCGAAGAACATCAAAGATATGAAAACAAGGTGTGCGGTTGCTTCAGAGTTATGGTAAAGGTCTGGTAGCAGTGGTGACCCAGTCCTCTTCAAATTTGCACAAAGTTGATAGAACTGTTAAATTGAATAATTAATGTGCGATAGCGAGAGGATAATATTCCTCTTATAAAGCTAAGATGATTTATACCTAAAATAATGTTGTTTTATTTATAATTAAATGATACAAAGTTTTGTTTATTTTATTAACGGTTTAATTGCTCAAAGTTTCATTAATATCCTTAAAATTTTCATATATTTCAATTTTAATTATCCTAAATATCATCTGATATACATATTTATATATCGTATTACATATAAATATCCTAACTGTCTAGTTAAAACCGTGGGTGTTATACTTATGGAACTTAGGATGTTTTGGAATCAATACCTGTATGGTTTTTTGCTAATTTTATATAGGGATGGACACAAGTCCGGAACCAAACCACCTGGATTTGAACCTAATGGAACCATAGACCAAATAAGAAGAAAGTAAAGAACCGAATACCAAACCAGTTGGGTAACCAATTCTCGATTCATATAACTGATTGGTTCGGGTTTGGCTGGTCCAGAACCAAAAAAAAGATATAGGATCTAGAACCTAAAAGGTTAGATCTAGCAAAAAAAAAATCATAACCGATACCTCCTCTTCTGGGGCTTGTAACTCAGTGAATATACATCTAAATTAAATGATGGAAAAATAATCATCAATATTTCAAATTATATGAAGAAGTTATGCAATTTCAAAGATGGAGAAAGAATACCATTAAGTATTGAATCAGAAAAGACAAAATCAGAAATGATACTCCGTCTTCTGGGGCTTGTAACTCAGTAAATATGCATCCAAATGAAGTGTTTTTATAGTCTAAAAACATCTAAAACTATAAATTAAATGATGGACAAAATCAGAAACCGATACCTCCTCTTCTGGGGCTTGTAACTCAGTAAATATGCATCCAAATGAAGTTATGCGATTTCAAAGATAGGGATAGAAGAACATTAAGTGCTGAATCAGAAAAACAAAATCAGAATTGATACATGCTGGGATAATAATTGTGTCGAAGTCATATGCCTTGATGAAATCCAAAGTATCTTGTCATCTGAAGAAGACCACATCTGAAGTCTGTGTACAACTATTAAGGGTCTGCTATCATGCACTTAGGGTTCGGTTCATGGTAGCCTTATCAATTAGTTTTGCCATTTTTTTCTCGTACGGATTAGGGTTTTGGCCCATATTTTTATGTACTTATAATCATTATTGCTAGGGTTTTGGTACGGATCTTACATAGAAAAAGGTCTTGTGCGTATTACATATGCTCATTACATTTTGTAACTTGGAGCTCTATCTTTTGTATTAAAAACCTTATAATCTAGGCATTCGACACGATTACTAATCATATTTTTGTTGAATCGTCTTTAGATCATTGTTCTTGCGTATATTTTTGTATTGTTCATCGAATCTGATCATATCAATACCCCATCTTTCGGGGCATGTAACTCAGTGAATATCCATCAAAATGAAGTGTTCTTATAATCTAAAAATTCTAAATTAAATGATGGAAAAAATCATCAAATTTGAAAAATCATATGAAGAAGTTATGCAATTTCAAAAATATGGACAAAATACCACTAACTAATGAATCATAAAATAAAATTAGATTTGATACCCCGTCTTCTGGGGTTTTTAACTCAATGAATATTGATCCAAATGAAGTGCTTTCATAGTTTAAAAATATCTACAAACTCTAAATTAAATTATGGAAATAGAATAATCAAATTCTGAAATCATATGAGCAAGTTATGCAATTTTAAAGATCGGGGCGACTCTTCAAATTTGTGGTTCCAGGTCCTAGGCCCATAAATCTCGAAGACCGATAGTACCATAACTGAATTACTCGATAACCGAATTACTCGATACCCGAATAAGGGTTAAACTAATACCTGAAATTACCCTTATGGTTTTGGGTTCGGTTCTAGTCAGTTTCCGTTCTCGATTTTTTTATCATCCCTAGTTGTATACTATAATTTTGTTCAACCCATCTTTTTATTTTGTTTAAAAAGCTACCTTGGTATTAGATTTAAAATTTGGTCATCCTTCCCTTTTATAGTCTTATCAACTATGCTATGAATAACTCTAAGTCTTATGAAAAACTCATATCAAGAGATTTCAAATATTTAAGAACATAATTACTACTAAACAGATTTTTGGTAAAACGGTTGTGATTAGTTTGTAGATTAATTTCAACCGTCGGATCAACCCAGTTTTAAATATTTTTATATATTTTTTATTTTCTAGCATAATTATTTATTTATTGAACATAAACAATGTAATTCTACCTTTTTAGTACCAAAGAGATATTTTGTCAAGTTTCTATACGGAAAATTTACTAAATTTGGTGAATAAATGGTGGACTACTTTTAAAAGTTTTAACATTGAATTTTCAAGCCTAAGTTTTTAATTCGAATATCTAATATTTTGTTTCAACTGTCAGGTTAACTCGGTTCCTAGTCGCCGATCCAACTGAGTTTTTGAAAACATGTCTGGTTCAATCCGTGTCAGAAATTGATAAAAATCGGGCAACAGTACAACAGGTTCGACCGGCCGAATCATCCCGGATTTTAAAACATTTGAAACCACGGGTTTTGAAGGTTCCATAAATAATTCAAATTAGTTCGATAAAAATTAATTACAAAGAGGACCTGTTGTATAACCACACATACATAGAAATAGATTTTAGTTTACCCTTAGTTTATTCCGCTGCGTTGGCTCTTTTATCTCCTTCCCTTTGATCACTTACTAACTCAGAAGAATCACAAACACTAAATCTAGATTGGCGAAGCAAGTATGTCGAGCCTAGCGTGATGCATGGTTTTTGTGAATTTTTACGGTTTCATTATTGGTGCTTTCAATCTTCTAACTTATATGTAATGTGGTTATGATTTTTAGCTGATCATCAAGATTTTACTTCCGCTCATGTTGAGCCTAGCGTGATGCATGCATGTTTGGGTTAACGATTTAAATGCTAACTACAATCATGTTGTTTGAGTTTCGAGTAGTTCAGGTTTGTGGAAAATTTAAATTAGGGCGAACATACGTTAAACGTTAATAACAGTCAGTTTCTTCATTATTAGTATGATTCTGTTTTGGAGGCAAATGTCATTCAATTTTTTAATGTTTCATTTTGCACGGCACGTCCATATCATTCCGAGTAATAGCAAAATTTTAGATTTTTTTTTTATATATAGGTACAACCTTTTGAAAAATATTATGCTCTCTCTAAATTATTTAGTCTAAAATTACATGTTCAAGCTAAAGTTTAATTAAAAAAAATAGGAATAATGATTTAATAGTCCAAACGAATTAAGCCCAAATACCTAATAACTCATTAAAATAGCTTAAATCAGATTTTAATAATTGAGTGTTTACAATTGAATTTGGGCTAATAATTAAACTAAACTTTGTTGGAAAAGGGAAAAAGAAAAAATCAAGGCCCGATGAGGCAACGACCGATTCCAACTTCCAAGCGATGCCTTATTATTGGTGAACCGTGAAAGGCGATATCTATACCCAGCGAGGCAGCTCCTCCGACCAATCCAACAATCCTCCTCCGACCGGCGACTGAAGGCTCCTCCGACCTGCTGCTGTCCGCCGGCGACTGAAGGCTCCTCGTGAACCCTGAACCGTGAAAGCCTGTTACTCACCTGCTGCTGCACTAATGAAACAGGTAAATGATTCATTTGATTGTTTACACTTTATACTTTACTTGTTTTAATAGTTTATAGTTAATTGATTCATTTGATTGTTACTTATTTCAATGTATTGTAATTTTCCAATTTGTTTAATACCTAAAAACGATGACTAGGGTTAGTTTAATTAGGTATTTATTGTAATTTTCAAATTTGTTTAATACCAGTTTTTACGACATTCACCGTTTATGATAAAAACCAGGTTAGCATCGGATCAAATCTGTGTAGAGACTAGTTTCGGTGGCCATGGCAAACAACAACACTGACCATGTGCCTCATGTGCTTGTGAATAGGGTGTCAGAGCAAGCTGTTTTCCCCACTGAATTTATTCTTTCAAGGTACGTATGTTAAATATGGTCCCTCTTTTCCAATCAGAGTGATATTAACTACTCTTTTTAAAGCTACAAATCATAATTTTACTACAGAGAATAGAACAGAATTGATGCACATTTTTTTTAATTGTGTTTGATACAGTGCAAAGACAATCACCCTACATGCACATAGAATGATAGAGGTTCCCACGGACTTGAGGTTCACTGTACCGGTGGGAGTAAGAATAAATCTTGGTAGGCATTTTTATACGCAAAATTTATTTCTCAACGGTTGTATAAATACTATATGTGTGGTTTGTTTTGTAGTTCCTGTACCTGATATGTCGCAGCAATCCATTGAAATTGTGGACAATTTTATTAGTTGTGGCATAGAGGTTCCAGTTTCGGTCGGTTTGTGGAATCACTCAGATTTAGATATTGAAGTTAAAGCGGGCGATGAAATCGCACGGATGGATTTTCATTTTTCCGACAGAACCTCACCAGAATTCATTGATGTCACCCCCGACTTGATTAATGATTAATCAACAGACATTAGGGAATGTATGCATTAACAGGTTTCTTTAAAGGGTACACGAACATAAATTTTGTGATGAAATTGTTTTGGTGGGTGGGCACATTGAATATGCTTCTTTCTTGCACTTTTGAATAATATAAATAGAAAACCACCGATACTTAATTTTTTTTTTTTTTTTTGAACAGCAAGAAATTTATAAAATTATTGTTATTATTTTTATATTGAAAGTCATGTATGTAAAATGGAATCTCATGACTTATTGTTTTTTATAGATTTAGGGGTGTGTGGGACTACTTAATTCAAATGGCTTATGTTTTTCTTAAAATTGTCGGTATTAGATTCTTTGATGTCAAAATAGAAATTTAGAGAAAGAAAATGTTTGAAATCACTTATAGAATACTAAAACCAATAAAAGGATAAGTTAGTTTTTAGTGTTCGACAAAATTAGCATATACATAAAAAATGCCTCAATGAATGGGTATCCGGTACACATATGTGGCCCAACTCCATTGCATCACATGGGCCAATGCGTAAAGTAGCGTCTGGCCTAGTCAGCCCAACAACACCATTGATGAGTTGTTGATCATACTCTCTGAAATAGCCCAAAACGGGTCCCATAAACACGCCACTTTACTCCTACAATTGTTTAGTAGCATGAATCTAGGTTATCATGTAAATGTTGGTTGGTTTATGTATTCCGAAGCAACGTCCTACTTTCACAATGATGCATGTATACTCCACTTGTAACATTATTGTAATTTTCATTTGGTTATTGTTGGGGAAGGAGCTGTTATTGTTGTAACTAGAAAAACTAGAAGAAGTTATTTTGAGCTTCCTATTTTCAATCCATATCGCCTCTTACACCTTCATAACATCATTATCGCTCCCAAAATAATCAAAAACCTAGTTTATGTTGGCAAATTGACTAAAATATAAAATGTTACTGTAGAATTTAATGAATATGGTTTCTCTATGAAGAATATCTAGACTCACCAAACGCAATTTTGATTTGACACCTCTGACTAGGGATATGCAAATGGTCTTTGGGATCGAGCCCAAGCCCAAGAACCAAAGAAGCGGACATAAGGAACCGACCATGTTACTCGGTCCGTATATGTGGCTTAATTCGGTCTTGGTCATTCGATATGTCGGGTTATTGGGTACAGAACCGACCGAAATTTTAAAAGACATTAATTTTATAATGTAGGCCTTTGAAATTTTTACGTTTGGTCCTGCTCGGGTAAAACCCAACCAAGCCCGAACCCGAACCCAAGACCAAGTCTCATAGTTTGGTCGGTCCTCGGTTTCATTGAATGTCTTCCCCCTGTCTCGGTCCGGCTTGGGTTCGGTCCGTTTCGGATCGGTCCCAAGACCACGCTCGCCCATACCTCTGGCGACCTATATAATGTCATAATCTCGCCTCCTCGTGTTTTCTATTGCCAATCTGTATGTATGGCTTCACCATCTCAGACATCCCCCCGTGAGTCTTTCAACATCTAATTTCTAGTTCATCTATTTCGTGTAACGAACGGAAGGGTTGCACACTTTGTTCGGCTTGTCAGTTTAGTGAATATATGTGTCTTCCCTTTCATCTTTCTAGTTCTCTAGTTTCGTTTTCTTTGGATGTGTTACACTTAAATGTTTGGCTATCCTTTTATCTAGTTCTTATGGCTTAAAATATTGTTTTATTTTTCTCGATTAATTTTGTCATTTTTTATATGTTTGTGTGAATTCTTTTAAACATTTTTATCAAAGCTGATGCAGCAATGAATTTCAAAATAGGAGAGGACGTATTACTGAGAAATTGATCCTGATTTCTTGCGGAATACATAAAAGAAACTGAGTTATTCCCTAAAATAATACTGAGAAATTGATCTTAATCGACCAAAAATCAAGGAATCATAAGTTTTTGTGAAACAACTTGAGGTGGAGGTAGATGAGCGAGAAAAAAAGTTCTCGAGTGAGTTTGAGAGGGACACGTGGCAGATTTCTTACTCTTTTATTTGAAGTAAGATTGGGTATTATCCAATTATAATAATTCAATAATTAAATGATAAATAAGTCTACCATAATGACACCAATGCCCTATAATAATTCAATAATTAAATGATAAATAAGTCTACCATAATGACACCAATGCTAACCTCAAAGACACAAATTTCTACAAGTTAAATACTAAATTCTAAATAACAACCTACTTTAAAGTTTTCACGTTACTATTTAAACACTTAGGATATTCTTCATGCCGAAACTACCAGAGTCCTTAATTATTCATCTACACCCGTAATACCCAATTAACACCATAAAACATTAATAATTAGATAAATGGATATTCATTCACTATAAGGCTAAAATCGACTAGCCTATATTTAGAGGTGTCACAGTTAGGGGTGACAATTCTCGACACAACACTAAAATAAACGAGTTTGGATTAGAGATTTCAGCCCGTTTAATTAAACGGGTTGACACTACATGACATAAAAGTTAAATGGGCTTGGTTCTGGTCCAACCTTTTGACTCGATAATGACCCATTTATTTGTATGCAAGTTCTTTTAATTCTTTAGGTAAATTAGGCATGCCTAGAACCAAAGCCAAATGTCAAAGAAAACTTTAGGTTTAATTGTTTTGTAACATAGAACCCACTAATTAGTTTACCTGCCAAAGGGTTTGTAGCCTAGCGACATCAGGTGTTGCCCTCCCTTTTTAAGGTCGAGGGTTCAAGTCTCGTAAGAGACATAGGTGGTATTAAGGTGTAGTTTAGGACTAGGAGTAGGTTAGATTGTCATTCAAAAAAAAAAAAAAAAAAAAAAAAACTAACTCCCAAACTAGGACTAAGACTTTGTTTTTTTTAACTTATTGTGAATTTCGTCCAACTGACTCTCAAACTATTACTCATTCCAGTTATTCACTTTTTATTTTTCCACATCCCAAACTCTTACTCTTTCAATGTATTCGGTGTTTCAATATAGCATGCTACGAACATACGACCCATTTACAAAGTAAATGGGTTGGCGTGACACGAAAATATACGGATCGACACGACACGACACGATAATTAAACGGGTCGGGTTTAAGTCAGTTTATCTCAACATGTTAACCCGAAACAACACGACATGATTGCTCACAATTCCCACTCACTTAGGAAGATTCGTCTTTGGAATGTGTAATTGTCAAATAGTAAATTGATATTTATTTCACATGGAACTTAACTCAGATTACACACACCAACTCCATATATGCCACCCAAATTGTGACATGTTGATAGAGACATAAGAAATTATATGTACTAACATACTTTGCAACTCTTCCTACAATATCCGGAACCTTCCGAAGACCCGACCATAAAATCATGATTCGTTTTACATTCACCATCAGCTGCCCATGTGGCGCAACTCGCATGATTATCCTTACAATCATCACTCGTATTATATAATGTGATATCAAACTTTTCAAAGTTCCTGACATGGATCCATTTTGTTGCTGACCATTTCTCGCCTTCTATCACGGGGCAACTCTCGTGCAAGCTAGATACATCGATTGTAGCATTAGGATAAAGACTAAAGAACAACAATGCATCCCCTTTCTTCGGTTTCACTACAAATTTAACATTTTTTATAAGGGTGTGGATATATCATCTATACATTCCCAATATGTGTTTTAAAACTATGAAGACAACAGATGCCATCAGAACTCTGTAGTTAAGCGTGCTCGGGTGAGAGCAGTACTAAGATGGGTGACTTAATGGTTTGGTCTATAACTTTGGACGTAGGGTGTTATTCATATATTAATGTGTTTCCATTTCAAAAGTAAATCGTGTGTTTTAAAGTAGAATTTACATGGACTAGAAAAAACACCTGCATAACCTTTTTTAGCACATTCAGACAAATCTCCTTTAACTTTCGGTTGAGATTCTTTTATCTGCAAAGATTAAAAAAAATGTAGCGTAGAAAGAAAATCTATTGGATGGTTGGGGTTTGCAAATCTACAAATCATCTTTTGGAGGGTGGAAATTATATAATGTATGATTTGGGTTAAAAACAAGAAATAACAATGTACATTCATTTTTGTAATCTATATCATCGTACTTTCATATCTTTCTAACAAAATTGTGTTTTGAAAGAAAAAAAAACTACCTAATTTTAATTGTGTCATTAAAATAAAACGTTTTTTCATTGCTATATGTTGGTTGGATTTTCTAAAATACAATGCCCCAATAAGAACAAAAATGAGAAGTATAATGCTTCTTCAATAGATTCTTCAAATGCCCTAACAAGAATTTTTATTGTATGTACAATGATGTAAAAGAACGAAGATTTAAATGCAAGAAATAAGAATGTAGTTTCATTATTTTGTTTATAGAGGTTCTATTCTCGATTCTTCATATAATAGCATAGTAATTTGAAAAACTTACCCAATTATAGCAATGTAAGCCGAAAACAAAGCAATTTTCACTAGGTGAACTTTTCAAAGTATAATATCCTAATAACAAATAGAGAATTTGAAAGTACAATATTATAATATACTAATAAATGAAAATAGGTTGCTATTTCTAGATTTTAACGCTAGAAAGAAATAAAAGTAAGATGTTAGAACAAACAAATAAATGAAAGTACGTTGTTATTTCTTGCATATACCAAAAACACGCATACCTCTGACCGTGGAAACACAGTCTCGCCACCCTTGTGTACATTAGACAAATACATAAGCACAGTGGCGATCCTGTGACCTCCCATTATTTGATTGGTCTTATCATGGAAATAATCCCAATGTGGCTCGTATTTTTGACCATTTTCATAATGCAATATTTGAATAGCTTCTCCATTTTCAACAGGAAGGAATGTCCAAGCTGAAATCCTTGATTCAATTCCAGCAACAACTCTATCCTTCATAGATCAAATCAAACGTTTATCTTCATCTCCACATATTGTTTAAATTAGATTGATGAAAATATGATTCGGTTTACCTGAGATTTCCTGAGAAACATGCCTAAGCTAGTTCGGACCTCACTTGCTAAACTCTTACCAGATTCATTATCCGCAACCATGGATACTTCGAGTTTATTCGTCGCCTGATAATCCAAATTCATGTGGATTTAGCAAATGTAACAAATTTGTTACAATCAGACGATATCAAGTTCTCAAATCATGAGTGGAATTGAAAGACAGAGATTAGAAATTAATAGGCACCAATTGAATGAGGTGATCGCACTCTGCATCTGTCAAAAAGTTTCTATACAGAAACGCCCTGTACAGATTTCAAATTTTAAAGTAATGTTTCATGCAATCGTACAACCAAGAACATGATGATTCAAACCGTGGGTGCCATGAAATTTGGGTGACTCGAGTGGGATCAAAAGGGTGTCCGTAGGAATCACCGTTTGGCAATCGGATAACGGACCCACGTCTGCAAAATCAAAGGGAAATCTCAGTATATGTTCGTCGAAATTAAGTTAATAGTACGAAAATTTGGTAAAAAAAGAGTTACATTTTGCGTAATCCTGAAGACTGGATGAAGAAATTGGGGAAGAACAGGAGGGAAAAAATGAAGGAAGGAACCAATACGGCTCGAAGACCCATGATGGATCTTTGATAACTCACAAAACCCTTTTGCAGAATTAATAGAGGGAAAGTGGGGTTTATGAAATACTTACGATGGAAAGTTGGCAACTTATCTTTTTTATCTGAAAATGAAAAGATGAACCAAACGGGGTAACCAAGAAGAGTAGATATGGTGGCTCTTTAAACGAATCGGGTCACGTTCAATACTTCAAAAAGAGGCGCCGATTGGATTCAGTGACTTTGAAGAACACGAGTTGAATTCAATCGAGAGTTTGGTAATTGGAATCGAAAGAAAAACCCGCAACGATTTTGCTTTGATGTACTTTTTAATTAACGGTGACAATTTTTGACACCACATGAAATACGACACGAACACAGACACACGAAAATAATATATATCTTTAAAAAATTGAAAGAATGTGTAGGAAAATAGATATAGTAAAATACAAAAACAAATAAGAAATCAGAAACATATGAGATTTGTTTTTAACATGATGTTCCTAAAACAAATTCATGAGATTTGTTTTTAACATGATGTTCCTAAAACAAATTCATTGTAATTAGACATTTGTTTCTCAAGATACGGCAGCTAGAAGCGGTTGTCGAGATCATCCGAACCTTTTCAAGACTAGAGCTACATAACAAACTAAGGAGGTGTTTGTTTTTTATGAAAAAGTCTTTTTGTCCTCAAACGTCTTCCGGCGGGTAGACATTTTAGCAAAAGAGCGTTTGCTTTTTGGAAGATAAAGTAGTTGAAAAAGACTTTTTCCCGTCTTTTGGAAAAAGACCTAAAATATCACTTTTTCCCTCTTTTTGATTCTTCAGTTCTTCACGGCGACTTCTTCTCTCCCGTTTTCAACGACTTCTCCCCAGCTTTCAAGTATTCACACCGGATTTTTCAACTCCGGCCACCGATCCTTGCTGTCGGCCCTTCGAGTCATGCCGCCTCCGGTCCACGCCGCCCCTCCTACGCTCCAGGCCTCCGACATATAGGTAAAGTTTTCCGATCTAAAATTTCATCACTCAAATCAAATTAATTATGAACCCAAATCAGATCAGTTTATTCAAATCGAGAGTACACCTTCTGCATTCCTCTTCTCCCCCATCGTGATAACCCTGCATTCCCCTTCCACCCCATCGCGATATGTCACTTGATACGAGTCTGTGATTCTTCTGTCATACATTGATTTCGAGTGCTGTTATCTTTGTGGGTTATGTTCAATCCAAAATCAGACATCTTTAAAAACGAAAATTGGATTGCAGTGTTGTTACCTTCTGCATTCCTCTTCTCCCCCATCGTGTTGTTACAGCAGGAACTTATATGTTGGCTTACATGTTAGCTTTTTCTTTATCATGTTAGCTTTTTTTTGCAGTTCTTTGAGTTCTATACTCAGAAATAATTATTGCGTGCTCTTAATTATCTAAAAAGAACCAAACAAAGTTCAAAATTAATGGGTTTTAGTGATTGTTGGGTGATATGAAATGTTCCAATTTTCGTTGATTTCTTATTCTGATCTGAAATGTTCTTTATTATTCATTCATTTATGATTTAACCCAAAAAAATAATCAAACTATGCTGAATCTTAAAATTTATGCAAACAATGTTTACCTGGTTCTTTATCACCTCAAAAAGCCAAGGGCAAGATTGTCTTTTGCTTACGATGGAACGGGACGAGAGTTGGAAAAGTGTGTTTGGAGAATTTCAAAATTATGATACTTGAAAACTAATAAGAATATTGTAGT
Source organism: Cichorium intybus (assembly GCA_023525715.1). Taxonomy (NCBI): domain Eukaryota; kingdom Viridiplantae; phylum Streptophyta; class Magnoliopsida; order Asterales; family Asteraceae; genus Cichorium; species Cichorium intybus. The sequence continues at coordinate 48,388,288 of CM042016.1, read as the reverse complement.
TGGGGTATTAGAATGTTGGGCGCTCTATTAGAATAATTTCAAAAAGACATTAAAAACAAACACTCTTTTTAGGAAGACCGAAGACGTAGAAAAAGACTTTAGTCCACATCTTCTTCCGCAGACATGGAAAAAGACAAAAGACATTTAATATCTTCGAAAACAAACACAACCTAAGTCTGACACAACAAGTATCTGCATGTATGTAACCCAAAAACAAACAAACAAAATATCATATGTACTTCGTTTCGGTTCACTACATTTCACACAGAGAGCAAAACACACATACATGCACTTCACTTAGCTTCGCACATAACCAAAACACTTAGCACTTGGAGAATACTCATTAAAAGCAACATGGATAATCTTTCCCTAAGTGACTCTGCAGAGTATTTATTATCCAAGGACATGAAGGAAGTCGAAACACGTTCCTGAAGAATCTTCTGGTCATGTAAGTCCACTGAATTTGCTCTACCATTTCTTTCTTTATACTTGTAGAGGCTTTTAGAGATATCAAGGCAAACTCTTCAATGTCTTTGAGAAAGGAGCTTGAGTAACGGTTCTTCTGTCTAAGTCAAAATAATTTTATTTCATCGTTATCTACAAGGCTAAAGAGAACCCCAATTTATGGATTATCAGTTAACCCAAACTCTCTATCCTCAACGTCATTGAGACTGGTATCTGGTTCAACTCTGAGTGGCTTTGAAAACAACAGATCTAACTCAACGAAAATCTCGACGTAGTCAACTAGCAATCTCATTAGATATTTCCTAAGTAGATACAAAGCTTCTGCTATTGAACTCTTGAAAGTGAATCATATTGCTTGTAATAAGTCTTCACATTTTCAGGAAGTGGTACTAAGAGTTTGGATGATACGAAGCTTGTTTGATGTGTAAGAATGGTAACAACACACGTTCGATTCGGTTCGGGTTCGGGTCGGGTTGGGGGCCCGATAAGTTTCGGGTTTCGGGTCGGGTTCCCTATCGGGTTTCGGGTGTTTCCGTCTGGTTATGGATATCTTATTGGGTTTACCAAACATCTTAATGATATAAACCTACTACAATAAAAGGTAATGCCACTAATATATATCATTACAATCGTATTTGTTAGACAGATATATTATATTTCATAGTAAACGTGATTCTTATGATATATAAATATTAAAAAAATCATAATGAAACCTTTATACCTTCATGATAAATTTTTGTGTATTTATCCACTAGCTACGTCCAAAATATCTATCCACTAGCTAGCTACCGTAAACATCCACATTCTCTTTCCCTTTAACATGGTTACTAAACCTGCTAAGGTTAGTCAGAAAATTAAAAATGATAAATTTTTGTGTATTTCTTTAAAGTTATCGAACAAATTAAAGTATTAAGAGCAAATTAGATTTTTGGACCTGTTGGTTATTGTGGGTTAGTCATAGTTTTAAAAATCATACATTTTTGTCCATGTGGTATGCATTTTCTTGAAGCTTTGATCCCTAGTCCATATAAAAGACCTTATTGCCTTTTAATTTTGGGTCATTTTATATATACCCCCTATTGTCTAGTTATATCCCCCTGATGTGAAATTTTGTTTTTTGTTGTGTCTTTTTTTGTTTTTTTAACTATTTTGTCTTTTTGTTGTTTTTTTATTGTTTTTTTTCTTTTTACAAATAATATTTGATTTGTTTTATTATTATTATTATTATTATTATTATTATTATTATTATTATTATTAGAATAATAATAAATTTACCTTTTATAATTTTTATGTTTTAATAACAATAAAAAATATTTTTTATTAATTACGACACAACGAACGATATTTATAAATTTATAAAATTATATCAAAACGGTTATGTCAAATTCGAACGATTGTAAAAAAAATACAAAATAAATAATAATACTAAAGCAAAGTTTGTCTTATTAATCAGATATAGTAAATGGTCCAGTATTACAATTGTGTGGTGCGTTATCTGGATAACGAGCATAAGCATTTATTCGAGAAGCATACAATGTTTCACATTCAACAGAATGTTCTAATCTGTACCAACGCACAAGTCTGGACAAAATAGGAGGCATTGGATACGCTCCTTGTAAATCAACATTCACATAATGGTTACCGTAAACGTGGACGATAACGACATATGCAGGATTTGGGATGTCTTGTGGGCCATACCGAAATGGGAACCATGTTGAAGAACCACAATGCGAAATATATATATATATATATATATATATATATATATATATATATATATATATATATATATATATATATATATATATATATATATATATATATATATATATATATATATATAACGTAAAAAGATTCCAAAACAAAACATCAAATCCGTTTCTTTATAATAATAATAATAATAATAATAATAATAATAATAATAAATTTAATTTAATAATAATAATAATAATAATAATAATAATAATAATAAAGAAAAAGACAATAAAAGACGAAATTAAGATAAAACAAATCAGTATGTCAAATTAAGGGGGTATAGTAACAAAATGGGGTATCTATAGCACTACCCTTAATTTTTTCTTTTTCTTCTAACCTTTTACTTAATTTAATAATTAAAAAACATAAGAAAAACCACCTCACCCCTACCCCACCCCCTCTCTCTCTCTCTCCCTCTCTTGCATACATAACAAAAAGGGTAGCTTCTCTTCATTCTGTTTGTTGGTTTAATTTGATCAATCTTTAGTCAAGTTGCGGGCTTGATTGTTTGATAACTCTGTTTCGGGTTTCTTGTATGCTTTGTATTTCCTTACCACTTAGATTTATTTTCTTTTTACCGAACTTTCTTTTCTATCAGTATCGTACTACAAGTACTTTTTCATCTTCTTTAAAGTTCCTGAAAATGGAGTTTTTGAAAACAAGAAAGTACAGAAAAGCCCACAACCCGACAAGAATATTGATCCTGTTTCGGCCCACGAAAAACCCAAGAAAGATAACTTGGGGAAATCGGCAGATGCTGATAATATTACAGAGGCTGACAAAGATGATGATGACTTCATCGTGAATGAGGTAAAGAGAAGATTGAAACAACTAAGGGGAAACAATTTCATGGTGTTGATACCTGAAGAAACATGTACAAAAGAAAAGGAAGAAGAAGGTGAAGCCAGCTCCAATGAGTGGCGGGATGTAGAAGTTGAAAGCCGACAATTATGGTCTTTGTTTATATATATATATATATATATATATATATATATATATATATATATATATATATATATATATATATATATATATATATATATATATATATATATATATATATATATATATATATATATATATATATATATATATATATATATATAGAGAGAGAGAGAGAGAGAGAGAGAGGATGAGGTGTGTTTTTTCTTTTTCCTTTTTAAGTATTAGATTAGGTAAAAGGTTAATAGAAATCAAAAGAGTAATAAGGTATTTTTATATGAACCGGTGACCAAAACTGTAAAAAATACATACCACAAGGACAAGAATGTGAGATTTTCGAAAGTAGGACTAATCCGTAACTTCATGCAAACCACAGTGACCAAACCTATAATTTACTCAAGTATTAATTTCTTAATAATTAAAGTTTAAAACTAACAAATTTCAAAGAATTTTTTTTTATTTGTAATTGCATATCAATATATATACATGCTTGTAGAGCATAAAATGATAAACTTTTACTTTTATTTTTTGAAAAATTAAGTAAAAATACAGAATTATGAAAAAAAAAAAAAAAAAAAAAAAAAAAAAAACGTGTCGGCGATATTGAAATTGAATAACCCAAAATACTATTTGAACTTTGATAGAACTTGATCAGATTGGAGGATAACAATGTACATGTTAATATATATCTTTACTTTAAAAAACACAAATTATCTACTTAATTAATTACATATAAACATAGGTGCACCTATTTATTTGTTATTTTATTTTATTTTTGAACAGACTAATCTTTTAATCTTTACATCTATTAATCTGTTTCTAAATTTATATATTTCGTCCCAAAACTTTAACCATCGACTTTTGAATGAAAAACATATTTTGATCTCTTTGACACCGCTGACGTCATGCCCTTTGATTTGCATCTTTTAATCAAAATTGTACAGTAAATTAAAAATCAAACACAATAACTATAAAAATAAAATATTTGCTTCAATAAAGAAAAAAGTGAGAATCTGCCTTTTGGAAATGTTATGTGTATTGGCCCGCATGTGATATACTATTTCTTGTCTCATTTCTACTTCATTAGAACATATCCAAAGGTACACATGTACTTGTAAAGATTTGGTGCGGTCCACTCAAAAAACAACCAAAATATTTCAGTCTAGGATTTGGCATTTTGGAGTGTTCCGGTAAGGCGTGTTTTTTGTTATGTCTTCGTAGATTAATGGATGTTTATAGATCTTGGTGTTAATAGTATACATTATAAGAGAAAGATAAAGTTGGTAGTTGTGTAACTAACTAACGAACTTAACCTTATAATTTTTATTTCTATTAGAAAACCAAAAATATGATTGCAAAAACGATAGAATCAAATAGTATCTCCTTTTTAGGCTTGGCCGTTTCAAACACCGACTAGTTTTGAAGTTTCCAAAGAGCCCAACATGTTGCAAGAATGATCGCATCAAAACATTGTCTTTAGGTTGTCGTATCTTCCTTGATCCGCAAATGTAAGCAACTACTTAACCGTAAAAAAAAATAATATGAATATCAAGTTACCACCATCAACCAATTTAAGTTCAAATTGTGGAAGCCTCGTGACAAAAAATCAACAAATGATCGATAGTCTCAATATAATTATCACAATCTAGATATAAGAAAGAATCTAATTCAATTCTTTTTTATCCATATACATGCACTTTGATGGGCACCCTATTCAGCTTCAATTTTCAAGCTAAAACATTCAATTTGATTGAAACAAAGTTATTCCATTAGTTGACATATCCCTTGCAACCAAAGTGCCATTATATTTCTAGCCATGGAAACAGAAAAAGAACTAGACGGACGGATCCAACTCCAACTAACACCCAGTGAACACTATGATTAGAGATAACCACCATTTGAAGATTATTCGATAAATTTGTCCAATAGTCAGACTCCCTCCCCCTGGCACCCTCCTCCCCGACTTTTATGTAAAGATTGATTCAATGTTTATATTGTAAACATGTCATTAGCAACACAATCATTGTTCAAGTCTAAGGCATAAGCTCTTGGGGAAACAAACTTTAAACAACTAATCACCAAACAAAATGTCCTTCCAAAATTTAGCTTCTGACCATTAGCCACTTTTTTAGAGCAAAACAACTACAAATTCAGACCTTTTCTTGGAGGTGTAGAAAGGAATTTATAATTTCCTAGAAGGACCCTTCTAAACTTCTTTAGGAATTGGTTGTTTAAAATGATTTTTTTCTCATAAGTCACTTTAACCTGAATCAACAAAGCATCTCGATCTTTAATGAACCGCCATCTCCATTTAAATAACGTTGCTCTATTAAAAGAAAACAAACTACCAATTCCAAGCTTAAGTTAATCCATGACATCTTATTTTCACCAAGCTACCTCCAGAAAAATCGACTTCCAAGAGATTCCAACAACTTTTTTTTTTGGGTAAAGAGGGCGGCACCTCTGGCAAATTTTATTAATAAAAAGAATAAATACAATATAAGGCTGGGGACTCCCCACCAAAAAACAGAAAATCCATCGGGACAGGCCCCAACGGACAACAAGCTAAACTAGGAACCAAAACAAGAGAAGGAACCATAAGCAAACAAGAACATAAAGGAGAGCAACCTGCAAAACAAACAAACCATACAAGCCAAAACAAGCAGAGAAAAAAGAAAGCTTAGAGGAAGAAAATTAGGGGAGGTCCAAATAGTTTTAGCCAAATCAACATTAGTGCAAGTTTTCAAAGAAAGACTCAGCAGTCTACAGCGGATATCATCCTTAACAATATTCACTACAGCATGATGAGATCTTTTTATTTTTGTAAAAATGCGTAAATTTCTTTCCCGCCAGATGTGGTAGACCGCTCCAGCAAAAACAAGTCTTCTAATGATGGACCAAATGGTCTTGTTCTTATTAATGGGGTTGAGTTGACTAATGATATCAGACCAGCTATCAGTGGAGAAGGAGAGATTCATGACATGATGGAGGTCATGCCAAACCAAATAAGTGAAAGAGCATTCAAAGAAGAGATGGGAAAGGGAATCCGGACAGTCCCCGCATAACGCACAAATGAGATTGGAATTAGTGTCCCAAATTTTGATTTTATCATGAGTCTTAAGACGATCTTTAAGAGCAACCCAAAGAATGAAAGCATGTCTGGGGATGTTCTGAGAGAACCAAACAAGATGAAACCAAAAGACCGGTTGTTGATAGAGGCGAATAGACTGCCACACAGATCGAACAGAGAAAGGAGAGAGTTGACCGTCTCTAGATCTCCAAAGGATTTTATCAGGGACGGACGTGGAAATAGTAGGAGGATTATGAGAAAGAAGAGCACCATGGGAATCCCTCCAACAATGAGGCCGAACCCAAGATCCATTAAGAACCAGGTCAGCAACCTTAGTATCAGGATTGCCAGTTGTCGAACCAAGCAGAAGTAGAGCATCCATCACCTATCTGGGAAACTATATACTCCCTCATCTTATCCCGCATATCCAGGATGTTACGCCAGACAAATCCAGAACCGTATTTTTTGGGGGCATCCCAAAAGTTTCGACCACATAAACGGTATGAGTGGATCCACTTAACCCATAGGGACTCTTTCTTGGAAAGGAGTCTCCAAACATGGGAAGCCATAGGGGCAACATTCCAGATAGCAAGGTTACGTATGCCAAGACCACCATGTTCCTTTGGAAGGCAAACAGTTTTCCAGGAGACTTTAGCTTTACCACGCTTTAACTCACCATGGCACCAGAGGAAGCCTCTCATGAGCTTCTCAATATCGTTAGAGATAGATTTAGGCAGAATAAAAACAGAAGCCCAATAGATTTGAGTAGAAGAAAGGACAGAGAGGATGAGCTGGAGACGACCAGCAAAGGAAAGAGACTTGTTTTTCCAGTCATTAATCATGCATTTGACTTTATCAACAAGGCCTTTACAGTCTTTGTGGGCAAGACGCGTAATGATGAGAGGAACGCCAAGGTATCGGACAGGGAAAGAGCCCTCAGGAAACTTAACAATAAGATCAATGGCAGCCCTGGTCCTCTCACCAACATTACAGTAGAAAGCTTCACTCTTTGTAATATTTGGATGGAGGCCAGAAACCCCAGAGAATTCCTCAAGAGAATCACAGATGATTCTAACCGAAGAGCTATCACCATGACAGAAGAGAAGGAGATCGTCGGCAAAGCAGAGATGGGTGATACTTTGATCATCACATTGTCTGTGGAATTTAAAAGAGTCAGAATCATGGATGTTTCTCTTGATCATAAGGTTTAGCACTTCCATGACAAGAGTGAAGAGATAAGGAGAAAGGGGATCACCCTGCCGAAGGCCCCTTTTACCGTCAAAATATCCGTGAGTATTCCCATTGATACTCACAGAGTAAGCAACCGTGGAAACACATGTCATGATCCAGTCAATCATACGATCGGGGAAACCAAACCCGAACAAGATGGTCCGCAGAAACGACCAGTCAACTGTGTCGTACGCTTTTTGAATATCAACCTTAAAAGCACACCTAGGAGGACCACGATGACGATGATAATCACGCATGAGTTCATGGACAAGAAGGACGTTGTCAGTGATCAAACGGCCAGGGATGAAAGCAGACTGGTTTTCATCAACCAGAGAAGAAAGATGGTTTTTGATACGATCCGCAATAATCTTGCTGATACATTTGTAAACAACGTTACAACAAGCTATAGGGCGGAAATCAGTGACTTTGGAAGGGGAATCAACTTTAGGGATGAGCGCAAGGATGGTGCTGTTGAAAGACTTAAGAAGTTTGCCAGAATAGAAGAATTCCTTAACAGCCATACAGAAATCAGGACCCACAATATCCCAAGCAGACTTGAAGAACTTAGCAGAGAAACCATCAGAACCAGGAGCTTTATCATCACCCATCTGGAACAGGACACACTTAACCTCCGCGTCAGTAACAGGAGTAAGCATGGCGTCAGACTGGAGGGGGGAGAGCTTATTAGAGAAGAGGGAAGAAGGATCACGAATAGCAGTGGAAGGCTGGACAGAACCCAAAAAGGCTTGAAAGTGAGAAACAAACAGTAAATCCCTATACTTCTTAACCCTGACTTAATAAACGTTAAACGACTACCCACGAAACGAGTTATAACTCTCTGGTAAGAAAGTTTATTAATAAACATTTCGATTATCCCATACCACCCATCTATATTAGACATTTTATTACCAATTGGTAACCCCAACACACAAAGGGTAACTGAAAGTGTGCTTTGAAGGAGGTGCTTATAAAATTTGAATGACTTCTAATACAAGTTTTAATCCAACTCACTAATTATCAACCAAGTTAAACAATGAAAAGTTTGATTTCAATACAGTCATTCTCACACATTCTTTATGAATATTCGCCGATATTTTGATATATATTCTATTCTTCACATTCTTTAAGAACATTTGAGTACATTCTGATATAATATCTTTCTCTCAAAAGTAGTAATACAGAATGCTATGTACATTCTTCAAGAATATTGTATATATTCTTGTGTTTTAGTATAGAATGTTGTGTATATTTTTCAAGAATATTGTATATATATTTTCTTTGGTATAGAATGATTTAAATATTCCTCAAGAATATTACATATAGTTTTGTTTAAGTTATAAAAATGGTTGTTTTACGTTATAAGGTTGCCTATTTTTTTAGAATGTTTATTCTTTAAGAACACTTATTCTTTTGATTTATATTTCTTTAATAACTAAATATTCTTTAAGAATGAATGCTCTGTGCTAACATCGCCATGAGATACGAATTTCCACTTTTTTATTTATTAAAAACTTAGATATGAATTCAAAATTGATTAAAAATCAGATTAGAATCGAAATTCAAATTGATTAAAACTTGGTAAGAAAATCATATTCTTTAATAATGTTTTAATTAGCAAAAGCTCTATTGAATTTAGTCATATTCTTTAAGAAGGAAACGGTAATTTTACATTATCGAGAACCTATGTTTTTTCCAGTAATTCACGAACAAATGAATGTATTGAATAAAAAAATCTAGATTTGATTTGATTTTTATTAATTATTTTGACTTAGTTTCCTAAAATATATGTAATATTTAATTTCTCTCTCTTAATAAAGAGTCATATGTGCCCTTATAATTAATTAAGTCAAATTATATTGAAAATGTTATCTCATGATAATAACATGTACCCTAATATTATAGCCTTTCATTCTTTTAATCTAATTGTCACAATTTGGTCACACATTCATACAATAGTTGTGATTCACAATTGATCCTATATATATATATATATATATATATATATATATATATATATATATATATATATATATATATATATATATATATATATATATATATCCTTTCTAATAAAACAAAGCTCAAATACCACTCGGCAACTTTCTAATATGCCATTTTGCCACATGGCAACGTATCATGCATTGCTCAAATATTTTCCCGCCTAATGACACCTAATGAGCGTTTATTATTCAATCCGAAATTTAAGCTTATCAGTAAAAGAGATAATATCATAACCATATTTGAATTCACACACACATTTATGTAGTTTCTATCTTTATCCTTGTAAATCAGCAATGAATCGTGGGTATATACATCTCCTTGATTTCCATCTTAATCCCTCGCCTCTTTCCTAATCTTGCATGAATCGTGGGTTTCGGTTTATGAAATTAAATCCCATAATATTCGATTTCGCCAAGAACATTCGCCTGCCCCAGGTTAGTGATAATAACTATATCTCTATCTTTCGGTTACTACCAATATGTAGTCGTCACCACTGCTTTCCAGTTTCACTACCGTGATCTGTCTGATAAGCTTCACCATCCCCTCCGTCATCATCTTCGTCACTGGTAAGAGAACCCGACAACCGTTCATTTGCTTCATTTTCCATCGATAGCAATGAAGATTTCTACATTGATCTTTTGATAATACTTTATATGATCTAATGGCTATATTTCCTCCATCTTCAATATCAACTATTCGTGTTCAACATGACAGTGGCAGAATGCTTGCTTTCAATTTTCCTTCAAAGGCATGCCATGTACTTCAATTTAGATTTGTTAGTGGAAATTCTGATGATATATAAGGATTATCATGTGTTTGAGCGGTCAATTCCTTGATTTTTACCAGAAACCCAATTTAAGCAAATTGTAATTACTCTGTTTTCATTAACTTTAAAAATAAAATAGTCAACTTTTCAAACCATATAAATGTATATATTTGCTGCATTTGGCCATATTTATGTTCTACTAATTTGTTGGATTTTCGAAGTGCAGTTATTTGTGTCTTTTATGTGTATGTTGTGTGTTTCTTGTTTGTCGTGTATGTGTGTTTTGAAAATGAAATAAAAAGAAAGTCTGATGCAAGTTTTTCAAGTAGGTATTGATTAGATCTATTTCTATTTAGTTGAATATAGGTAAACATGAAAGCAAACAATATATTTCAGAAAAATGATTGCTTTCTTGGGATGATTATGCATGAAATTTATGAACTTATTAGAAATAAAGTTTGGGTCAAAATTTGGATAAAAATTTGGTAGAAAACAGTTTTTGCATGAAATAGCAATGTACTTTCATGTCTAAAATTGCTTCAGGTCTGGTACTTTCTTACTTTGTTTACATCAAATAACAATATTGTTAAATAAAGAAATATAAGTGAGATGCTCTAACGAACACATCAATGGATGTCCATTGTTGTTTCTTCCATGGAATTGTCTAAAAGTGGACTTGGTGATTGAAAGCAAATGGGGACAACAATAAGAGTGTACCTAATTATGTTGTTTAAGGAAAAATCACATGCCAAGATCTATGTATATTCTGTTTTCTATAATCACATTGAATACAAATATTTATGAAAAACATCACATGTTATGTTTTGTATGTTGAAATTATTTAAGGGACTGACTAAAGCTAATATTTGAAAATTTTAAAACTGATCAAAGCAAAGCATAAGTATTGGTCCTTCGTTTTATAACTTACAAAAAATCATTTTTAATTTATATTTGTTGTTTTAGTTTATTTAACTTTCCAAAGCATGGTAATAGCAAGTTTGGATCCGCTCAAGGTAATAGCAGATTCGCTGTATGCATTTGCTTTTTTGTATTTTGTATTTTGCTTTAGTGTGTGTGGTGTATGTGTTTAAAGAAAAAAGATGGGTAAATACAATAATAAATATATGGTGTGTGGGTGAAAAATAACAATTGAACGGCTTCACTATATAAATTACTTATGAGCTTTCTAATAATATTTTGGATGTAGATGTTTTTATATAATTAAAAGTATACAAATGTCATGCGTTTATATACATCTTCTGATAAAGTACACTATGTATATTATTGTTTGTTGATTGTTGATCGGCCGATGGGATGAATCTTTAATATGGGCTTTTAGCCTAAATCTCTTTATTTTATTTGTACACTATGTAAATGTGTTTGAAGCTAATGACAAATGATTTGTTTCATCTCGTCAAACAAAATAAATGTTTCTTTTATCACGAAATGAATCATTTGATTTCTTTTCTAATCCCATTAAAAACCTATTTGCTACTCCATAAATCTAATTAAAATTATAAAATTGTATCAGTTTGAGAGCAATATTGTTAGCAAAAAAAGAAGTGTCAATTTTCATTCTTTATTTACAATAGAATTTTGGACCTCGTGCATTGAAATACATAATGTAAAGATAGACGATTATTAGATCGGCTAATAGTACATCCTTCTTTTAAATTAATATAAAACCTCAAATACATTTATTCGTTCATTAAAAAAAGAGTAAATTACAATTTTGGTCCCTGTGGTTGTCCCGAAATTGCACATTTGGTCATCCTTTTGGTTTTTCACGCTCATGGTCCCTGAACTGCATTTTTGCTTACACTATTGGTCCCTTGGCCAGGTAAAAAGACCAATATACCCTTTTTAATTTCTTTTTCTTTTTTTTTTTTGAAATATTATTATTTTGGTAATTAAAAAAAAAAAAGAAAAATTCAACCCCCCCAAAACCCTACCCCGCACTATCCTGTAATTGTGTTTTTCCTTCGCCGGAGATAATATTCGAGCACAAATCGAGAATATGGTTTCTTCATTATATACGAACACATAAAAATGGTTTCTTTCTTCATTATATATGCATGCACAATTCAAATCGACGACAATTCAGATTCTATTGACGAAAAATCGGAGCATTCTAATAAAAAAATAACCAAGAATAACTGAAACCTGTAATCAATTCGCGTTCTTGATTTTAGCTTTCATGTTCAGATCCTTGTGCAATCAATCCTGATGAACCTGTAATCAATCCCAATTGCTTCATTCCAATCAAATTTTGTGATACTTGAACCAAGAATAATACAAATCTTTCAAGAATCGGGAGACTCTATTATTTAAATTTCTGACATCATCATCCTCACATACCTGCAATTTTCGATCCACGATTAAAAAACCCTAACCCTAGACAATGGCGACTGAAGAACCAATTGTGGCGGTTACTGAAGCAGATCCTGGTTACTGAAGCAATCAAGATCCGAAAATGGTAAAGAGATTGATGCAATTAATTACCAAAGCCGTCGAAACCATATCCGATAACAAAGAGTTTCCGACAAACCTCCAACAAGCAGTTCCATGAGAAACGCCACGACTTCAGTCTTTATTAACTAAATGTATTGCGCTACCGCTACCCAAGATTCCGCTACCGCTACCCAAAATTCCGCCTTAAGCTACCAGGGGTAACGCTCAATTTCTTTAGGAGATTGCCGGCAAGAACACTCCATGAGCAAAAAGACTCCATGCCGTTCCAAGTTTTTGTTTATTTTTTTTATTTTTAATTAACTTAGTAATTAATAAATTAAAAGGAAAGGAAAAAGAATATAGAAAGGGTATTTTAGTCATTTTACCTGACCAAGGGACCAAAAGTGCAAGATTTTGGACACCACAGGACCATCATCGTGAGATTTCAAAAGGATGACCAAAACTGCAATTTTGGGTCAACCACAGGGACCAAAATTGTAATTTACTCTAAAAAAATATAGCACATACTTTTTTTCTATGTTTTGAAATTAGATAATGGAAAAGTGAATTTCATAACTATTTCCACAACAATATATGCATCAAAATCAAAGTATATTTTACTAAAAAGGGCAAAGTATGTTGTTATTTTCCTCAATTTGCCCTTTATAATTTCATATAACCTGTGTGATGATTCATTCTCATGAAGTATTGTTGATTCCCACAATGAGTATATTGTGGAAGAATAATTAAATTTCAAGAAGTATTACAACAAAGTATTGCTTCAACGTTAATTCTATTTACAATAATTGATTGTAATATTAGTAGAATAAGTTTTCAAATTCTTTCATTTGTTTCCAGAATTAATTTGTGATGCTATATTGTGATGCCGACTTAAGTGTTGTTTCTTTTGACTTAATGGACTTAATAGGCTAAGCACCTAATATGTATAACCATATATGATTGCTTCTTTTTGACTTAATATGGACAGAATTAATTAATAAATTAAACAAAAAAACATGACTTAATGTACCCGGCTTAACGATTATTTCTTTTGACTTAATGGACTTAATTGGCTAAGCACCTAATATGGATAACCATATATGATTGTTTCTTTTTGAGTTAATATGGACAAAATGACTTAATAAGTTAAAAAGAACATGACTTAATGCATTAAACCACAAACTCTTTATACATCAAGTTTTTGATTAAATAAAACAGTTTTTTATTATATAAGTTTTTTTTAATTGTCGACCGTGTAACACACGGGTTTGTAAACTAGTATATATATATATATATATATATATATATATATATATATATATATATATATATATATATATATATATATATATATATATATATATATATATATATATATATATATATATATATATATATATATATATACTATAATAAAAGAAGTCTAATTTGCCACATGTCCTTTTTATAGAGCTTACTTTTGCCACGTGTCCTGTTTTTAGACTCTCGGTTATCTTTTTCCCGCTCATTGTCTCGGCCCGTCTTTTCTTATTTATCACGAAAAATCAGGGATTCATGGCTATGAATTGAATGAAACGTATTTCGTCCGTAATTTATAGCTATGAATTGAATTTGATTGCTGATTGCTCTATTTCTGGGAAGAAGGCAATCATACTGATTTCCATCTGAATCCCGATAAATCAGCAACAGCGCAACATAAGCGGTAATCCTCTACAAATTAGGTTAACTTGACCCCCCCTCCACGACTACGACCTTCCCAAAACTGCTAGACTATCGTCTTTTACAGTAGTGCCCGCCGCGATCCCCGTCATTCACTGCCACTGTCGTGCCACCTTCACAACCGTGCTCAGGTATAGTCAATTTGATCTTCTATTGTTGTGGGTGTTTTACTTTTAGATCCTGAATTCATCCTGAAATTCAATTTGGATATCGCTATTTATCCTTGCTAGGGTTTTATTCCACAAATCATCTTCTCATCACCTTCACCATAACCGTGTAATAAGAAATCAGAATACCTCTGTCTTCTTCAGGTACCTCTTTGTGTCCGGGCATCTGGTTTTTCGATATTCTTTAGTAATTGTGAGTTCATTTACTTGACTTGAATACTTACAGCAATACAATCTCTCAGTTTTTAGCATTTTTTTATCGATTTGAAATTTCTATAAGATATTAAGGTGTTTGTTAGGGATTGCCTTTTTGGTCAATAAATTGAAAAATATGGCACACATTTTAGTATGATGGTGGCAGTATCTTTTTTTTTTTCTTTTGAAATTTATTTTGTTCCCTTTTCTCTAATCATTCGATGAGTATGATGGATTTGTTTATAGCATGGTTAGGAAGGATGCTAATGGTGGTAGGCATAGATGGAACTTGTATAGGAAAAGTGGCGATCCGATGGAATCTGGAAGTAGGGGTAGCAACCTACTTACAATGCTAGAAGTCTGTTAGAGATGGAAGATGATGATTTTGACTTGCCCCTTTTAGTATTGAGTAAGAAGTACCGTTCATCTCCAAAAAAAACCTGTTAGATTGCAAGCGAAAAATGGTGTCTTGAAGGTAATGGTGAACAAAAACAAGCAGATGGATGTTTCACATAAAACCTGTGATGACAAAGAATCCAATCCCCAAACTGTGCACAAGAATCATTGATGAATGCAAGACTAATTATCTACAAAAGCAAATCGTTGATGTAAAGCCTCCAAAAATCTTTGATATGATTTCTCTTTATTGACAAATGGAAAATATCTCAAATTTTTCTCTTTTTTCTATTTGCAGGTGCAAAAGATTGCTAACGAAACCGGTTTGGACTTCGATGATCAAATTATCTCTTTAAATAATAAATACCATGTTCACATTCATTTACTTAATTTGGAATTTTATTAAATTACAATTGTAATGCCTGCTGACTTTGATGGTTTGATTATTTGTTTATTTACAGGCTCTTAAAGACTTGTATACACACTTGACTCCTATTCAATGTGTGAATATTGCACGACACCCTAACAGACCAACTTTTCTTGACCATGTCTTCAACATTACTGAAAAGGTCCGGTATTCAATTCCTTCTGAAATTAAAACATTTCAGGAATTTACTTGAAAGAATGTCATATGATATTATACTTTATACGGTTTGTTCGTTGACTTTCATGGTGACTGAGGTAGCTATGATGATCCTGCAATAGTGACTGGTATTAGGACAATAGAGGGCATGAAAATTATGTTTGCAGGTCATCAAAAGGGTAGAAATACCAAAGAGAATATTCAACGCAACTTTGGAATGCCTGCACCACATGGGTAAGTGATATTTTGTATTTTATGGAAATGAATATATGGAGTTGTTAGTTGTTATGTTAATATATGATACTTTTTAGTTACGATTTTTAAAATTTTTGATTTTTTTTTCTACAGGTACCTGACCCCTGATTAGCAATTTTTAAAAATCTTTACACAAAAATTGTCAAAATATGTGCTCATATATTATGTTGTTATGTATATTTTAAAAAATGTATGCACAATGATATTATGGATTCGTGGGTTAGGTATTGGTATTATTGGTTTTTATTATGTATTGGATCTTTGAAGTTTGGAAAAAACAAACTAACATTAATAGCAACATACTTTCTAGAAACTAACATCAATAGCAACCTACTTTCAAATTCCCTGTGTAACTCAGTTTATCTGCTTCTATTGTGTTTTTCAGTTGAATTGCAGAATATTTGCAATTCCCTGTGTGCGGAGACTATAAATCTTGCATACAATTCGGTTCAGAATTTCCATTAACCGCTTTGTTTAGTTTTGGTCATACACACCATATCATGTTCCTTTATTATGTGTGTGTATTGTCGTGGAACTCCTGATGTTAGTTCCTATTATCCTATAGTAAATTAGATTTTTGTCCCAGTGGTATAATAGTTTTTTAGTTTTGCCCAAAAACATTGCAACATGCTTTCTAAAACGTTCTAGAAATGGCAACATACTTTCTAAAAATGTTTTAGAAATAATGACGTACTTTCTAAGCTTTTCTTGAGAAAGCAGTGTAAATATTAAGTTTAAAGCATATTATAAGAGTGTGAATATGTTTTATGAAATTATGTATGTTAGTGATCTGAATTCTAATTGTGATTCAACACTTTTAGGAAGTTATGTACGCAATTATGGTAAGCCATTATTCTGATGCTGATGGGCTTCAAGTTTTAAAAGTAAGGAGCATCGTGATGATTAAAAGAAAGGAATATTTGTTTGGTTCAAAGATTTTAGTCCTTATTGCTGCATTCGTGATCGCTGTGATGTGTGATGTGTCTGTGCTATGGAACTCTAGAGTTTAGTCCCTACTGCCTCAAATTAAATTACACTTTCATCCCTGTGGAATATTTTCAATGAATGAAAACACATTTTCAATAAATACACCATCTCCTTTCAATTTCTCAGATTCTATCCAATAATGATAATATTTTTCTTTCATTTAACTTTGTTTAATGGAATGCATTAATGACATTAATTGGTTTTGGATCTTTTTACAAAGGCGACACGAATATGCGATGTTCGTATAAATGGGTTAAAAAAATTCATTTTATTTCGGTCATCAATATTTCAATCCCTTGAATCAATGCATTAATTTGACGTTGGGGCTCCAATAATAGTGTTTTTTTTTTTTTTTTTTTGAATTGAATCTTTTGACATTCTCACAAAATGATGATTACCGGTTTACCACTATGATTTGTGGTTTCATTTATAGAAAGTTGTACGTTGCGTTATCTATAGTTAAAAGTAGACAATGTTTAAAATTATTAATTTTAGATAATGATGATATCATTAACAATATTTTTCTAACAACACAAATATATTATTTTGGTTGTTGTATATACTATATTAAAACTTTTTAATGTTTTTATATATGTGCCTTTCAATAAAATGTTAAATTACGATCTAAATATTTTTGTTTTATGATTTATTAGTAATTATTTATACGTATAGACTTAGATTTTGTTTTTTTATTGTTTTTATTTTTATTTCTCAACCCGTGTATTACACGGGTTATAAACCTAGTATATATATATATATATATATATATATATATATATATATATATATATATATATATATATATATATATATATATATATATATATATATATATATATATATCCTATCCTAATAAATAAGTAACTCAAAGCCACATGTCATCACCACATTCATTTTGTCACATGTCATTTTCTCATAATTTTAAATTTCTTAAAAACAACTAATTGGGTTGAAACGTTTATAACTTCTTAATGATCGCTTTAATTATCATTCAATTTCAAAATTAATTGTTTTTTAATATCATATTATTTTTTAATGTGTAGAATGATTTGGGAGACAATAGAGAGACAATTAAAGTCATGATATTTTGAAAAACGATTCCAATCATAATAGTGAATTTGATTTTAGTACCGGTGACATTCTCATAATCAATTATATTTATCAAAATACAAAGTCGTAATAGTAAAAATCAAAAGCAGGATGTCACGATACACAAACAAATTTCTTATGTAAAATTATTAATGTTTAGATATTCTTAATTAATAATTTTCTTATATCATCCTGTGTAATACACGGGTTATATATATATATATATATATATATATATATATATATATATATATATATATATATATATATATATATATATATATATATATATATATATATATATATATATATATATATATATATATATATATATATATATATATATATCGAGTCCGGTTCCGGGTTTGGGTTTGGGTTTGGGTTCGAGGAACCGTGTTATTCTCGAAACTCGGGTTCGAGTATCGGGTATTCATCAGGTACGAGTATTTTTGTCATCTCTACTTGAAGCAAAGCATCATTGCATAGTCAAAGTATGTCAAAACAATAGAGGCATCTGTGGAAGCTATGTGGATTAGGAAATTTATTTCCAAATTAGGCCGAGTGCCCATCGTCGCAAAAGCAATGGAGATATATTGTGATAATTTTGATGCTTTGGTACTTGCAAAAGAATCGAGAACGAGTAAGAAGAGTCGAACACCCTACATATTTCATTATGTTCATGAAGCTTTCAACACAAGTGAAGTCAATGTTCTTAATGTTCATATAGATCATTGGCAGATCCGTTTACAAAGTCAATGCCTCGCACTAAGCATAATAATCATGCTACATGAATTAGACTATCTTAAACTAGTAACTTATTTTGATTTGTAAATTTTATTATTTGGATATTTGGAACATTAATCAATTTTATTTTAAGTTATGATCTTAAGACACTTCGTATGATAGTTATCATCAAATATTCTTAGCTTTGCAACCTTTTAATTGAACTCTATTGTAATATGTCTAATGTCATAGTTGTCTTTTTTTTTTATAATGCCAACGTTGTTTACCTTCCTTCTAATATTATGCAACATCAACAAACCAAATATGTTAAAATAGATTAAACTCTGTAAGGCATCGTAATGGTTTTAGTCATATATGTGTGCTACATGCTCCATTGTCACATGAATTTGTTGACTTTTATATAAATTAACCTTGCAATTATATTTCGAGTTTACGTCCATTCTGAGCATTCATGATCCTAAACCTTAGACTAAAGGGGGTTGTTAAATAAATAATTCAGTTATTTTTATACATTGTATGGGAAAATGAGTTTCATTATGTATTTTTATTGTTATTTATACCGATCAATATACCAAAACTCTCCATAACTTTGAAGGATTTTAAATATGTTTTGCTTAATTAATGAAAGTGCTGGCTTGTTGTTTAGTTTGTAGGATCCATCGTAGAATATGGATGTGGCCATCTTGGTTTACCTTAAAAGCAAAAAAATCTAGGGTTTTGGGTATGCTATTAATACAAATCAAAAACTCATTTAGATTTATCGGATTTCTACAAGAACAAATTCGAAGTTTAAACCAAACAACCAAAAAGTTTATACACTCGTTTAGAAAAAGAACACTTATTAAAGAGGAAAAATAAATGTGACAAACAATCTAAAGCTTGAATAACAATCAACCAAGCTAAAATCTTGAAGAACTGTATGATTTACTATGAAGACGATGAGAGAAAACCCTAAACACATCAAAGAGTTTATGCATACAGATGAAGAATGCACACTAATGTTTTGTTCTATACTCCCATCCAACTGTAAGAACACTTAGCACCCACATCTGTCATACGTTAACATTTTAGCACTTCAACTGCTTCACGTCTCTTACTGGCCCCTTTATTTCAGCTTCTTGTCAAATTCTACCCAAATAACAATTAACCTACAAAAACCAAACTAAAGTTTAATTCAATACCAGACAATCCTTTATATAGTCATGTTTGATTTCCAACATAATTCCTCAAACTTGACTGTAAAAGGTATTAACTTAAGCTCAACTTATCATTTAAAAAACTATAATGATGCATTTAAGGCCTTCACAAATATATCAACACTTTGAATATGAGTATCGACTTTAAGCACTTTGATCACCCAATCATCTACTTTTTCATTAACAATATGAATATCTACTTCAATATGTTGTGTTTTTCCACGAAACACGATAATTACAAACCTATTATCACAATAATATCAACATGTTTCAAATTTTTTAGCCCCAAATTAACTAATACCTTTAAAACTTGTATTAATTCACAAGGTCCAGTGGCAAGTCCCTTATACTTGGCCCAGTAGATGATATGAGAATAGTGGACTGCTTTTTCACTTTCCAGCAAAATTAAGAAACCTCCCAAGAAGAGACAAAATCTCGAAATGGACTGTAATAATTGCACACACTTTACTCGGTCTACATCAACAAAAGCCTTAAGTCTTATTACCGGAACATAACTCTAGATACCTCAATACTTTAAAAGCCCATTCTTAGTAAGACACCCTTGGACAATGCATAATAGCTAATAGACTGTACAGAATTTGAAATGTCCACAGTCCACCCTTGCTATATGCCTATATTCAAGTTAATGAGTTTACCGATAAGTTTCTAATACTAAGTAATACTACTAAGAACAACATCACTAGAATCAACACCCTCATTTCTTATAACTATATGTAAGTTCATAGGCGTTATCCCAATATACCAAATTTCATTTAACAATTAGATACAATATTTCTTTTAAGATAAAAAATACAATTAATTACCGGTTTTAGTGACTTTAGTCCTAGAAAATATTTTAACAAACCCAAATATTTTATTAGAAACATATATTTTTTAACATCTTTTACTTTATTTATCCTATTCATACAATTTCTAGTTATAAGAATGTCATCAATATACACAAGTAAGAAAAGAGTAACATTGGGTTTCTGAAAAGTGAATAAAGAATAATCATTCACACTCTATGTAGAACCAAACTAAACAAAAAAACTTAGTAAGTTTTTCATTCCATTTTCTTGGCGATTCTTTAAGACCATAAAGCAACTTAAGAAGTTTACAAACCCTATTATCATCTAAATAAAATTAGCCCAAGGTCAAGGACATATATACATTTCCATCCAAATAACCATACAAAAATTTGTTATTAGCATCCATACAAACTCCAACCAGAACTAACAAAACTAAAGTAATCACACATCTAATATGATTTTTTTTTTCAAAATCTATTTCATCGCATTAATTATCCCTTGACAACAACACATGCCTTACACTCTCCACATCACTATTAGCTTTGTACTTGATCTTTTATACCTATTTAGAACAAATATGCTTTTACCTACTAGGTAGATCGGTTATAACCCAAGAGTAATTTCTAAGTAAGGCCTTAATTTCCTCATTCATAGCCCATACCCAATTTTGATCATTAGGGTGGACGGAGTAGTGGTTCGGGCTCGCAGCGGGATAGGAAAAGTAGGGTGCGGTACCGCCGGTACCGCTGCCCCTTCTCTTTCGGGATGAGCGGGTTCGGGTGTGGAGGGGTGAGGCTTGGGTTGGTGAAGCCGATGATCCCACACTTATATACACACAAACATATATATATATATATATATATATATATATATATATATATATATATATATATATATATATATATATATATATATATATATATATATATATATATATATATATATATATATATATATACACAAAAACATATATATACATACACACGTATGTATGAGTGTATATATATATATATATATATATATATATATATATATATATATATATATATATATATATATATATAAATTATTATTTTGGGTATTATTTATTTAATTTAATATTAAGAATCTGATGTGGCATTGTGGGTTCAGTGGGTTCAGTGGGTACTGGTTCCATGGGTGAAAGATTGGTGAAAGATTGGTGAAAGATGGGGAAAATGGAAGTGAGAGGAGAGAGAAAAGCTGACGTGGCGCGTGGGTTCAGTGGGATGGGAGGGATCTACTCCCCCCACCCTTACAAGCTTCCTATTATGTATTAGGGTCAACAATTTTATCTAAGCTATTAATAAATCTCAAAATATAAATGATCTATATTAGATTAATTTACAACCTTTTTATCCCATGATTGTATTTTCCTTCAGCTATAAAATCCTTAAATTTCATTAGAAATCTAGAATGTCTAGTGGACCCTCTAGATACTCAAAAATGAAAGTTATATCAACTATTTCCCTTCGATGCCCTTATGAATCAGGGAAGTCATATCGAGGATGATTGTTGGAGCCCAACCCATTGATTAACATATAAACATTCTTAAGAAATGGTATCAACATTCAAGGACTGACCACCTAAATCAGTCACCTGATTGACTCCCAATTCACTGTTAGACTAAACGGAGCCGTAAACCATTGGGGTGCGGTGTCCGACCTGGACCACGGAGCCCGTGCGGTAACACCGCCCCAGTTGGATGGTGTACCGCGGTGAAGGCTGCCGGGGGTTCAAGCCCCGTGCGTGATAGTGGTAAAGTTTTTCCTTTTGCCCCCTTGAGAATGATCAGTTTTTTGCAAAAGCACCCCCCCCCCCCCCCCCCCGCGGGCGCGCGCGCGCTCCCAACGGCTACATCTAACGACTAATTAAAAAAATTACTTTTTTAATAATTTACCCAACTATAAATACTCTTTTCTACATCATTTAAAAATCAAATATTTCTTTCTCAACTTCATACACAATATAAAACAAGGTACTAAATTTTCTAGAAAATAGCTGGCAACGGAAATAGATTGGGGGTGGCATCTACATGAAGAAGCGGGTTTGGCAACCGCCTTCCTCACTGTTACTGAAGAGGTGCTAGTAACAAATAGCCGGCAATTTTGGGAACGTGTTGAGGAATTGTATAACAATTCAAGGGGCACAACACCTTTTCGGAGTAGGCATCAGCTTCACAACAAATGGAGGACAATGGTGGTGATACTGAAAACCTTTTACAAAATTTACCTACGCCTATCGACGAACCGACAACCCGGAATAACCGACTATAAGGTCAAAGGATCAGCCTTACACGAGTATCGGGTGTCACAAAATGCGGAGTTCTTGCAGTATGATGCGTGGGAAGTGGTGAAAATTTCACCTACCTTTGAAGAATTTATCGTATGTAGGTTTTAACTTGCCGTTTCTAGGAATTTAATTATCGTGTGTAGGTTTTAATTTCCCGTTTCAACGCATTTTAATTTTGTAGTGTTTCTGCGTTTTTAATTAAATGTTATTTGGTAATTTTAGTTTTATTTATGTTAAAGTAATTATTATTACTTAAATAAAAAAAAAGTGAGTGGTTAGTGAGAGGACACAATTTCCTACAATTTGAGGGGTGAGGGGTTAACGAGAGGAAAGTGAGGTGACATCTATGTGACATTCAAACCACTTAGGGTGAGTGGTCACGGCTCTCTTTGGTCTTATTATAGTTAACATCGTTAGGAGTTTCTCCAGTTTCGTAAGTACTTTCGAAGTAGTCAAAGAAATTTGAATAATCCATCCCGCTAACTTCCTCACAATAATCCACCATTTTTAAAGGAAATATATATTCATAGAATTAAATTCTATCCATGAAAGAGGGTGATTGTTAAGACTCTACAACTTGTAGCCTTTCTTAGAATTTGAATAACCCAAGAAAACATTTTTTTTTCAGATTTAGATGGAAATTTTATTTTTTTTTGATAACCGAGGAAGCCACCCGACCCGTCCTTTGGACGACCCGACTGACCCAACCTCGGGGCAACATGAACACCCGGTAAACTCATGTGCCAGGCAACCCAGCCTTTGGGTGTACCGGTGGCCATCCCTAATTGAAACCGGTGAGAGTCGAACCATTGACCTCTCCTATGGAAAGGTGGGAAAGCTACCAACTCGGCCATCAGGAAATTTATCTTG
Source organism: Cichorium intybus (assembly GCA_023525715.1). Taxonomy (NCBI): domain Eukaryota; kingdom Viridiplantae; phylum Streptophyta; class Magnoliopsida; order Asterales; family Asteraceae; genus Cichorium; species Cichorium intybus. The sequence goes on along the minus strand of CM042016.1, from coordinate 48,364,288 downwards.
ATTATTTAGCTTTGTGTCAAAACACAATGATCCAAACACCCTAAAGTAATGTAAAAAAGGCTTAGTTTTGTAAATCATTTCAACTAGACTTTTACCATAAAAACTGACGTAGGAGTTATATTTATCATATAACTTACAATTAAAACTTTTACCATAAGTATCTATTTACATTTAGTGTTTCCTATTAACAAGACCGTTTGTTGAGGGGTATATATGCATACATAGAGACTGATGCATTATTCTTAATGTTTCAAAAAGTTGAGAAAGTTTGTTATTAAAAAATTTAGTTTCATTATCGATTCTAGCAATTTCAATATTTTTTTTTCCAAATTGACTCTTTAACAAATTAGAAAACCCTACAACATTATAAAAACCCTACAACATTATAAAAACTTCATCCTCAGATTTTAAAAGAAAGACCCACAAAACCCCTTTAAATTCATAAAGAATGGTTAGAAAGTACTTGAATCCATCATGGGTTGAGGACCTATATGGTCCATAAGCATCCAGATGCACCAAGCCTCTTAACTCGGTAATTTTATGATCACCCAAAGAAAAAGGATTCCCTAGTTTGTTTTGACTTGTGAGTTGTGACATATATCACAACGCTTAGGATTGGGATGAAGAGACATGTCAAGTTTTATTTTTGGGACATTCAAGACTTTGTCAAAGGCATGTCCGATTCTATGAGGCCACCTAATATGAGAAACAAAGCAGATAGAGGTAGAGGTGCACAAACCAAACCGGTTTTTTATTAATCGGTTTTTTACCTCGGTTTTTTAATAGGTTAACCAAACGGAAGCAGATTAAAAAAGAAAAAATCAGTATAGAACTCAATTTCATTAAAAAAAGGGCCAAAACCGGTTTTTAAATAACCGGTTTTAAAAAAAAAATTTACCGGTTTAAAACCGGTAAATGTGCACCTCTAAATAGAGGTTGGCATGTTAGCCTCACATATATTAGTATGACAAAGGTCCAAATAGTATACGCCTTAGCCTCGATACCAGTCCAACTATCGAATTTTATAGCGAAGTCATGTAAGTAACATATTTTTCCTCTGTGTGTTCCACTCGAAAAGTTGTAGATAAACATGTTCTGAATGGAGCTAGTGACATGGCGACTAGATGGGTACGAATGGTTCCTAAAAAAGTCAATGTTTTCTGCTGGAAGGTTTTCTTAAATGGGTTGCCTACCCGTCATAACATGTCGTTACGTGGTATGGAGTTACCTTCCATTTTGTGCCCTATATGCAATCATAAAGTAGAAACAATAGAGCATCTTTTCCTGTCATGCTCCTTGGCTGATGCGGTGCTGCGTCGTGTTTTAGCATGGTGGGGTTTGGACGCTGTTAACTTCACCTCGTTTAACATGTGGCGGGATTGGTTTGGTACTTTAAAGCTCCAAAAATTGGCGAAACAGGTTTTGGAAGGTGTCTTCTTCGTGTCTTGGTGGTATATTTGGCGGTGTAGGAATAAGATGATATTTGGTGTTAAGCCTCCGGAGAAAAGTGGAATTTTTGATGAGATTGTTAATCAATCTTTCGATTGGGGGGTTAATAGAAGCAACAAGAAATTTGACTGAGTTACTTGGCATCTTAACCATTGGTTAGCTATGTTGTAATTACTCGTTTTCTTTAGATTCTTGTTGTGATTTGTTTGTTGTTTTGTTTTTCTAGCTCCTTGCTAGTTTAATAAAATTCCCCTGTTCAAAAAAAAAGTAACATATTTTTCCACCATATAAGACCATAAACTATTTTCTTTAGTAACTTTGTGAACAAATAGGAGGTTAATTAAAATTATGAACAACCAACACACAAAAAATGTAATACATCTTGGAAGGCTTAAGTTCACAATCTTTTTTTATACTCGCATAAGTCCCATTAGGATGGTCAACTATTGGATTTCAATCAAATACATCAACTACACTTGAGACATTCTTGACAAATATTACAAAATGTTGATAAGCTCCTAAATCTATAACCCTTTCTTGAACTTTTTTGAATCATTAAAAGAGAATATATCAATGCCTTCCATGTTAGCCGATATTTCTTTATTGGAAGACTTCTCATTGATGAGAGACAATATCTTAAAGTACTTGTTCATTAGAAAACTAAAACTTCGTGCAAGTTTTAGATGAGACAAGAGTGGAGGCCACAAAGGCACTGCTTTTATTAGAGATTCTTGTTGACGTTTATCAAATATAACAATTTAAAAGCTATTTCTTGTTGACGTTTACTAATCAAATTTATAAGCTATTTTTTATGTTTATCAAATATAACAATTAAAAAACTCAAAAAGATAAACTAACCGTAATATTTCAAACACAGAATTAATATATACTCATCTAAAAGCTAAACCTATTAACATAAATGTAATTTCATTGTGAGGTGGCGCCTTATCCCTTAATTTGTAGGCTTTGCTTGTCTTTTAAAGAAAGGTAGTGCCACTCTTCAAATACTTGGACAGCAATTCAACCACTTATAAATTATAAACCTTCTATAAATACATTTTAGAATCCCAAAACCTATAAAACAAAAAAGATGAAGGCAACAAACCCATTTGTTCTAATCTCGGTCTTCCTCGTATTATCAGGTAAATTCCCCTTATATAGTTATTTTATATATGTAATATTAGATTATGATTTACATACTAAATGAACGAGTTGAATAAAATAACGAAATAAAGTCGTGTCAATGCAAATTTCATTGATACATTATCACTTTCTTCTGCTTTCATATTTTATTGATACATTATCTATCACTTTCTTCTACTATGATTAAACAAGTGTTATACTATAATTACAAAAATAATACTATGTTCAACCAATATAATATTTTTTTATAAATAACAATAATTTTAGGAGTTCTCATAAATCTCACTCAGTTTTTCTTCGTAATATATTTTGGGTGCTACTAAACATACATCTTATATACATCTAACACAAAAGTCGACTATTTTTAACAAATCATTTTCATTTTTTTTTTCGAAAAACAATACAGTTTCAACAAATAAAAAGAATTTGACTTAGAATAAATGTATGTATTAATTAAAAATAATATGGTTATTTAATGATTTCTAATATGTTTCTCTAAAATTTTATGTGATTACAATTTACAAGTCCATTCTTTTTAAGACACGTGGGATGAAAAGGAATTAATAAATTGTGTAAACGAATAAAACACTGGTTAATCCTTATTTCACAGGGAAAGAGGCTTTATCCTGCAATTTTTACATCAGCAACAAATGCTCGTTTCCAATATGGCCGGCGAACGCCGCAAACGAAGGCCATCCGGTGTTAGCCTACGGCGGCTTCTACCTTCCTCCAGGCGAACAACGAAAAATTCAAGCTCCGGCCGATTGGGTAGGTCGGATCTGGGCTAGAACAGGGTGTAAATTTGGTTCAAATAACGCCCCCGCCTGCGAAACCGGCGATTGTGGAGGAAAATTAGGCTGCAACGGGCTAATTGGGGCTCCACCGGTGACATTAGTTCAATTCGCGTTACAACCCGACAAAAGTAAACCTAGTTTTTACGACGTGAGCTTAGTCGACGGTTACAATCTCCCGGTTTCGGTAACGACAGTACCTTCGTCATCCAAATGTCGAATCGGAGGATGTAAGAGGGATTTGAACGATATTTGCCCGGAAGAACTTGAGGTTTTGAACGATAAAGGTGAAGTGGTTGCTTGCAAAAGTGCTTGTTTGGCTTTCGATAACGATAAGTTTTGTTGCCGGAATGAGTACGGAACGCCGAGTAGATGCAAGCCGACTGTGTATTCGAAGATCTTTAAGGAGGTGTGTCCGTCTTACTACAGTTACGCGTTCGATAATCCGGCACCGTTGGTTAATTGTTTTTCCGATGACTATTTGATAACATTTTGTCCGGCGACAAAATGGGTTACAGAAATTGATTCTGTGTAAAACTGATAAGATAAAATGTTTATGGTATTTATGTAGTGATTGCATTTTGGGTTCTTCAAAATAAAGGTTATTAACTTATTTTAGTCCATTTGATGTTCGTTATATGTAATTTAGAGATTAATGTTTGCCGGAAATAAAACGATGCATAAATAAAGTTGAATTTTTGGACTAAATAAATAGTCTAGAATTAGACTAAATGATCGTATATGTATCTAATAGGTTAAAAACTTGTGTATTATACGATAGGATTAAAAAATATATAAATATGAGTCAAACTTTATAAATATTGAAATTGAGGAATGAATTTGGTTCTTAAAATATTGGGATATTAGTAAGTAAATCATAATCAAATTGCTGATTTATAGGAGATAATCACGATGAATACTCTTATTTTTAGCAATCTTAGTTGAAAATTATATTAATTTGTTTCCTGATTTTTAACAATCACGATATGACTGCGTATTCAAATAGAATCCGGAAGTGATTAAAACTTTTTAACCATAGTATGCCACATGTCATGTTGAGGATCTAGAATTACGCAAAGTGTCATAGATTATAATAGAGATTGAAATACTTCAATTACATTAATTTGAAATCTTCAAACATTTCAACTTTCCTTTCAATTAGTAAATTAAACTTCATGAATTTTGTTAATTTTAATGTTAAATATTTACTCTTCAACTTAAATACTTAATTTATTATTTAAATTGGATATACATATTTTTTAATGCTTCCATTTTCTAAGTATTAGTATAATATACATAATTGTTAATCAAAATATGACGTTAAATTCAAAGCATAAATCAAATTATCAAACGAATTCTTAAAATTTTGTTTAAAAACTACTATTAAAATAGATAAAAAAATATTTAAATATATTATTAAACATAAAATCTAGTTCAAAACATCAAATTAATAAAAAATTGATCAAAATCTATCTTTATTAATAAAGATTTTTTTTTTAAAAATACATGAATTAATTAAATATAAAAATAGTTATAGATAACATAAATCTAAAAAATAATAACAACATTTGAAATAATAATCATGATTGAAATTAAAAATATTCAAAAAAGTTATTTCATAAATTAACTAACCATAACAAATGATAAAATTAATACTGAAAAACATTTGATTTTATTCACATTTAACTCACGAATATATGTTATTAAGATGATATGATTTTATAAAGTGTATTAAGTTGATTAGCAATAGTAACATTACATGTAAAACTTAAATCCAAATGTCAAATAAACAAAAAGTTAATGAAAAATATTTCTTTACAATAATAATTATTTTCAAACAAGTATAATTTAATTAATGAAAAATAAGAATAGCTCTATGTAACAAAAAATTAAAAAACATATTATGTTAACTTGAAGAAAAGATTAATACATGATCAAAATAAAAATAATTCTAAATAATTTATTTTTAAATTTATAAATCATTAAAATAGTTTAAAAAGATATTAAATGAAAAACTATATTTAATTTCATTTGAACTCAACTTAAATTTTGGTACCATTGGGATGATATAATCCTAAAAGACGTGCATGTGAATTGATTAGTCACAATAATAGTTAAAAATAACTATAGATCAAAAAATACATTTTTTATTTCTATGTACAACCTGCACGTAAATATTATTATGATGATGTGGTTATATATATATATATATATATATATATATATATATATATATATATATATATATATATATATATATATATATATATATATATATATATATATATATATATATATATAATAAATAATAATTCCAATGTTTTACATAACTTAGTGTGATGACCAATTTTTGTAAGAAATTGTGAATGAAAAATATGTGAATAAAATTCTTAATATTTACGTTAAGTGGTATCTTGGTCGAGATGATAATTTAACATTCTTATATAAGTTTTATAATTTGTTAAAATGTCAAGATCTATGTGTGTCAAGAAGTTATATGTAAATATCTTGTTTGAAAGTTGTTAATCAGAAAGAAAAATCAAGATGACTAAATGGTAGAAATACATGAGTAACAATATAAAGTTAAGATTATGTGGTGCTATCCTCAAGATTCTGCTAGCTGACCTTAAGTTTTTGCTAAGCTGATGTACACAACTCATCTGGGTACAAGGCGCGATGCGTCTGATGTACACAACAATGTTGTTAACATAAGGTCCGCGACGCTAGATATGAAGACCTCGCGACGCTTCAAGGAACACGACATGTCTCCTTATGTAGCACCACACGTCGACACGTCAAAGGGATAGGTGTTGCTATTTTATGTAACGCCCAGTTTTCAGCACAGAGTATACCCAAAAATTTTCGCGTTTACAACTTAAATAATACAAATGGATACTCATGTGCTCTGGATACTACAAGAAGTTATCATCGAGAATAGTCCCACGATCCGAGTCGGGCGCTACAATTTCTAACTTGCACACAACACAACACACACACGTAAGCTACAAAGCTTAGTGAGAAACAATCTAACTGCATGAATAACTTTATTTACAATGTAATACATCAACCAACTCGTGGGTACAGTCATTCCCTACAACAACTTAGAAGTATTTGTTAATATAAGCATATCAGACCATCTATAATTCATTCTCAATAACTACAAAGTACTCTTTATGTAGTCACACAGGTATCTCTCGACACCTAAGCTACTAAATGAACAAGCATGGTGTATTACAAGTAACACAAGCATAGACCTAACTGACAACTCAGTACCACTACACGGTACTCTGTTACACTGACTTCCAACACAGATTCCTCCACTCTACGACCTCTCTGATCGTAAGCCACAAGGACTTTATATTTATCTTCTCCTCAACCACCACGGTTTCGAGTCACTAATTCACCACTACCCCTATTGTAGTATGAGCACAAAAGCTCTAACCACATATGTTGGGCAATTAATCCCAACCTCCTAGCCACGAAGGCCGATATATATATAATTTGGATAATTAAGTCCAATCTCCTAGCCACAAAGGCCGTATAATGTGGACACTTGAGTCCAATCTCCTTGCCACAAAGGCCGTATAATTTGGACACTTGAGTCCAGTCTTCTAGCCACAAAGGCAGTATATGAACCACAAAGGTTCCTACAATATGGGTCAAGTAAACAACCCAACTCCTTGGCTACTAAAGCCAATATGTGAAATCACTTCAGTTTATAAGGATTAATCAATACATATCAAACGAGATATAGTACATATTACTCACTATATGATCCCACTTTGGGACAACTCTAGCCACAAAAATTCTCTACACACTGACACATAATCACGAGACACTTATCACGTGCCTAGCTGATTTCTTCATGTGGTATATAAGGTACTCATTACACAGTGATCTCTATACACCCGTGGAATAACAAACACTGTATACACACAATATCATACTGTATATATATATATATATATATATATATATATATATATATATATATATATATATATATATTTCATCATATATATACTTATTATGCACACTCTTACTCAATGGTTGCTAAGTACTTGCTAAGCCAACCGCTACTATTTCAATTATACATAATCGCAAATCACTCATTATACGATATGTAAACTCCACCTCAAGCGGACACGAGATTCTCATCTCAATACCGGTTACTACACATTATAACCACAACTTTCTAACACATATAATCACAAGTGATTCTCTATGTGTCAACCTAGTTTACACATATTTTACTATATGTATCACCAACAAATAAACACACATAACATATACAACATGTTACAACTAACATGTTAGGTAGAGTTACTCACCTCAATATAGTAGCTTTACCTCGTTCCCAATGGTACAATTGGTAGGCCAAAGTGTCTTCTCACCACTTTCAGCACCTACACAATACCACATAATCACCACACATATGTGAATACCTTGTATTCACTTGCTATAGTTCTACTCACTCAACTATAACTTATTTCACACTTAGGGTTTGAATTACAAACCCTACCACACATCCAATTCAAGAGTTACATCCTCTAATCTCAATAGTTACAGGTGGATCATCAACACCAACGTGTAACCTAACTCATTCAAGCTAAATTGGCTCTTGATTAGGAACAAGAACAAGCAACCATACCTCTTAGATGCGAAGTATCATATCATACTTCAATCCTCCAAGCTCTTGAGCTCAATTCGATCCATACAGTTTCTAGGGCTTTTTCTAGGGTTTTGAGAGGTTTTGGTTCGAGAAATCTTTTCCCCAAATAAACAAAAACCGACATTTAAAAGTGGGTCTGCGCGACATCAGCGTCGTTAATGCCATAGTTAGTGATGCTAACTATGGTTGCACGACGTGTTTCGCTTTACACGACCCGTGAGAAGCCACTGCTTGCCTATTTCACATTCTACACGACCCATGTAGGTATGGAACAGTCTTAGATCAGTTTTTGCATCCATTTTATACGACCTGTGTGACTCCACACGATCCGTGTAACCTCTTTTGATACTTTTCAAGTTAAAACTTCATCCAAAAGGGTTTCTAACCACCCTAGCACATATAACAACACGATTAATCTTAATTACACTAAGATTAGCATAAAACACTTACCAAAAGAGAACTTGGTGTTACATTTTAGGCTGTCTAGATGTACATATTTGGGTTAGAAAGTGATGAGTCATCACTTGTCATGATGGGAGAGGGGTTTTAGGGATATTACTCTCAAAGCAACATTACAACACTTTTAAAGGTCCTTATAAAGTATGTGTGTGTGTGTCTATGTGTTCTTGGTGAAAACACCAAGTGTAGTTGAATTCAAGCTTGGATCAAAGTTGGACAAAGGATTCTTATTGGGGAACTATAAATATTAAGGTAAATTCTTAATATCTCAACTTATTAAATGAGATTGCTGTTTATGGATTAAATATATTTAAAAGGGTTTAAAGCCCTAGACATTGCATGTCTTAACGTGGTGGAATCTTGATGTAAAAAAAAAATAAAATGAGTGAATGATGACATACATTTACATAAATATACTTAAAATCTTGATTTGGACTTGACTTCGGTTTTTTGATTAAACCTATGAGTTACAAAAAGAACTATATAAATCAACATGGGATCGTTCTGATATGATGAGGATAAGATATAAGACATTATGCATTTCTGGATTGTTGTCATAAGGAATGGAAAGGCTCTGAAACAAAACAGACTTGATCTTAATTGGACGCGACACGGTGAAATATGTCTAGCAATGCAAAGCTATTAATGCCCTTAATAGAACTCCGCGTAAAAAATACTGGTCGGAGCGCGATAAATAGTGGGATGCAATGCAAAGGATGAACAAAAGTATTTCTTAGCCTAAATGAGGCTAATGTATACAAGTGAATGTAGTGGGCTTAATGGGAACATTAAGTTAAGGGTACTTTAGTTGAGAGACACCCAACTAAAGCTTTATTTTTTAAATTATCAAGTGTGGTAATAAGAAATTATGAATCTTATCCTTAGTGGCACACTAGCTATTATATGGGTCATTGTTAAATAACCTAGGAACCATGAAGACATCATGAGATGTCACATTGTTGAATATGACTTAATGAGATTAATGAAAGGTTTTCTGCAAATCTATGAACTAAAACCCTAAGTTCACATGCAACCTAGATTGGATCTATGTTTTCTTACTTTGAACATGTAACTAATTCCTAAAGGCCAAACAAAAATTAACTAAAAGAATAAAATAGGAAAAACTAACCTTTAGTTGTTTCTTGCAAGCTAAGCAGCACAAGTGTCTTGCCTCAAATGAGATCACACCCTAGCTTGGAGTTGTTGGCCGAAAATACCTTTAGAGAGAGCTTCAAAATCGTGGCCTTAGGGTTAGGGTGAGCCTCCCTATTTATAGGCTCCAAATGGTGATCAGATAAACCTTAAAGATAAACCTTTTTGAATTCAAATTAAGATAAGCCTTTATCTTAATAATTCAAACCCTTTTATCCTCATTATCAAAATCGAAAATATATATGTTTCCATATATAATTTCGTTCACCACTCTTACTCACTCAACTGTCACTTACTCAACTATTGAATAATTACAGTTTTAGTCCCTGCACCTTAATTAATCAATTTAACTGCCAAATTAATTCCAATTAATTCCAGAAAAATTTCTAATTAATTATTATAGTTTCTAATTAATATATTATCACTTAAATATATTAATAAACTATTTATTTAATTTCTATTGATTTATTAATCACATAATAAATCAATCTTTCTCTCTACCGGACTTTCTGCCAATCCTCCAACTATGAGGGCAACCCAAATGGACTATGCTACTATTAATTAGATAAATACTAATTATTAGTCATGGCTTAGACACCTAATCCAACAGTCTCCCACTTGGATAAGTCTATGACTAAAATTACCAATTTACCCTCTAATTAATTTAGCAACTGTAGCTTCCTAGAAATCGCTGCTGAACTCTGACCTAGTCAGTTCTGTCCAATGATAAGTGATCATATGATCCTTCGTCCAACAAGATATTTTCAGACATGAGACATGGATTGAGATCAATCTCTGTCTGATACTCTGTTTCTCGATTTCCGATTTTGCTTATGACTTTTAGACTTCTAATTGAACGAATCAATTTAGTCCTGGCTGGCCAGCACTTCAGTCAACTTCAAAATCATCGAGTGGCCAACAGATATCTGTTTCCCGTCGGGGTCATGGGACGAATAAGCTTCGACTCATATGTTATATCTTTTACCCGACAAATCACTCACAACAGCACGTTTTATAACACCGAGTTACCGATGCGTTTTCGTACTATCAATGAACAACCGCCTCATAAATTATAACTCATATCTCTCCACTTCAAGATCATAAGATATTATCGTCTCAACATTGCTCGTGATGTAATCCATGAAGCAATCCATTGAGCGCGGGTTTATCCAATACTCAAATCTCCATTTCCAAGTACTCATGAACGTTGCAGCAATCTTATTGCAATGTCTAACTCCTTAGACAATCTACAAACCAATTCATGACAGTCTTACTTCATACTTACTCCCTAAAAGTATGAGTGACTGTGGATATTTGAGTAATCCAATTACTCAGGAAGTAAACATGCGAAAAGCGAAACATAAAATCTGACTGGCAGCTACTCCTGCTTATTACCAAGTCTCCACGAGGTAATCACCAAGTCGGATTTATCGTAACTATTATATGTTTCTTATTCCTTTTTAAACTTTCAGTTCAAACCTTTTATATCATGTCTATTATGACCTTTTCACTCTTTCTATGTATCCAAGTGTCTAACACTTATACACTTTAATTGCAGATAATCCAATCGGATACTCTTCCGATGATATCTCAATTTGTCATTCTATCTTTCTCTCTCACAACTCCATTCTGGTGATCTGTACCGTGACTGCCCATGGTTCTCGGGGTCTTTAGTCTACATGACTACACCCTAAGACCATTTCGAGGCATCATGATGTGCCGGTGAACCACACGCGCTCCATCAGAAACCAACGAAATTCTTTAACCATGAAGTCCCACAACACCACGTTCTGGTGTAAACAATTACTGATTTGAAACTCCTTTCAAATCGTTCACCCTAATCATTTCCCAATGATTTCTCACGTGTGTTCAAAATCCAATTTGTACTCTCAGCCAGGTCATATCCTGAAACTAACTTACCATGCTCTAAGCATCAAGTCATCAGGATATGTTCATAACACTTCTGATTGGTCCAAAAGGCTTGTGGAACCTGATGTATTCTCATTCCAAACCCTTTCAGAATCCTAAGATTACCAATAATCCTTGTGTCATGATTTCCGGAAACATTTTCTTTCGGAGACACTTTCTTATGCATCTTGAATACAATCAAGATCATATTCTCAACGGCTAAGTCTATACTGTCAGTCTCATCTATCCGATAGATGTCTGTGAACTACGTGAGTAAGTCGCACCTTCTTTGTTTCTTTCATGCCAATTCATTACACTTTGTAATAACAGGAAACTCCATTCCTGGGGTTATGCATCTTGAATCTCATCAAGATCATATTGGCAGGATTCTGATCTATCTAATAGATGTTCATAACCACCTGAGTATGTTGTATCTCTTAAGGTCTTTCATAGCGAACCGTTTCTTAACACCAAGTCATTACACTTTGTAATGATAAGAGACGTTTCCTAGAACTAGTATGTAACCCACATACAATGATATCAGATAACAACGATACTCCCACTGGCTTTGACACGTTATATGACTCTTTCGGACTATTCACAAAATCCAGAACTTATGGCACATTTTGCGAAACCGAAATCCAAACCTTTCCGACATATTAAAGGAAATCTTTCAGGTTATTCAAAAAATCCAAACCTTTTGGCCTATTTTGAGAATACGAATATCCTTTCTTGCGAGATGCCTATGGGACGAATCCCGGGGCCTTGTACCTTTTGCAATGGCATGCTCTATGTGAGTCCCTATTAGTGTGCCGGTAAACCACACACGCTCCACTAACGACTCACACTATGCCACGCATAATCCTCTCGGATTTCATCTTCTATTGAGACTGCTTCTCTCGGAATCAATTGCTTGACTCCAAGTGATGACTCATTCAACCAGATGTTTTGTAAGTACATTTCTATGTTCCTTTCATTGATGATTCAATTACTCCCACTGGTTCCTAGACCAGTTGTAAAGATCAATCAACCTGTCACATAGACTGTGCCTCGCGGTAAGGTTCTCTTATTTGGCAGCAACTGGGCTCACCAATGCTTCCAGCAGTCGGATTACTTATCCGTACCATCTTTAGTGTTTTACCACTACTCGGTATATCACCCAGATCATAACTCCTTATGACGGTGACAATAACTACTGGTCAAGCGAAGAGAGGGTATGTCAGGTTTAACAGGAATCTAATTCCTGGTCAAGGCCCAGTGGTGACTAAAGGTTCTTTCACTTGGCTAATCCTTAAACTAATTCAGGATTATTCTTACTCCCACTGTTTCCTTAGAACTTGAGTTCTTTCCAAAAGGACTCTTCTTTCAAAGGATAACCGGAATGGCCAATGAAACGACATCGCTGATTAGTTTCAGGCTTGCCATGAGATTCAGACGAATGCTACATGGCCTTGGACTTTCAATGTACTAGTGGGACGATCCCAGCTTTACATTTCAGACAGTGTCGACATAACCTACTTAGTCTAAGAAATGGTCGGAATATGGTTTCTACGGTCTGACTGGTTGAATATTCAATTCATTAAAAATACAAATCGGAAATGTATCTTATACATTGATGATCAAAAACTATTTTGATCAATGCTCCATCATCTTCCCTAAGACACATTATAACCATTAATGTTCTTGGAAGAGGATAAACTGTGAAACATTTTCTCAGTATGTTGTCACTCAGGTTCTGTTGATATTATACTTCCTTTTGAATCCTTGAACACCTCAATGTTCCAATCAATCGCTTATTCCGACAAGCGACGCCATATTTGTCAAACTATTTGACAAATATCAGGAAGTATAATTAATCGTGTTCTGTTTGAAGATTCGAGCAATACACAGCAACTTATGTGTCTGTTGCTCAAAATCTTAAGGTCTTTTACATCTTATGTAAATTTTATGACTTTGTCATTATTGTTCAAGACATGCAATCATCACCTGACTCCAAGTCAACTGATTCCAAAATCCTATCCATTGGATCTTTGGGTGATTTCTTTCTTGATACAATTAATTTTATTAAGAACTTAATTCATCATGTGACTCTAAGTCAAATGATTCCAAAGTCCTGTCCAACTGGACCTTTGGTTGAAGTGATTCTCATAAAATTCACTTTAACAATCATAAAGAACACAATTTATAAATCCAATCCCATTGGATTTATCAACATTCAAGTTATTACCATTTATGCCATTAACACATTCACACAACATTTCGAGGATAATTAAAACAATCATGTTTAAAAAAAATATGTTATTAAACCAGAATTATCCTCAGGACAATGTACTATGCGAATCCATGTCATATGTGTCTATAAACTAATAACAAGAACAAATATCTAGCCTAACTCAAACCCGCACGAGCTCCAGATCCAATTCGAATCAACTCCTGTGCGACACCATCTCGCATCCTCCAGAGTCCGTGCATACAGAGCAAATGTGTGAAACACATCCTGTATCAAGGAAATGTGGATAAGGTATTATGAGTTTTAAGATATTACTGAGTTTGCCAACCGGTTTGGCTTTGGAACATTTTTCCAATCTTTCTGTGACTGTGTCCCACCTTATGGATTCCCAGTTTGAAACATCGAACAATCGGTCCAGACGATCTGGATCATTTCTTGATGCACCTTAATACTGGACTCAATCCTGAAGCAGCTGAATCAATGGAACTATGCTTCTCCATGAATGACTCATACAGAGTCGACATTGAATGCATTTCCACGATTGTCTTATCCGGTTACCCTTCCTGTTCACCTGGATGAACAAATCAGCGAGTCGAGCTAATGCTTAACTCCCGATTACAAAGGGAAACCAGTTTTATTCTGTTCGCCTATGTATCCCTCAAACTTGGGAGCATGCAAACTAGTGCTACTTCCTTCATGCTTGCAACTTCAAGCTCTTTGAAGATCCTAGTTTGTTCCCTTTTTCAACCAGTTCTCAGAACCTTTCCTCAACTAGCTGTGCCAACTTATCTGACCCCAGGAATTCTAAATCCCTGCGGAACTTGGGGTCAATGATCAATAGCATAAGGCAACAAACTTCCTTGGACTCAATAGTCAAGGAGTCATGCTCATCACAAGCTGCTGTGTGATGCCATGTTTGGGAGCAGACACTCAGTCAGATATGGTTTGCCAGCAAGACTAAGAACTATTCTCTAATTTCAAAACCATATCACACAGTCAAGGCCAGTCAGCCTTACCATATTTAACAGGTGCTTTCTGAAGTTCTCATAAATGGGTGAAGGAAGGGAAGGAGGAGAATGACACTTTCTTCAGACATATATAAAATTTTGAATTTATTAGTTTAATTAATCCTTTTTAAATAATTACCCAATTTATTATTTAACAAGGCTAGGACCCAAAATACCCCAACTATACTGTGAAGAGGGATGCCGTAATCACAACACAGTGGTCATTAAGGTAGATAACATTTATCAATTTCAGTCTTATGAAATTCCTAGATCTGTGAGACTCATTGAACTGTTCAATGGCATGTTTAATCTCGGATATGCCCCACCGTTTGTGACTGGGATGCCGAGGATCACAAACCGGGTGTGAATAACCATGCAAATTAGCTTGGTACTCTCGGGTTCCATTATCATCTCAAATTGATGTGCCGGTTAACCACACACGCTCCATCAATAATGATAACACCCGAGACACCCATTGCCACTCTTTATGAACCCCCATTGGTGTGCCGGTAAACCACACACGCTCCACCAACGTTTCATAAAGTGCAATGTGCAATTTCATGGGTTAGCATCAAATTCACATTTTTCTTAAAGTAACTAGATTGGGATTTTGTAAATGGTTCTAGTACTTTGATCATTATACTTTAGGTGGTTCTGTCAAACCCGTTCGGCTAACGACCCTCCACTGGTCAGGCGAGCGGTGGGTGAGAGTGTTCACCCATTAGACTACCATTTTATAGGCAGTCTCCTTATACCCACTTTATAGACCAGCTTCGTGAATGAGGCCTACTATTGATTTGACTAACCAAAATTATCTCATATATATAGTATTAACTTTTAATAACATATATAAGATGTATTTTAAAACCCTTTAAAATATTCAAGGTTTATCTTTTAATTTTACCAAATTTAACAATTAAATTTTAAATTAAATTAAACCTTAAAGTCGATTTAACCAATTTTAATTACCAATTAATTAAATTAATTAAATCTAAATATTTTAAACATTTTAAAATATTTTTCTGGATTTTTCTATTAATTTTCGACAATTTAAAATTAATTAAATCCCTTTTGAATTATCCTTTAATTAACAATTAATTAAATTAATTCAAATGAAGATAGGTTTATCCAAATTAATCAAATTAATTAAAACCTATCCACAAACCCTTAATTTTCGATTTCAAGGAAAAAAGGTTTAAGGTTATCCATTTAATTAACAAATAAAGTTACCAAAAATAGAAAACCTCCTAAAACCCTAAAGCCAGAAATCGAAAATAGCAAAGGGGAGGGGGATTAGGGTTTCCAAAACCCTAATCCTAGAAATCGATCCAATCAATAATTAGGGTTTATAAGCTTTAAACCCTAATTTTAGGAAAACTATTACAGCAATTCAACAAGAAAACAACCAAATGCTCTGATACCACTGAAAGGTTTTCTGCAAATCTATGAACTAAAACCCTAAGCTCACATGCAACCTAGATTGGATCTATGTTTTCTTACTTTGAACATGTAACTAATTCCTAAAGGCCAAACAAAAATTAACTAAAAGAATAAAATAGGAAAAACTAACCTTTAGTTGTTTCTTGCAAGCTAAGCAGCACAAGTGTCCTGCCTCAAATGAGATCACACCCTAGCTTGGAGTTGTTGGCCGAAAATACCTTTAGAGAGAGCTTCAAATCGTGGCCTTAGGGTTAGGGTGAGCCTCCCTATTTATAGGCTCCAAATGGTGATCAGATAAACCTTAAAGATAAACCTTTTTGAATTCAAATTAAGATAAGCCTTTATCTTAATAATTCAAACCCTTTTATCCTCATTATCAAAATCGAAAATATATATGTTTCCATATATAATTTCGTTCACCACTCTTACTCACTCAACTGTCACTTACTCAACTATTGAATAATTACAGTTTTAGTCCCTGCACCTTAATTAATCAATTTAACTGCCAAATTAATTCCAATTAATTCCAGAAAAATTTCTAATTAATTATTATAGTTTCTAATTAATATATTATCACTTAAATATATTAATAAACTATTTATTTAATTTGTATTGATTTATTAATCACATAATAAATCAATCTTTCTCTCTACCGGACTTTCTGCCAATCCTCCAACTATGAGGGCAACCCAAATGGACTATGCTACTATTAATTAGATAAATACTAATTATTAGTCATGGCTTAGACACCTAATCCAACAATTAAGTCATATGTGAATATAGGTGTTGAAAGGATTTGTGGACAAAGAAGGACAAAGAGATTGTAGAAGTGTAATTGATCATCCACTCAAGACGACGTGAGTTACATGTGGATTTTAACGAGATATATGTCATGAAAAGCGTATTTTGTGATATGAAATGAAATGTTTTCCATTCTATGAGCTTTGGAAAATTTCTTAATGCGTTAAGTCTCAAATGTGAATTGAAGTAAAATAATATGTTTATGCTTTATAAATTGGTTTGCAAATGACAAGCATACTTTTAAAGAAATGTTACGAGCCTAATTTAGTGTTATGCAATATGAATGTTCTATATATGTGTCTTTTACTATTAAAAACTAAGTTGTTGCATTGCATAACATGATATTTTTGTGTGGAATATTGATAAAAAAATGGTAAAGCCTGCATACATGGAATGTGATTTGCATAATAGCCGAGTATGGTCAAACAAACCAAGAAATCCTCAATACGAGATTCGACTGATATAGATCGATCTGTTCTATCTGTATTGGTTTAATAAGTCTTCAATGCAGACTCAAATAGTTTACATAGAACGATCCGAGCAAGTTACATAAAGCGGGTTACATAGAGCGGCCTGAGAGACGGTTCCTAGCTGTAAGAACAAGCGTCACATGTAGTGACACAGTCTCCCATTAACGAGACACGGGGAGGACCAGTGATGGCTTGCATTGAGTGTGAAATCATGCATACATACTTTGCATCATACTAATGATGAATGAAAGAAAGTTTCATCAAAATGTTAAATCTATGTTCAGGTGATGAAGTATTAAATGTTGATGAAAATTTTTTGTGTCTAAACCCATGTAGAATCACACGACATTATGTCTTATGTAGTTGTTTCTTTAAAGTCATATATTCTAGGTTCAGGGACAAGATATAGACGTTGAACTGCTAAAAGAAGGATAAGTTGGATAAAAGAATTTATATGTTTTCCTTTCACTATGGTTTGTGGATATGAACTTTGTAACACCGAGGGTTGAATTGTGACTCCGATGGATTGGAATTTTGTAAATCAAACTTATATGACCTGTAATATTTTGCAAACCATAGTGTTTATGTGCATGAAAATAAGAGTGTTACACTTAGTCTAACAATTAGCATTTTAAAATTAATGTAAAGACAAAGTTATTTTTAATAACATAAATATCAATATTTTTATTACATTAATTTATTTTACGTAACACGCAGATGTTCACTTAGTTTTCATTATATTATAAAGAATAAATTTTACAACAACACTAATTTTAATATGAGAAGAGTTATGAGGAAACAATATACAAAAATAAATGTTATTGTTTTAATATGATAAACCATGTTTTTTAACACAAATTCTTAGTCTAGATTAAATAAAAAAGAAAAACAGATATGTAACGCCAAGATACTCTTTTTATATAATTATAATAAAAAGGGTAAAATGGCCATTTTACCTTGGAAGGGTAATTTGGTCTTTTGGACAGAAAAAGTATTTAGTTGAAATAATATTTTGAGTTTTGGACTTAAAATGTTATAAAAACTGAATTTGGGTCGTTTTACCGAAAAAGGGTATTTTGGTCATTTGACCATGTGAAAGACCAAATATGAAAAATATTGTTGGTTGTGGCAAAAATGTAAGAAATGAAAGTTTTATTGTAATAAAACTTGATTTTAGAGGCTAAAGTTCAAGAAATGGAACTTAGGGACCAAAATTGTAAATTTTGGAGGTATAAATAGTTGGAAATTTCTCCCCATATGTGCAGATTTTGGGCAGCAACGGGAGAGAGTTTTCTCTCTACAAATTCTGCAGAAGTTGGGGGAATTCTTGAAGCTTTGGACTTGGATTTTGATTCCTAGCTTTGGATTGAAGAATTGGAAACTCTAAAGGTTAGAAATTCAAGTTATAGCTTGGTTATTCTTGATGAGTTTTGTAGCAATTCAAAACTGCATTTGCAGTGATGATTATGTTGTTAAGTTGATGTAATACTTCCATTAAGTCATTCTAATAAGGACTTAACTAAAGAAAATGGAAGTAGATTGCTATTAGTGATGAATTTGAAGTTTTGGGGTTTTGGAACTAAGAACCCTAATTCTTCATTTTGATTGATTTAGTTGTTTTGAATGGTGGAAAACCTTGTTAAAGTATAAGGTTTTAGCCTAGAAACAAACCCCAATCGATTAAGGACTGGATTAAGGACTTAATGGGCTAAAACTGTGTGCTACAGTGCACAAATCGCGGCTGGACAGGAGACCTCTGCAGTCGCCAGGCGCGTTGCGCCCAAGCCCCTGGCGGGGTGCGCCCAGGCGCGGTACGCCCTATCCTAGGCGCGGTGCGCCCCTAGGCAGGGGCCAGGCAGGGGATCAAAAATGCTAACTTTCGTTTGGCTTGTCCGTTTTAGCTCAAATTTGGACCATAGGCTCGTTATGGTCTGAAAAGTTTGGGAAAATTATTAAGTTGAGTTTTCGACCCCTCGGGGGCACTGTAGATCGACTCGAATGCCTCGGTGAATAGTAAAATTCATAAAAAGATAGTAAACAGAAAGTTTATTAACTAGGCATTGTTTTTAATGATATGTATTGAACTCTAGTGTATTAGAGTCAATTGGAATGGTTATTAACCTATTATCATTTGGTATATAAATGGATAAATAGGTATGGGACAAAATGGTTGTGGTGCACGTAAAGGCAAGAAACAACCGAGGTTTAACGCAGCTAGTATCCAGGTGAGTAATCTCACTGATATCATATATGATATATGATGATTAAATTGTTACAGGTTGAAATTGACTCGTGGGACGAAAATGACAAGTTTGAAGATATATGAAGACGACAATACCAGATAAGCCGTGAGTCTGATAAAGACAAGAACGGAGATGTGAGTCAACAATATTGACATGACAATATCAGATAAGCCGTGAGTCTATTATAGACAAGAACGGAGCTGTGAGTCAGTCGATATAAATTGTATGACAATACCGGAACCAGCCGTGAGTCAACAAAACTTATATGACAATACCGGAACCAGCCGTGAGTCAACAAAACTTATATGACAATACCGGAACCAGCCGTGAGTCAACAAAACTTATATGACAATACCGGAACCAGCCGTGAGTCAATAAAACTTATATGACAATACCGGAACCAGCCGTGAGTCAACAAAACTTATATGACAATACCGGAACCAGCCGTGAGTCAATAAAACTTATATGACAATACCGGAACCAGCCGTGAGTCAATAACACTTATATAGACAAGACCGGAACCAGCCGTGAGTCTAGGCAACAGCGGGATTTTCCCGTGAGCCATATATTTTAGGCAACAGCGGGATTTTCCCGTGAGCCACATATTTCAGGCAACAGCGGGCTAACCCGTGAGCCAAGGCAACAGCGGGCTAACCCGTGAGCCATATTTGATCGTGAAGAAACTGTTAATAGATGGTGCGGCCACTTGTGGCTATGATATTGGATGCTATATCCAACTGGTGCGGCCTATATGGTTATGATATGATTATACAGAAATGGTGCAGCCTGATGGCTATGATTCCGGGTCGTTAAACCCAAACTAGTGCGGCCTGCGGGCTATGAATCGTATGCAAGAAATGTTTTGGTACGGCTTGTATAGCCTCGAGAAATGATATGACTTATATAGTCATGATATATAGTATAGTCAGGTATGACTAAGAAAGATGGGACAGAAACAGTACAGACTTGATATGATCGGTATGCAAATAACCAATTAGACATGATAAGGTGATTTGATAATCACATGATACATGGTTAGCCAATAAGGCTAGTAGTCTGGATTCGATATCCAGACAGTTATATGATTGTATTTTGTTACAGGTTATTTGCAGGTTTGATTACTCACTGAGCTTTGTAGCTCATACTGTTTGTTAATGTCCCTGCAGGTTAGCACGATACTGATAGGGGACAAGATAGAGTCCGTGACTTCAGAGTGGGACTCATAGATGCTGTAGTAGCAGCCCGGCTTCAAAGGAGATTATGGTATTATATACTCTCCTTGATACACTTGTACCCGATTTTATTAAAATATACCCCTTTGTTATAGTTTTGTGTTTTAAAACATTGGTTTTAAATGAAAAATTTTTCAGGGGTGTTTTGTTTTAAAAGCCGGATGTTACAAGTTGGTATCAGAGCCGTGGTTTAAGTGAACTAGGTGTCTATAGAGTAGATTCCTGGACTTAAACCCTGAGACAGTAGACATGATGAACTGTTAGGTGTATATAAATTCTTATTATACATATATAACCTAACTATTGCTGACTTCTAATGTATAAGAAGTACGAGCAGCGAGTATTACTGGGAGAAATTAGGGCGCGAAGCTCTAGGAAATGGATCAACCTTTTCTCAAGACTCCGTTGTATGAGGAGCAAAAAATGGGACGAACATCAGAAAATCCACATGATGAGCAATGTTAGCTGATGTGGTCAGATAAAGGAATCGGTTGCTCACCCTGATCGATATTCAAGGTGAAAGAACAGTAGTTGAGACTACAAGAAAAGCAGAAATGTTAGTGGACTTCTCAGAAGGAGTTAAAACGAATTAGGTCTAACCTTGAAGGGAAGGGACCAGAACGAAAAGATGATGCGATATAAGAAGCGCAAGAAAAGCACTCAAAACATTTTAGAGTTGAGACTCTATTGTTGATATGCTGAAATTGCAAAAATGGGAGCATATTGCTCGAGTTTGTTGCGTGGGACGGAAGTGGTTCCAGCATGGAATTATAGATCACTTCCCCATGAAATACTCACATGCTAAATGTGGAGTAACGGGTGATGAACCCAGGAAAGAAAGAAGAAATGAATGGTCGAAAGGGACCAGTGGTACCTTGAGCATTCCAGTAGATTGTGGAAGAAGCTCATGAGGAGACTGATATGATCTCCGATATAATTGTTCAAAATATAACTCATGTATGTTATATTTGATCCAGGAAGCTATGCTTTGGATCGGTGACACTGATGTCTTGACTGAATATTTCATCAACGATTATGGATGAAATGTTGGAAGTAGCTATAGCAGATAGCAAGTATGTTCTAGATATTGAACACCTGGAAGGTAGTTTGCCTAGGATTTATGGGACCATTTTCCCTATGAATCTAAAGCTGATGACTACCAGTGAATATGAAGTAATTGTGCATAAATAGGTTAGCAAAGAATTATGCTAACATGAGTTGTAGAAATAAGAACAGTATGGTTCTTAAAACAGAAATGAAATGGATGGAAATCCATAGTAAATGACTGTTGTTAAGAATATTGGTTATTATCTTTGCTTAAACTCAGGAAAGAGTTAGTAAAAGAATGATGTTGTAGTTGGCATACGTGGTATTGGCCAAGTTAGATAAAGCAGTGCTAGTAATGTACTACTTTGAATAAATTCTCGGATGTTTCTTTTGAAAAGAACTTCCAGGATTTCTGCCAGATAGGCGAGAAAAGGTTATGATAAAGCTGATTTTGAGAGCCGTTCTTGCTATTCAGGCTCTATATTGATTAGCATCTGTAGAGATGACAGAGTTGGAAAACAACTAGAAGAAAGCTTGGTATTGGGGTCTCTTATGACCGTATGTGTCATCGTATGGAGCCCTATCTTGTTTGAAAAGAAGAAAGATAAGTTAATGCATATGTGCATTGATTACTGAGAATCTGATATTCTCGAAACCAGATCGAAAATGAGATACATTTGTACCAGATGTTGGAGTTATTTCACTGATTTAAGTGATATGTAATTCTCCAAGTATGAAAATTTGACTAAAAGAAGTTTGATTCTTTGGGCATGTTAATAATGCCAAAGATGATAAAGTAGATTTAGTGGAAATGATACTGTGATAAGACAGAAACCGCCTTGGAATCTGACTGAAATTAGTAGTAGTTCCTTGGATTGGCGGGTTACTAAAGGAGAGTTGTAGAAAACTGCTCCTTGACAGATGTTCAGTTGACTAAGGTTGACTAATAAAAGTATAAAGTCTGAGTGGTAGAAAGACCACAGGCATCTTGTAAAGGTTTGGAATAAACCTCGTGTGAGACTCTGACATTAACATTGATGCTAAGCGGATAGATTGGATCATCGAAATGCAACCAGTTGTGACTGTAGATGCATGATGTTGCAGTAGCAACTATGATTTTGGTATTGAAGCTTTGGAAACACTATCGATATAGTGTAAAGCTTACTGTTATAAGGATCATAAGAGTTTGAAATGCTTAATTGATTAAAAAGCAGTTAAATATGAGATAGCAAAGATAGATGGGTTACTTAGAGATTTCGGGTGTGAAATCTTGTACCATCTCGAAAAAGGACAGATGTGGCTATAGATGCCTTGAATTAGAAAAAGTATCTTTTGAAAGGATACAACCACATGTGTGAATGTGGCAAATTGATTACCTGAGTTGATTCGGGGAGCACAGAAAGATGTGTGCAAGTCTGAAAATGTGAAATGTGAATGAATGATTAGCTGTTGAAAGAAGCTAGTTGGAAAATCACAGTGATTTAAAACCCTTGGGGTTATGTATGTGAGTTCCAAAACAAAGTGAAACATGAAAATCATCTTGAAAAGATGTATCTTGCATTAGATATGCAGTATAACCGGAGTAATACCAGACTGGATAGGTCGATAAAACCTACGTATTGGTGGCCGGGACAGAAGAAAGATATGGAAAGACATGTGGAAAGTGTTTGACTTGTACGCTAAGTAAAGTCAAACCGTTAGAAACATACGAAGAAATTGAACTATTGTTGGCCCCAGTAAAGAAATGGGACAATATTGTTATAGACTTTGCGATAAAGTCTCAGCAAGTACCATATGTTGATGAACAAAGCGACTCAGTGATGCAGATTTTAGAAGATATGCTTGGAAATTGCACAGCGGACCCTAGTGGAAGAAGAGAAGATTGTCTATCTCTGATAGAAGTTGCAAGAAATGGCAGCTTACATGCTGTTAGTTTGATGACTCGTATGCAGAATGGTGGGGAAAACCGTGATATCCTTCGATTTTTGGAATGAAGATGTGGTAAAAACGTTGGCTAGATCCTAGTTTGTTACACAAACTGAAGAGGATACTTGATGAGTTCGATCAAAAATGAAGAATGGTTAAGAAATTACAAAGTGGTATGTGAATCGCCGAAAATAAACGACAAGAAAGAAATTATGTAGTAATAATTTCCAATAAATTCCTTATGACGAGATGAAGATTGATACGTAGATAAGGTACCCGGGACAACCGGAAGAAGTATATGCAAATCGTGATATAACCACGGGATAAGAAGATAGTATGGTTAAGTGCTTAGGCAATATTATAGAGATTCCGACATGATGTGGAAGACCGAAAGTGAAACAAGGGAGTTATACCCTCAACTCCTTGTATGATTTCGGGGACGAAATCTTTTGAAGGAGGGGAGAATTTGTAACGCCAAGATACTCTTTTTATATAATTATAATAAAAAGGGTAAAATGGTCATTTTACCTTGGAAGGGTAATTTGGTCTTTTGGACAGAAAAAGTATTTAGTTGAAATAATATTTTGAGTTTTGGACTTAAAATGTTATAAAAACTGAATTTGGGTCGTTTTACCGAAAAAGGGTATTTTGGTCATTTGACCATGTGAAAGACCAAATATGAAAAATATTGTTGGTTGTGGCAAAAATGTAAGAAATGAAAGTTTTATTGTAATAAAACTTGATTTTAGAGGCTAAAGTTCAAGAAATGGAACTTAGGGACCAAAATTGTAAATTTTGGAGGTATAAATAGTTGGAAATTTCTCCCCATATGTGCAGATTTTGGGCAGCAACGGGAGAGAGTTTTCTCTCTACAAATTCTGCAGAAGTTGGGGGAATTCTTGAAGCTTTGGACTTGGATTTTGATTCCTAGCTTTGGATTGAAGAATTGGAAACTCTAAAGGTTAGAAATTCAAGTTATAGCTTGGTTATTCTTGATGAGTTTTGTAGCAATTCAAAACTGCATTTGCAGTGATGATTATGTTGTTAAGTTGATGTAATACTTCCATTAAGTCATTCTAATAAGGACTTAACTAAAGAAAATGGAAGTAGATTGCTATTAGTGATGAATTTGAAGTTTTGGGGTTTTGGAACTAAGAACCCTAATTCTTCATTTTGATTGATTTAGTTGTTTTGAATGGTGGAAAACCTTGTTAAAGTATAAGGTTTTAGCCTAGAAACAAACCCCAATCGATTAAGGACTGGATTAAGGACTTAATGGGCTAAAACTGTGTGCTACAGTGCACAAATCGCGGCTGGACAGGAGACCTCTGCAGTCGCCAGGCGCGGTGCGCCCAAGCCCCTGGCGGGGGGCGCCCAGGCGCGGTACGCCCTATCCTAGGCGCGGTGCGCCCCTAGGCAGGGGCCAGGCAGGGGATCAAAAATGCTAACTTTCGTTTGGCTTGTCCGTTTTAGCTCAAATTTGGACCATAGGCTCGTTATGGTCTGAAAAGTTTGGGAAAATTATTAAGTTGAGTTTTCGACCCCTCGGGGGCACTGTAGATCGACTCGAATGCCTCGGTGAATAGTAAAATTCATAAAAAGTTAGTAAACGGAAAGTTTATTAACTAGGCATTGTTTTTAATGATATGTATTGAACTCTAGTGTATTAGAGTCAATTGGAATGGTTATTAACCTATTATCATTTGGTATATAAATGGATAAATAGGTATGGGACAAAATGGTTGTGTTGCACGTAAAGGCAAGAAACAACCGAGGTTTAACGCAGCTAGTATCCAGGTGAGTAATCTCACTGATATCATATATGATATATGATGATTAAATTGTTACAGGTTGAAATTGACTCGTGGGACGAAAATGACAAGTTTGAAGATATATGAAGACGACAATACCAGATAAGCCGTGAGTCTGATAAAGACAAGAACGGAGATGTGAGTCAACAATATTGACATGACAATATCAGATAAGCCGTGAGTCTATTATAGACAAGAACGGAGCTGTGAGTCAGTCGATATAAATTGTATGACAATACCGGAACCAGCCGTGAGTCAACAAAACTTATATGACAATACCGGAACCAGCCGTGAGTCAACAAAACTTATATGACAATACCGGAACCAGCCGTGAGTCAACAAAACTTATATGACAATACCGGAACCAGCCGTGAGTCAATAAAACTTATATGACAATACCGGAACCAGCCGTGAGTCAACAAAACTTATATGACAATACCGGAACCAGCCGTGAGTCAATAAAACTTATATGACAATACCGGAACCAGCCGTGAGTCAATAACACTTATATAGACAAGACCGGAACCAGCCGTGAGTCTAGGCAACAGCGGGATTTTCCCGTGAGCCATATATTTTAGGCAACAGCAGGATTTTCCCGTGAGCCACATATTTCAGGCAACAGCGGGCTAACCCGTGAGCCAAGGCAACAGCGGGCTAACCCGTGAGCCATATTTGATCGTGAAGAAACTGTAAATAGATGGTGCGGCCACTTGTGGCTATGATATTGGATGCTATATCCAACTGGTGCGGCCTATATGGTTATGATATGATTATACAGAAATGGTGCAGCCTGATGGCTATGATTCCGGGTCGTTAAACCCAAACTAGTGCGGCCTGCGGGCTATGAATCGTATGCAAGAAATGTTTTGGTACGGCTTGTATAGCCTCGACAAATGATATGACTTATATAGTCATGATATATAGTATAGTCAGGTATGACTAAGAAAGATGGGACAGAAACAGTACAGACTTGATATGATCGGTATGCAAATAACCAATTAGACATGATAAGGTGATTTGATAATCACATGATACATGGTTAGCCAATAAGGCTAGTAGTCTGGATTCGATATCCAGACAGTTATATGATTGTATTTTGTTACAGGTTATTTGCAGGTTTGATTACTCACTGAGCTTTGTAGCTCATACTGTTTGTTAATGTCCCTGCAGGTTAGCACGATACTGATAGGGGACAAGATAGAGTCCGTGACTTCAGAGTGGGACTCATAGATGCTGTAGTAGCAGCCCGGCTTCAAAGGAGATTATGGTATTATATACTCTCCTTGATACACTTGTACCCGATTTTATTAAAATATACCCCTTTGTTATAGTTTTGTGTTTTAAAACATTGGTTTTAAATGAAAAATTTTTCAGGGGTGTTTTGTTTTAAAAGCCGGGTGTTACAAGATATAACTCTCGAAAAATATTTAACTCATTAGATCCATTTAATCAATAAAAACCACCCTTAATATTCATAGACAAAATTACAGTTTTGGTCCCTGATGTTTGCCTAATATTTCAATTTGGGACAAACTATTGGAAATTCACAGTTTGGGTCACTAATGTTTGCAAAAAGCTACAAATGGGTACCTGGGTCAGGTAAAAATACTAAAATGCCCTTTTTAATTACTTTTTTCTTTTTTTTTAATTTATTATTTAATTTATTTAATAAAATAAAAAAAATACACCCCACCCCACCCCCAGTCCCACCCTCATACGTCTCTCTCTCTCTCTCTCTCTCTCTCTCTCTCTCTCTCTCTCTTCTCTTCGTCATTGTTGTGTGTCTTCCTTTTTAGTTTTCCCTATTCATTCCAATGACGAAATAATCTCCGAGTTTAGAAAGGGCTTGGCAAGGGCCAACGCGAACGGTACTTGGTAGCAGTGAATTTATCGCTTTCACATATGCAGCATTCCAAGTCACTGTACGTTGAGGTTGTCACCTCCATTTCAATTCACTGAATAAAGTTAAAAGCAAATGGCGAGAGACGGTGGGATGGCGTCGGAGAGGTGGTTGGACGAGAGGTTGAGTACCGCGAGGTTGACGAGGTACTGGAGTTCGACGGGGATCGGTCCGGCGAGGGAGTTGTTTGATAGGTCTAAAGACTGTAAATTTGTGCAGTTGGAAATATACGGCGATATGGGTCCCCGGAGTCCGAGGTTTTGAAGGGAAAGCTTGTAAACGCGGCCATTGTTGCAGGTAGCTCCGGCGAGGATTGAATTGAATTCGGAACAGGGGTACTACACCATTATTTAGTTTTATTATTAGTGACTGCAACAAGCAAACGAGTTCCATTATTTAGTTTTATGTTACGAGAGGATTGAAGTCGTTTGACGAGGTACTGGAGTGACTGCAACAAGCAAACGAGTGATTGCAACAAGCAAACGAGTTTCATTATTTAGTTTTATTATTCAGGGCCGGTCCGTTGATTTTCAGGGCCCTGTGCGAATACTAAAAATAGGCCCTTAAATATAACTTTTTACTTACAATCAAAATCCAATCAATACAAAAGAACTGTATTACAATAGATAATCTTACGTAACTACGTTAATCAATAGTTTCTAAT
Organism: Cichorium intybus; assembly: GCA_023525715.1. NCBI lineage: Eukaryota > Viridiplantae > Streptophyta > Magnoliopsida > Asterales > Asteraceae > Cichorium > Cichorium intybus. The sequence goes on along the minus strand of CM042016.1, from coordinate 48,335,943 downwards.
ATATCATTCTCAATAGCTATCATCGCCAATCCATTAAGTTTTTCTTGTGCCATTCTGGACCGTAAGTAAGACTTAATAACTTCAATTTTGAGAAACTTCTTTCGACAAACGCAATCGTTACTGGAATAGTTAACAAGACTCTATAAGCAATAATTGTATTGAGAAAACAATTGACTTTTTTCATATATTTTAAAACATTACTTGAATAGTCAACAAGACTCCAAAGACCCATTTTGAACCTTTGTTAATTATTCATCACTTTTTATGTTTTTGACTACCAGATAAATATTTAGGAGGCATAATTTTTGAAAATAGATAAAATATATAACAATTCAATAATCATTGATTAAAAACTAAAAAATTAAAACACTAACAATAATTGTAAAAATTAAAAGTTTTAAGATGGAAACTTGAAATCGACACAATTAAAAAAGCTAGAACCAATTTTAATGGAATAAAACTTCATGTGAAAGGAAATTTAATTAGGGCTGAATGGAAAATATGGCTGCAAAGAAAATCAATTTTGGCTGTATTTGGGCTTAATGGAAAAAATTAGGTTACGTGAGCCGATCAAAAAAACAGACAATCAGGAAAATACGCTACCAGGATTCGAACCCATAATCGTTGGTACAGAAGTACAGCGCGCTTACCATTTGATCTAGCCGCTTTTGGTGTTTTTATTACGCAAAGTTAATAAATATATAATATATATACTGTATATATATAAAAATTTCGGGCCCCCGAGACAACGCGGGCCCTGTGCGGTCGCACACTTCGCACTTGCTCAGGCCGGCCTTGTTATTATTAGTGACTGCAACTACACCATTGAAGTCGACGAGGATTGAATTGAAGTCTGTGCAGAACATTGGTGACTGCAACAAGCAAACGAGTTCCATTATTTAGTTTTCTGTTACGAGAGGATATTAGTATACTTTAGGTTGTGTACTACACCAAAATGTGATACCCAAACTTTATCCATCTTAGCAACTTTCGTCAACTTCACAGACTTGCTCATCCCGTTCCACAAATCTGCAACCTCCTTATCACTCTTTAAATGGTTCAAAACTATTCCTCTTTCTCGCAGATACTTTGCGTCTTCTTCAGTGTCAATTATTCCGTTCATTAGCTCTGTGTAACGAGCCACCACCAATGGCCCTGTTGCAACGCAGGCTTCGTATGCTACCAAGTTTCTCAAATAAACCTCGGAGTTCACATCCAGATCAACTACCGGAAGATAAAGTGTAGATGTGATGCTGTCGAAACTAATTTCAGATATTCCGCCATTGACGGGTAAGAAAAGGATCCCCGCTTGGGCCATTTCATTGACAGATGGGATAGTGATTTCACGGGGAGAAGGAAAGAGAGCAGATCGTAGAAGGTGAAAAGTGATGGGGGAGGGGTGGAGGTATTTTCTTTTATTTTTATTATTAAAGTTAAATAATAAATTTAAAGAAAAAGAAAAAAGAAATTAAAAAGGGCAATTTAGCCTTTTTACCTGACCGAGGTACCCATTTGTAGCTTTTTGCAAACATTAGTGACCCAAACCGTGAATTTTCAATAGTTTGTCCCAAATTGAAATATTAGACAAACATCAGGGACCAAAACTGTAATTTTGTCATATTCATATTTCATCTGTCCCTGCTTAATAAATTTTAAGGTTTATTTAATTAGGACATGCTCATGCACTTGGCCCATCAACTTGCAACAAGCCATGACGACAAACGATGACCCACTATGTTATTTTCTTCATTTTACCGTTTGTGATCGAATACATTACAAAAGCAGTCCTTTGATTTTGTTCCACTTATGGTTATTTTAATGTTTATTTTTAAATATAAATCCAAGATAATACCAATCGCTACTATTGTCGTCCAAAAGTGGTTCTTTTCATAAAACTCGATTTTCCCACTGTTGAAACTAACAATTTCAGTTAAGAGTTAACTAAGCATCAAGTGTAACGATTTAAAGTTACTTCGAGCATGTGCGTACACATATTAGAAAAGACATTTTAGTTTTCGTTATTGTTCATTCAGGGACAGAACACGAGCAATATAATTAGGAGGGCCGTAACTAGAACCTCAAAATATAAATGTATTAACAAGTTTAATTTTGTTTCAAGATTTGACATCAAATAGTTAAAAAACAATTAATGTGAAATATTCTTACATCGCTCATTAAAATGGAACTTTTCGACCTTTTACGTCTTTGAAGTCTTGCACAATTGCCTCTTTATGTAATATTATAATGGCATGTTTGTATATTACTAAAAATATAAACATACTAAATTAACAAATTTTTTTACATATAATGCGAAACAAATGAAAAATAGGAATTGGTGGGTGTAAATCCCACATGGTTGATCACGTAAAAAAAGGACGGGGTGTAGTGTTAAAAAAAGTAAGGTGGGAAGTAGCAGTTGTAATCAAGTAATCAAACAGTTTTGTAGGTTATTAAAATGTTAGGTTTCAATTTTCTGCTTTCACATCTAAGTTTTCAATTGAGTTGATAGTATTTTATTAGTTAGAAGCTAAAAAAACATGGGGGCCATCCCTGGCCCTCATTGAGCTCCGCCTCTCTCACACATTTAAATCATTCTCTTTCTAATTGTGGAGATCTTTCCTATGACAAAATCTCTTTTAATCCTATTTAATTCCAACTTTCTTTTATATAAAAACACTCACACATAGTGTGTGAGTGTTTTTATATAAAAGAAAGTTGGAATTAAATAGGACTAAAAGAGATATTGTCGCAAGAAAGATGGCATTTCGAACTACATGCTACAATTTTGAGTGGTTGAAACTAGTAAGCCACATAAGTGCCATTTTCATGCCATAGGACTTCTTTTATTTTCCTATACGCACTAGGGAAAATTTTAATAATTTTGTGGCGTTTTCATTCCAAGTACTAGGGGTGAGAAAAAACCGAACCGAAAACTGAAAAACTGAAACCGAATATAAAACCGATGCTACGGATTTCTAGGTTCGGTTTTTAGACTAACAAACCGAATGAAAACCGAACCGAACCGATTGTATGCAATAAATAAAAAATGTCGATTATATATACATAATATAAATGAAGTCTGCGTAAAAAAAGCACAAGTAAGTTGGTTGGTAGCTGGTTAAGGCGTTGGGTGTTTCAACCGGAGGTTTAATGTTCGAATCTAGATGCTTGCATTTTCGATTTCATTTTGCTGCTGGCGTCAAGAAAAGTCTCACATCGCTTGCTGTAATCAAATATGCGAATTCTCATTACTTATATAAGGAGTAAGTTTAGTTCTTAAGTGTAAGGAGTCCCACATCGCTCAAGGGATAAAAATTTCTACCTCCTCATCCTCTATATAAGAGTTATCCAAGTTAGTTTAAGAATTTGGGTTTAGGTTCGGTTTCGAATATTTAAAAACCGGAGGTATTCAGTTTGGGGTCAAAACCGACCCATGCACACCCTCCTCATCCTCTATATAAGAGTTATCCAAGGTAGTTTAAGAATTTGGGTTTAGGTTCGGTTTCGAATATTTAAAAACCGGAGGTATTCAGTTTGGGGTCAAAACCGACCCATGCACACCACTACCAGGTACGTAAAGGTTTTTTTATATGTTATTTGTTTTCTAGCCTCTGTAAATTTACAGATAAACCAAGAACGATAATATACTTACACGTCAAAAAGGGAAATTGTTTGATGCTTATATGGTTTATTGCTTCAAATTAGTAGGTGCTGAAGTGGCTGCTAGCTGACCTATGGTTGTTCCTACAATATATCCACGAGGTAGTATCGGTGCGACCCCTTACACTTTAAAAGAACACTAGTTTATCAAAGCAACAAACTGTTACCTACATCAAGGAGCTATCTAAAATGGAAGCCCGCAATATATCTTCGATCATATATGCCCTACAAACAATTATCCATAAAAAACAAGTGCTATAAAAGTACACATATTCAAACTAAAGTTATCACAAAACCTCTTGGTTTAAGAAGTATATTCAAAATCACTTCCAATGCCCGATTTCTAGAAGATATGAATCGCCATTTATAGGGCATGCCACAAGGGAATGCAAATTGTGCCACTGCACTAAAGGTGGCAAACGTGTTGGGTCGTGTCAAAATTTAAACTGGTTGAAAATGAACGACATGAACTCGACACGTTAATAAATGGGTCAGAAAGTGATGACACGAACTCGACACACCTAAATAAGCCTAACCCAACACGATCTGTTTAACCCGCATAACCCGCTTAACATGTTTAACCCGCATAACCTGCTTAACCCGTTTGACCCAACAACATTAAAACAAATTTCACATTTTTACCAAAGCTAATACTAAATTTAAGCATACAATTGCAATCACATCTTACCAAAGCTAATACTAAATTTAGTCATACAATTCAAAGCATCAAACATTCAAACATCCATTCAAAGCTTACAAACCCAAAATAAAAAGTACATGTTTTAAAAACATTAAATCGTTCAAAATATTAAGAACAACCAATAGGTTTTCAAGAATTTCAACTTCAAGTCTTCAACCTAATTCAGATTGTTGAGTTTGAGGACTTGGACTGCTTGATATATCATCTTCATTGTCTTCATCAACCTTGAATCTTAAAGTTTGCTTGCAAAGCTCCTCAATACCTGGTTGCATTGATGATTGATCATACATGTACAAAAAACCGATTTAGCAAATTTTTAATGAAGTTTTCTTAATGCAGTTTTTTAAATGCAGAATTTTAATGTGTAGTTTTGTAAATCCCCATTTTCCGGTAGGTTCGTATATTCTGAATTATCATTTTTGGCGAATAATAATAATAATAATAATAATAATAATAATAATAATAATAATAATAATAATAATTCGAAATTTCAAGTTATAACGGGAGGGTGTAAATTGCCGTTTTGCAAACTTAAAATTTGAACTATTGTTGTTTGGGGTTGAAAGAAATTAAAACAACAAAATGGAGTGACCAATTATGCCAATACCAAACAGTGCATGTGGTTTGGTTTCGGGTCGTAGTGTTCAAACGAGAAGAAGTTTCCGGCCTTTAAAGGCCTCGACTTGGGATGGTCTAAACCACGTCGCTATCCACAGCCCATTTTGAAGCTAATCATTTTACCCTAGTGTCGTGTTCTTCCCTTCTCCATCTCGTTCTCTCTCTCTCTCATGCTCGGTTTCCTGCTTGATCTTCCCCCTCTTTCTTCCTGCCGGGTCTGCTGATGCTGTGTGCGTGAATGTGGTGAAAGGGAGGCAAGGTGCTCATGATCAAGTGCAATAAAGCAGAAGTCCAAGCCTAGGTATGAATCTGGTTGATCCTTCTTTCCCTTCGTTTTGGTTTCTTGTCATGTTGTACCATCACCACCACAACCCCACCGTGGGTTGTTATGTGTGTGTGTGTGTGCGCGCGCCTTAAGGCTTGAGTTGCATGCGGTCATTGGAGTTTGCATCAGTTTCTTGGTCTTAGTATGTGGGTTTGGGTCTCGTATGGTTCAAGGTTTGGTGGTTCTAGCCGTTCCTACACGTCACACACCTTGGTGGGTGTTGATGTGTGTGTGCACCGGTTGGTTTTGCATGGTGTTTGGGTTATAGAGAGTCGAAGTTCTTTTGTTTTTGGGTGTCCCTTGAATGTCTTTTCAGACCTTGAAAGGTCTTGACAAAGTTCTTAATGGCTTTGGGGTTGAAACCCTAAACCCTTGTATCATTTTATGTGACTTTGCATGTCCAATGTTTTTTACCCTTCTTGTAAAATTCGTATAAAATCGTGTGAGTGTCCTTTTGGGGTGATCTCTATATCTCTAGAATGGTAGTTGAGTCTAGTTTCTACATCCAGAAGGCCATGGCCTGATTCGTGTGCTAGTTTAGGTGAATAGTGCAATGTTTACTGATTGGTATAAGCTATGTCAGATTTGGTCCCCTGTATTGTGAAATTCACTATAAATTGTACAAAAACGTTTTGGGGTCAAGACCAATGGGAAACGTTTTTTCTGTGTGGCTAGTTTCTTCCTATAAAAATCAGAATCTAACTCTCTGTTCTTTTTGTGCATTGGTTCTATCATGGAACGGTGGTTCAGTGGGTGGACTGATTGTATCGGTCAACTTCTGGGATTTTTCATTTATTATTGGAAGGTGAAAATGACTTGTGGTCAGACCCTGTGATCTTATCCTTGGGTCTAGTTCTTGCATGATTTTTGTTGGATTTTATCTTTGACTTTTCCTTGGCCAGTGGTTGCAAATCTAGCTGTGGGTCCAAAAATCAGTTTTGCTGTCAAATCTTCTTTTCGTGGTTTTTGGTCTTGGTTATGTTGAAAATATAATAAGAAACTCGAAGGTTTTCGGGGCCAAGATTTTTCGCTCAACAATAAACGAAGATATATAAATAAATTAAGTGCTAAAATGTAAAGGAACGATGCGGAAAATATAAATGACTAGAAACGTAAAGTTGCGGATCATTAAATAAATCGTAAAAAACAAGTGCGGAAATTAAAAGAAAATAAATAAACGATATAATGTAATTCATATTTTTCATTGATAATAAGAAATGTGTTACATATTAGAAGTTAAGCTCAAACACAATTTCTAGTCTAAGTTGAATTACATAAAGATCTAGGAGGGAAGAATAGATAGAAAAGATAGAAAAGATAGAATGATAGAAGGGAAGATATGGAGAGTATAAAGGGTGTTCTTGATGTTCTTGAGGTGGCTGGAGATAATTCTCCAGCCCCTCCTCCAATTCCTTTATACTACATCAGAGTGATAGTTTTCTCACAATCTCTCCAAGTCTGATAAATCTCACACTAAACTTCATGACTCAAGCCTCCTATTTATAGGAGGAGAAGATATATTTTCAGATCCTAAGGTACAACAAATATTAATAAACTATTACAAAAGTACAATCCTACACCTAGCCTAAATAATCTAAGTCTTGAACTTCCTGATCTGCACTCGATGTGTACTTTCACTGCTGAACTGATCAGTACTAGACGTTTCTGAACCGCAACATCTGATCTTGGAAATTCGGAACCTTGTGATTTCGGATCCTCATCCCATTCGGATCCTCAATAGCTTCGGTACATGCTTCTGGATAGCCTTTAGAATTGATCAAACTTCGGAATCCAGAACTGCTGACTTTGGAACTACTGTGTTCGGTATTGAGTTTGGAATAGGCTTGCTTCGGTACTGCATCTCCTGGTTCGAAATTACTTGATCTTCGAATCCATATTCTGGCTTGGACCCTGCAGCACTTTGATATTACCACTTTTGGAATAGGCTGGTCTTCGGAACTCAGTAGCCTAACTTCGGAATGCCATGGTTTCTGAACTACTTTCGGATCAGACTTGCTTCGGTACTAAGGTTCTTGACAGCCTCGTTTGAATCTTGTCTTTGGTATTGGCCCATATTCGGAACTCTCCTTCGGAATTCAGGAATGGCTGCTTTCGGTATCACCACTTTCAACCAGGGTTCGGAACCCTCTTGATTTCGATATGATGACTTTGGAACCCTTGACTTCTGATTCAAGCTCCAATTCGGTATTCAGCAGTCCAATTATCAGTATTTCATTTTTGGACCCAAACATGGATTCTACAAGTTTGGTCCTCAACTGCTGAAAGTTCCTAAGTTCCTCAATCACTCAACATCTTCGACACTTACATTAACAATATCCCCCTAAATGGTGATAGATGTTGAGTGTGGTTTTTGAGCAGTCCATGAGTAATTTCTCAATCTCATTGCTGAATAAACACTCAATATTTCAGAGTATTTACCCAGCAATATTCCCCTAAAATGATTTGAAATGTTGAGGGTTGGGATATCAAAAATTTTAGGAAAAATTGACTGTTGGTTGAGTTGTGCTTGATCTTGGATCCCCCTAAATTTTGTTGCGGTGTTAGAAATTTTTTTTTGAGAAAATCTTATTGGTCATGAAATTTTATTAGAAAGAAGTGATTCACGCTAAATGTTCAAAAATATGAAAAGTTACAGATACTGAAAATTTAGAAAATTTCTTGTTGCTGAAATGTTGCTGCTGATAGAGTGAGCTGTTGTTGCTTTGATTCCAACTAATGAATTTGGAATCATAAGATGTGCAAACCTTTTCCGTTGCTAGCTCTTCCCAAACTGCTTGATGTCAGGAGATGTGCAAACCTTCTCCGTTGAGCGCGTTCAGACTCCTAGAGCTTTGACATTCGAATGCGACTTGGCACGCGCCTATGTCGCTGCAAGAACTGAATCGTTACAGTCCCCTACTAAGAAATTCTTTCTTTGAGAAACGAACCCTTGACTGTAGTTCAGAAATTTCCTGCTGGATCTGGATGCTTCCGTGTGCTGATGCCTGATGCCAACTGCTAAATTTGGGTGATCAGCAATTTGTTTTCCTTAATTCAACTTCTCATCTTCCTAATTTTCTGATAAGGCATTAGAAGTTGAATATGTCTCTCTTTCTTCTGATTTTGGGTTCATAAATTGTCATTTCTCCTAAGATTTTCGAAATTTGATTTTCTGAAGTGAATTTTCAGAATTTTTTTTCTTTTTTTTAATTTTAATGATATAATTACTCGTTTTCGAAAATTCTGATAAAAATTTCGGATAAGAAAATTCTGATCATGTTGAACTGTGACAGAGTTCTTGAGCAAAATGTGAATTCTCTAAACTTAGATGTTACAAAGCATCTAAGTCTGGAAAAGGGTAGAAGTTAGATGTGAGGTTGGACATTGATGTTATGAAGCACCAATGCTGAATTCGGAAATTCTAACTTCTGATGGAGAGAAAGAAGAAGGTGATGTCACTTAGAAAAAGGTTGATGATGTCACTACAGAAAAAGTGAGTGACTTCACCACACAAAAGAAAAAGGCTGAAAAGTAAAAGAAGAAAGTGACAAAAGATGTTCCCAAGGTTCTGATTTTTTGTAAACAGAGACATAAAAGGGTTGAGTTGACTTCCATTTTGAAAAACATTTAATTTATACCCCCCAAAAACTTAAAAATTCAAAAAATTATTGGGAATATAAATTTAATTCAACAATTTTCAGCAAAATATGACGTTTTATAGAAATTTTTGTTAAATCGCTTTTGAACAAAAATAGCCAAAGAGAATCACAATCGTAAATTTTTGTTTTGAATCTCCAACAAAAGCATTATCGTCTAAAAACATATTAATGTTTAAACTACAAAAAATATTTTGTTTTACTTGTTCTTACGTATTTCAGTCATTTTTGTCATTTACGATTTTGTTTTTGTTTTTGCGGAAACGAAATTGAGCACAGTAGCATGCAACGGACCATAATGGGTTTTTAAAGTTTATAAGAACCATATGGCCAGCTACTATGGCTCTGATACCAATTGTTGAAAATATAATAAGAAAACTCGAAGGTTTTCGGGTCCAAGATCTTTCGCTCAACAATAAACGAAGATATATAAATAAATTAAGTGCTAAAATGTAAAGGAACGATGCGGAAAATATAAATGACTAGAAACGTAAAGTTGCGAAATATTAAATAAATCGTAAAGAACAAGTGCGGAAATTAAAAGACAATAAATAAACGATATAATGTAATTCGTATTTTTCATTGATAATAAGAAATGTGTTACATATTAGAAGTTAAGCTCAAACACAATTTCTAGTCTAAGTTGAATTACATAAAGATCTAGGAGGGAAGAATAGATAGAAAATATAGAAAAGATTAAACCTGGCAATGGAGCGGGTTTTGACCCTGATCCGCTCCAAACCCATTCAAAATTTGTGGGTTTGGATCATTATTTGTGATCCGTTTACCCGTCAACGACCCATACACATTAACCCTTTTGCTAAAAGGGTTGGGTCTGGATCACTATCGATCCGATCCGTTAATAACCCACCCCATTTAAATTATAATTACATTAATTTATTATTTATAAATTATTACTTTTACAAGCATATAGCATACTCAAGAGTCGAGGTCCTCGAGGACCGAGTAGTCGTTCATTCGTCGTTCCACTTCCTAATTCCCGAATATTATTAGACTCCAAGAAGAATAAATTCAAAGATGACTTTAATTAATCGTAACTTTGGAAGATATCGATTTTTTGAAAATGCATCTCAATGTCTATATTTTCTCATGCATTTTTTCAATTGTGTGTGTTTTGCCAAACCCTAAATCAATGCCCAAAGCTTGATGATAATACCAGGATCGAAAACCCCCATTGAAGCTCCTGCTCCCGAATCGCCACCACATTCGGTTTGATGTTTGTTGAAGTAAATCAAAATTCACTGAAGTATACAAGTGTAGTATAGAGCCTTCCTCATCGTGATCCTATTCACCGAATCAGACACAGCATCACCAACAACAAGTCGAGTGTTAGGGGATCCGTCGCGGGTACGACGAAGAAAGGGATCAAACCTACTTTTTGTTTCTAGGTTTGGAAATCAGTTCTTCTACTTCATTCAATATGTTATTCCGAATTTGTTAATTTTTGTTTAATTCTTCTCTACAATTGCTCGGATTTGTGTTCACAATCTCTATGTTTGTTTAATGGTTATTTGGGTTCGAAGTTTAGAAATATGAATGATGTTCACAATCTTTGTACTTGCTTGGATTTGTTTCAAGGTTATTCTTTCTTTGCAATTGCGTGGATTTGTGTTTACAATATCTACAATTGCCTGGATTTGTTTTATTCTTTCTCTGCAATTGCTTAGATTTCTACTTTCTGCGTTTTTTTAATCTTTGAACTTCGTCTTTTATGGGGTCTTTTGGTGTGCTCTTGGTTGGATGGAGGAATATGAATGATGGCGGTGGTGGGAGGTAGATGGTGGTGGAAGGACAATGAACGGTGGTGGAGGTGAAGGATGTTGGTGCTGGTGGGAGGTAGAAAATGAATTAAGAAAAAGATTTAACATGAACAAATGGTAATTGTTTAATACTACTAATAATAATAATTTGTGGAAATATATAATTAAAGAAAAACCACGTGGATGCCAAGTTACCGCCACATGGTAAGCTTTGCTGACTGAAATGCTACATGGCAATCCACATCATCTTAGTAACCGGTTCATCCCTTCTCCTTTCCAATAATGACTTTTTGATATGATTTTTGATACTTTAGGGACTTAAAGTACCCAAAAACAATTTTAGTGACCAAATGAAATCAAGACCTAAAGTTTGCAGGGTAATAGTGAAATTAACCCTATTTAAAAATGGCAAAAAATGGGTTTTATTTTCGGGTAAAGAAGATGAAAATTCAGGTCTATATTTTGTGATGGATGGGGGTCGATTTCTGATATTAAAAAAAGAAAGAATAATCGTAGCTTTTAAAACAAAAGTGCACTGTTGGTTGCAGTAACCCCATGGTCACTTGTCATCATTCATTTCTTCTCTTTGGAATTAAAATGCAATTTATACAAATGGCCCTTAAACTATTAACATGTTAGCAAGATTGCGTTTTATCCTCGAAGCAAATGCCTTGTATACAACCTTAAACTATTAACATGTTAGCAAGATTGAGTTTTATCCTTGAAGAAAATGCCTTGTATACGTTCATTTTCATATTCGAAACTAAAATTAACAACGTGACCCTATTGTTTTATCTAAATTTTAGAACAGCCCGTGTAGTGTTATGTTTTCAATTATAGACTATTTTAAATAGTTTAAACTTTTGAAAATATTCTAATAGTTTCTCAAACAAGTTTTTGGAAATTATTCTTTTACTTAACTCGCGTGAAGCTTGCGTTTATTGAAAGATTAGGCCCTTTTTTTTTTTTTGCGGACGTTAGCTTTTGGTGGGTTTTTCTCGTCGGGTTGCAAACCGGGTTACCGTTCCCGGATTTTAGTTGTGTGCGAATGACACGTGCTGACTTACGCTTTCTTCTGCTCCTGGTCACCGCCAAGTGTTATTCAACGAATATCTTTTCTTTCTTAGTTGCCGTTTCGTTTCTTTCCTTTCAGGCTTCATCCGATTATTTCCCGTCGTTTTCCAGTTGTCCTGCCGGCGCTGCGTCTCCTTCTTATTTGCATGTCCTTCCTTTGGTCTGCCGGCGTTCCTTGCTTTCTTCCAAATTCAGAACCCGCATTGCCGTCGGCTGCTCTGTTTTCGATCAACCTCCTGATTATCTTGCAGGTAGATTCTCTCATTCCAGGTTTCAACATCTTTTGGGTTTTATTTCTTGCTGGGTTTCACAGAAAAACAATCAAAGAAATTACGAAAGTCTTACTGCACTTTTCTTCCGTTTTTATCTTTTCCGTTCTTTATGTGGGTTTGAAACGGCCTTAGATATGGTTGTTTTTTTTTGGTTGTTTCAGTTATCCTGTTGTCGCTTTCCGGTTTTCAGTCTTGAACGTAACTTTGCGCTTTTTTGCAACATAATCAAACAGGATAAACAAACAAAACTACAAAATAAAAGCAATTCAAAAAGAGAAATCTTACGGTTCTCCTCGAGGTACTTATTGTTGTTTAGTTATGGGAATGGTTCCTATGTAATTTTTTGAAAGTGTCTTTCTGTGCTCTTTTATGGGAATATGTTGGCTGATTTAATGGTGTAAATTTGGTGTGCTTTGGGTGTATAATGAGACGTTGGAATGGATGGAAATTTTAAGTATGATGAAATACTTTGTTAATAAGAACACTGTATTGAGAGCATGAAGTTAGAGAAAATGGAAAACAATTTATCGATGCAGTTAACTTATATTATATGTGTGAAACGTTTTCATATCATCATTGATGGGTATTAGGTGATGTGCACAGCGTAGCAAATTCTAAAGAAAACATAAACATTATACATATTGCAAAAGGAAATACATACAAATATTTATAGACTTTCTAAAAGGATGCGATAATTTTTTAGGACTTAATATTAGCATCATATGCCATCGATTGTGTTTAAAATTTTTTTGATTTTTTCCCGCAGAAGTACTACAGAATCTATGCTTTCGATAATCTGTGTTGTCAAATTGTTGCCGACCGTTTGTAAGTTTTTAACAATCCTTTAGAATTCCTGATGCAACCGCATATCTTCAACCCGATAACTCTCATGCCGCATCCCTGGTTCCATGTAGTCAAAATATACTCGACAATGCTTACCGTCTAATCTGCCCGCGTCAAATCGACGATATTTACCCCTCCACCATCCCTCATTGTGCCAAACATCAACAACATCCCCAAGAGAGAAATCAACCGTCACCGTCGCCGGAAAAGGACGAATGTCCTCCACTGAAATTGCCTCTTCTAAAGGGGAACCATCATCTTCATCGATCAAAGTCTCATACCTAACCCCCACATGCTCCAATGACCACTCAATAATCGCCGCTGCGTAATACGAATTTTCAAAACCTTCATCTTCATTCACTACCTCAATGCGATCCCCCACATGAAACCCGTTAAAAGCCATCTAATAAAACAACACAGCTTTAAAATAGTTACACACCAACAACAAAAAAAATTTACCAAAAACATCCGACTATAGAGTAAAACAACAGACGAAAATTATATAAACCCACACAAAAGAGAAGCGAAAAGTTATGGACAACAGACGAAAAGAATACAAACCCACACAAAAGAGAACAACATACCTGTACAGAGGAAGCGCTTCAAGCTCTAAAGAAGAAAAAGAAACCGTAAATAATAAAAGATTAAACCCATAATTTATAACACTAAATCGGCACCAATATCCAAAAATTACTTTCCGCTGAAATTTTCCATTTTCAAACTAAATGATGCCGAACAGAAAAAAAAAACATATATATATATATATATATATATATATATATATATATATATATATATATATATATATATATATATATATATATATTAAAAAACTCCATTAAAATAAAAACACTCTTCTAGCCGACAAAAAGTGGGCTGACTTTACATATACCAACCGTTTGTGTCTCCCGCTTCAACAAACCGACAAAACCAAAAAAAAATTCGTGCAATGCACGAAGCATTTGCTAGTATATAATAAATACCGTCAATCTATGTCTCCTTAAATATTAAAGTCAATATAATAAGAATTTCTTTGGTTAAACAACAACTTTTGGTTGGCCGAACGAGACACGTGGACTGTGGAACCAAAATGAACACAAGGGACGTTTTTAAGTTTGTGGTCATAGAAAAACTTGTTGGTGACATGCAGGGTACGAGTAGGGTGACGAGATTTGGTTTAGAACCTAACGCCTAAGAGGTGAGTTTTTCGTGTTCTATGGTTGCTTGCACAAAATGTTTATTCGTGTAAAATGTGGTTATTATATATTTACTTTATGATCTTTTGATAGTATGCATGAAAACGTATTTGTATTTGCTTATCTACTATGTGTCGCTTTTAGTGGGAACAGGTGTTTATTAGTGAGCATGACGGATGTATTGCAAACGACAGAGATGAGAATTGAGAATATTTATTCTCTTCCTTGGATATTTAAGATGCTTGAGCATAAGAGTGTGTTGTGCCAAGTGGGAAGGGAAACGAATCTTTGGTTATTTCTCTGGATAACTAAACGTTCCCTTAAACTGTGACATTGGGTGCTATCCACTTTAATATGATTTGTAGTTAAAATCATTTGTTTTTTTAACATTAATGGACATCTATGTGCAACACGGAGTCACTAGGCCATAGACTTACCCAGTTAGAATTTTAAATGTGCGCAACCTAGGAAACAACTTAGCGAGTGGCAATGGAAAATGGAATGAGAAGACTTACAGTTTCACGAAGACGTAACACTCAATGACCGCTGATCAAGAAATTTATCTTATTTTATTGTTTCCACTATTGTTAAGACGATATTAGGAGTTTTTATTTGTCACTAATATTACTTTGAGATTAAGTTTGTTTATCTATTTTATTATGAAAAAATTAGGGTGTTACACATTGTAACTCCACATACCAGAAATGAGGAACATGTGAGCCCTAAATGTCGCCATACCACCACCCCTTCATTGGCCAATCATTCCCATCGTCGTGTACTGCATCTCTATTTTTCTCAATTAGTTCAAGTCATCGCACCAACACAGAACAAAACCACCACCGCTCCACCACTATCATAATCGGTATTTAGAGTCAATGTATGTTTATGTTTATTACAATATTTCAATTTCTCTTAGGATATTTGCTAATTACTATCTTAATTGTATTTCATATTTGCAGCTGTGGTGGTACCCTTTTCGAAGTTACTACCCTTCCGTTCGTATGTCTCTTCATTCTCCCTAATTTACGCACAATCTGTTTCCATCTTTAGCGATTAGGAGTTACATGCACTAAATCAAGGATTCATCGTTTATCCCATAATCAATCTATATCTCCCCAATTTAGCTTTAAGATTTTGGAAACCAAATCACCCTCAATCTCTCTATATAAAACCCTACATCACTACCGATTTTTAGAATCGACTCGGGCAATATATATCAATCCCCACCACTAGCTACTCTCTCTTATTTTGTTTCTATTTCTAATTTAAAATTTGTTTGTTTGAAGAATTTTTATTTTTAGGGTTTCGACGAATGATGCTGGTTAAAAGGATGTTAGATTTAGAAATTGTGTTTTCAAATGTAATAATATGCTTTAACTTTTTTTTTCAATGTTTGTTTGTTTTATTTTTATGTTTAAAGGTTTTAATTTTTGCTATTAAATGTTTTGTTTTTTCCCTTATAGTCATTACTTTAGTGTTGTACACATTAAAGAAAAGCATGTTAGTTTTTGGTATGCCACTTCTTCATCTTGAGCAGAAACACAAATATGCGATTTTCAGTTTACCGCCCGTTATTGCTTTATCTAAATATTGATATATAGAAAAAGAAATATCAAATCAAACATTTATATCCTCATAAGTAGATCAATTACGTATTTATTTGATACCCACCCAATTATCATATGTATTCAAAGATTATCATAAAGACTAGTGGAGTTTAAAAGATCATCTCGTAACCATCTCATTCGGGACAAGAACCCAATTAAAAATCATGTCGTTTATTGCAAGTGGGAATTTAATTAAAAGGCCAGTTGTAAGAACCCGCAAAAATTGTACAAAAAATAATAATGTAAAATAACCAGTGTGTAATAGTAAAGTTGTAAAAGAGGGTATTTTGGTCTTTTGATCATGAGAAGGACCTATTATGTAAAATATTTTGTGAATTCGGGGCAATTATGTAAGAAACTAGACTTCATGTAATAAAACCTAGATTATGGTATCATAATGCAAGAAATAAAACTTGGTGTGACAAAATTTTTGTTATGGTGTCAAAAGTATGAAGAAGGAGACTTGAGGGGGGTGAAACTGTAAATATTGGAAGTATAAATAGGAGAAAAGATCTCCCATTTCCCAGAAGACTTCAGAACATTCGTGAGAGAGCGAGAGAGCACGGGAAGAACAAGGATTACTGAAATTTTGCAAAGAATTGAAGACAACACTTGGAATTGGTGATTCCAGGCTTCAAAAGGTAAGAAATCCTATGTTCTAAGTTCATTTCATCCAAATTCTTGAACGGGAATCATGTTCTTGATTTCTGTTTTTCTAGAAGTCATGATTCCAGTGAAATCATACAAATCATCTTGCTAAAAATCATCAAGTAAACATATTCTAGTTGTTGAATATGTTGAAAAATCAAGAAAATGGTGAATTTTTGCTCAAGAACCCTAATTAATGGGTTTGTATGGTCAAGACTAATTTTTTTGGTTTTGTTAAGTCCTAATAATCACTTAGGATGTATTAAGACATTCCTAAGTGATTAATTTCAAAAATTTGTATTTTTGGTGAAAAATATCAAAAACGGGATTTTATGGAATTGGAGTTGGAATCAGTGATTCCATGGGTTAAAACCTGATGTAAACTGAAGGTTTTAGTCATGGAATGATGGTATAATGATTAAGTTAGGTATTAAGTGCTTAATAGGTGAAAATAGAGGTATGTAGCTCAAAAATCAGACTGAAACGGGGTCTGCAGGGAGGGCACGAGTCGTGTCTCTCTTTGCCTTGAAATAGCACGAGTCGTGCTTCACTAAAAAGGCAACTTACTTTGGGCACGAGTCGTGCACAATTAAAGAAGGAATATGCACGAGTCATGCATACCTTCTGATGTCCAGAATGTCCAAAATTTTTCGGAAAATGATGCTAGACATGTTTGTTTGGTCTACAATTCATACCATAAGCTTAAAATGATGTGAAAACACGTGGAAAATTGTCAAACCGGGAATACCATCTCCCGAGGGTACCGTAGTAGAATACGCGTATGTGGGGACAGTTTACAAATTTTAGAAAACTAATTTATTAAGTGTTGTGACTTAGGTATGACCCGTAGTTCTATAGTATGGGACTCTTGTGTTATAGAGTACGTTATAGTATGTGTTAACCAAGTATGTGTACTTAATGCGTATATATAGGTGGTGGTTCAAATACAATTGACCAAGTGAAAGGGAAAGGAGTTCAAGGAGCTAAATAACTCCTAGGTGACTTGAGGTGAGTATGTGTGGATTTTCCTAGTACATAGCAAATTTGTAAGAACCCGAAAATGGGGATAAAAACTATAAAA
This sequence comes from Cichorium intybus, assembly GCA_023525715.1. Lineage (NCBI taxonomy): Eukaryota > Viridiplantae > Streptophyta > Magnoliopsida > Asterales > Asteraceae > Cichorium > Cichorium intybus. The sequence goes on along the minus strand of CM042016.1, from coordinate 48,318,482 downwards.
TAAATATATGAAAAGTTGGATTTGAACGAGGGCATAATAGTAAAAATTGGTTAAGAAGAGAAAATGGTCATTTGGCACACAAATGAATTTAATGTAAAGAAAATATAATGTTGGTGTAAAAATGAAAGAAATTAAAACTTATGATGCTATGAAATAAATTTTGTGCCATTTTGGGAAAAATGGAACTAAAAGGACTAAATTGTCAATTGGGCAAAGTTATAAAGACCCGAGGATAAAAAAAAGGAATTTTTGGGATTTCAAAAGAGAAGAACATAATTGTAAATCTTTAGAAATTAATAATTAAAAATATATAAGGATTTGGGAAAACATCATCAATGTGACTTTTGTATATTTTGATGTAATAAAAATATAGAAAAAAGATTCAAGTCGTTTGGGGTTATAACGAAGAAGTTATGATGGGTTAAAAACTACCAAAAAGTGACAAAAATGGCCAAAGGGTCATGTTTGAGGGTCTGTAACGTAAAATATATAAGGATTTAGAATTAAGTCAGTAGGAGGAAGTTGTAAAGCTTATTCCTAACTTTCTAGAGGTATAAAGTTTGCAAAAATCCGATATCGTATGTTGAAGTTATGATGCTGTAAACTTTGAGAAAGTAATCAGGAAAATACCGAAATTTATCCAAGGCATGAGCTGGCAGGGGTATTTTCGGAAATTTCCACTTCTTTTTATCAAATCAGAATCTGGAAACTTCTTGGTCCCAATATTTTTACTTGGGGAATTTCTTGTGTGCGTGAAAGAAGAAGGAGAGGGAGATGGCGATGCTTGAGGAATTCATGAAGGATTAAGTGCTAGAAACGTTAGATGATCGAATTCCTTGAATTCCTAGCACAAACAAGGTAAAAATCCGTTCTTTTAGTTAGAAACCCCATTTAGGGTTCTTGGCTGATTTTTTTTGTGATTAGAGGAAGGAGTGAAGATTGAAATCAAAGGTTTGATTTTCGGATGGGAATTTGTCCTATGTTGTATAATTCATAGAAAAATCATACGATGTCCAAATCAGGAGATTCCAGTGCGCATGGTTTTGTCTCGATGTCTTTTTCAGTTTATCAGTTGGGGTTCAGACCTCATTCAGTCGTTTTCTAGGGTTTTGAACCCGATTTCCATGAGTATGATTTCTGTGTCCAATTGTGTTGTGAAATTCTTGTAAAATCGTGTGTTCACTGGATTGTTCTGAAATTTTTTGTGGAGAAGAACCTTGTCATGAGCCATACTCGACCAAAAGGAATTGACTCAGTTCATTGTTTTGGTTTGGATTTTGGTGTGTGCAATCCGACCTCCACAGATTGGCTGCTGCACACCTAGGTCAACTTGTGGGATTTTTAATTCCCAAATGGTATATAGTTTAGGTCTGAAAATTTGAGGGAACGTCCATCCTCATGTCTAATGTGTTCCATCCAGAGGGCTTGATCCAATTTCATAAGAAAGCTAGGGTTCCAATGCCTTCTCTTTGACTGAACCAGAATTGTCGCTGTGCACATTGTCCTTGTTGCATGATTTTTAATTCTCAGTTTGCTTATGCTTTGAGTTCGATTTTTGGATGAGAGCTTTATCTTCATGTCTAGTGTAACTCATCCAAAAGGCTTGACTTATTTCCTTTCATAAGTCAGGTTGTTGGACAAATCTTGTCAACCTATGCTGATTTGTGACAGAAATGTTGCTGCTCATTTTCTTCATATTGTATGATTTTTAATTCTTAATTGGTTTGTCTTTTGGGTCTGAATTTCGGAGGGTAGTCTCTTGGTTATATCTAGTATGCCTATGTAAGAGGGTTTCCCTTGATTCCATTCCCAAGTGGAATGGAATTGGTGATTCCTCCGTTAATCCAGATTTGTGACAGATTGCACTGTCAATCTTGTCTTATTTTTTAAGGTCTTAGAATGTGATTCAAGTCTCGGTACCTTCTCGAGACTTGTTACGTATTGTGTCTACTTTTCAGAATGTTTGAGTTTGTGCCATTCGGGTTTCTGAGTTGGGAGTTATGGTCAATTCTTTGACCATGCGTCTTAGATGTCAAAATCTAAAAATGAGTTAATAATGTGATATTAATCTATTACGATGTAGATTAAGAGGTCTTTAATTGTTACTAAGGCCTAGCTTGTACTAACTAGAATGTTAAATGAACTCCTTAGGTATTAAGGAGTAAAGTTGAAGGAAAGGAAAACACGACGGGAAGAAGTGATTCTAGTTAGACTTCTCTAACTAGACAAGGTGAGTACATGTAGTATTTTTACCCATTTTGGGGTACATGGCAAGTAAGTGTATCAATATTTCTTATAAAATTTCTATATGTGAAGTTATATGCAAGAGTATGATTTCTAACTTGTTTGTGAAAGTTTAATACTATATTTGAAGTATGTTTTTGGACTATAAGTCAAATTACGTGAAAGTATGTTTTGGCATATGAGTCAATTATATGAAAGTATGTTTGGAATATAAGTCATATATATTTCTAAGTATGAAAAATGTTTAGATAGTATATTTTGGTTATAAACCAAATATGTTTAAAGTATGAGTACGCATATAGCCACAAGATGTTTGGAAAGTATGTTTTGTTTATAAATTATTATGTTTTCAAGTATGAATGAGCATATAGCCATAAAATGTTGGAAAGTATGGTTTGACATAAAGCCTAGAATGTTATAAAGACGTGTTTAAAATACATGATTTATATGAGATGAAAGTTATAAATTGGCATTTAGCCATAAAGACAGAAAGTGATAAAGTTTGGCATTTAGCCACTATATATGTAAGTAATGTTCAAGTAAGCAGAAAGTATTTTGTATGACTGGTATTTGTAGCAAGCAATGTTAGTAAGGGAACCATGCCGTGTTCCACCTATACGGGTTAGGTATGGAGTATATTGGGGAAAAAGCCCCATCGCGAAGTAGATTTCCTAAGCAACTTCTACTGGTGAGGATTGATCTGTTCTTTCTAGCTCTAGAGACTTGGGGTATCACTTATGGTGATTAAAGCCCTAAGTATAAAAATACAGCAAGTTTATAATACCAGTCAAAGAAAGTAAGAAAGATGTTATATTTACAAGTTATGATATGAAATGATTTTGAAAAGTAAAGAGTTATAGTATATTACTACTATAAAGTTTTGAAAGATGTTTTATGTTATAAGTTTTATAAAAAGGTTGGAAAAAGAAGTTAAATGTTGAGTCTAAAACTCATGTAACTCACGAGACATTATTGTCTTACGTATTCTATGTTTTGTCATGTATTCCAGGTTAAAATGATATGCTATAATTGGATGAAGTTTAGCTGGAGTGGAGCTCGAGTTAGCTCCTATTTTGGACTCAATGTTTAATCCTTTCTTGCTTACTATGGTTAATTTTGGTATGGATTTGTAACACCCACTGTTTTTAAACATGTAAATTATCGGTTTTTGATAAACCGTATTTTTGTATTCATGTATTTATACGAAAAACCATAGTATTTGCAAACAGTAGAAATGGGGTGTCACAAAATTGATGTTTTTCAGAAAATGAGATTACCAAATGATTTCAAATGCTAAAGTTTGAAAACAATTTTGAAAGTAGCTCTATACATGAGCTAAGTGTTTTAAAATGAATTTTAGAAGAAGTTCAGTTTCTAAAACCATTTTGAAAGAAGCTCCATGTACGGGCTTAAGATACTGAAATTAGTATTCAAAGCGATTTTGAACGTGAGTCAAAGAGTTTATAAGTTTGAGTTTGTTATGAATTGTGTTCATATTTGACCAATTTGAGATGAAGTGAAGAAAGTAATGAAATAAGAAATTAAAGCAAAGAAAGTAATAAGAGTCAGTTGTCCAGACTAGGACCACCCACATAATCGGGAGGTCTGAAGACACTACTGGGATGGTACCTCCCGTCGCGAAGTAGTTGTCTAGCTTAGCACAACCTTGTGGTTGGATTTGTTCCAAGCCATGAAGCCTTGCGGGTGGATCTGTTCCGTCCCGCAAAGGGCAGTTAGTAATATGAATTAAACTAATTCATGAGTTTCAGTTGGTCTTTGGAAATAAGAAAGAAAGCAGTTTTGAGACGTCTTATGGAATCCAGTTTTATATGTTTTACTGGTTTTGTATTACGAGTCTTGAATATGAAAATTTTGGGTCTAAAACCCATATTAGTCACGAGACTTTATGTCTCACGTATTATTTTTAAAATGCTATGTACTTAGGTGAGAAGAGCAGGAGCTAGACTACTTCATAAGCTTTGGAAGTTGGGACCAGTGTAATATATAGATAAGTTTAAATTATGGCTTTTGAGTACAGTCAGTAATACCCCGTATGAATAAATTTGTAAAAAAAATTTTAAGTGACTTTTTGCAAGTCATGTATTGTAAAATATTTGTAAAATGTATTAAACTATGAGTTTTGAAAAGGGGGTGTTACACCAGTAGCTCAATTTGAGGGGCCTTTCGCATGTTCTGTGTAAATCCATGGCCGGTTCGTTGATTTTCAGGGCCTGTACGAATACTAGAAAATGGACCCTAAATATAATTCTTTTACATATAAACAAAATCCAATAAAAATTTGACAAAGCTAGATCCAAATTTGCATCTGGTCGACGCCGTAGCTGTAGGAAATTAGGTTGCAGTCTTTTAGGTATTTATGTATAATTGCTTGGAATAAATCTTCTTGTGAAAAAAGTTTAATTTGGCCTGAATGGAAAATATGGATGGACAGAAAATAAATTTGGGCTGTATGGAGAAAATTAGGTTACATTAGCCGATCAAAAAAACGCGAGACCCAATAAAAAGAATACGCTCACCGGATTCGAACACATAACCTGTAAGAAGGAAGTCCAGCGCATTTACCATGCGGTCTAACCACTTCTTGTGCTTCTAATACGCAAAATTAGTAAATATACAATATATAAATTGTATATATATAAAAATTTCAGGCCCCCGAGACGACACGGGCCCTGTGCGGTCGCACACCTCGCACTTGCTTAGGGCTGGCCTGTGCAAATCTATGGTTCAAAGGAGATGACACAGGTTGATGTTGACCATTTCGCATCACGATTTCATCACAATATGATCAATGCATGCAAGAAGAAAACAAAAGGAGAGCCGAGTCAATGGGCAACCATAATTTTTATCATTATTCAAAACAATATATAAGCCAACTCTCATCATGTCATTATATACGTATACCTCTCTCTCTCTCTCTCTCATTATATGTGTATGCCTCTCTCCCCCCCGATCTCCTCAATTAGAGAGAGAATGATTTAAGTGTGTGAGTGTTTTTATATAAAAAGGTGGAATTAAATAGGACTAAAAGAAAAAATGTCACATGAAAGATGGCATTTCGAACTACATGCTACAATTTCGAGCCGTTGAAATTAGCTCTAGGGAAAGATGGCATTTCGAACTACATGCTACATGCTACATTTCGAACTACATGCTACTATAATAAGCCAAACAAGTGTCATTTTCATGCCACACAAAACCTCTTGATTTAAGAAGTATATCCAAAATCACTTCCAAAGCCTGATTTCTAGAAGATATGAATCGCCATTTACAAGGCCGGCCACAAGGGAGGTGCAAAGTGTGCCACTACACAAAGCCTTATGGGGCCGATTTTTTGTTTTTACATTAAGCATATTAGTGACGAAAATTCCGTTGGTAATCCATTACTAAAAGCTATTCGGGACGGATCACTGTCAGAATATCTACATAGTCAATAAAGTCATGTCAAATGAATTATCCATTGTTAATCCCTATAAAATCCTGTTAAGTAATCCCTTACAAATTTCTTTGTTAAAAATATTATATTTAGGAGCCCTTTTATTTTTCGCATAAGTACTTCAAAATCAACACACCGACATTGGTCATATATATATATATATATATATATATATATATATATATATATATATATATATATATATATATATATATATATATATATATATATATATATATATATATATATATAGTACACAAACAATGCAACAAGGAAGAATAGTTTTTTTTTTTTTTTTTTATGAATTGTTTCTCTAAGCGAATAGTTTTCTTTCAAAAATTATTTTTCTTTTAAAAATACTTCATATTCCAAAGGACACGTAATGATAAAAACTCAAAGCGGTGGCAACAAACATTTTCCTTTTGGAAACATGTTTTAAAGAACACACAATACGGCGGTTGATTGAATGTGAAAGAATCGAAAGTGGTATATTTTTTGTTTGGGTTGTATTTTCATCTATTGGTTTCTTTGGTGTTTGTTGGATGCATGTGTTTAACCGAAAGCATTATGGGAGACAGGAAACCAAAAGAAAAAAACCATACCGATTGTTAGATTGACCGAACATAATCATAAATATATAAAAACTACAAATAAGTTTTAATCTATAAATGCAACTCACTTTATATTAACATAAATGTATAAAAATATAATCATCTGTATAAGTGACTATAAGACATATCAACTGAAAATGATTTTTCATTTTATTTTTATATTCTTATAAAAAGTATTTTAAATGAAAATATAAATTTTTTTTCATATTAAATCGACTCAAAAAAGTTCCAATTATTATATAAATTTACTAGGTTACTAACCCGTGTGCTTAATTAAAACAACTTAAATAATAGGAATATGTATTGTTTCTTATTTATAAGTTAAAAACTCATGTAATATACACTTGAAAAATTAAAATAACATGGATAATAAATATTAAGTGATTAGCTATAAAATGTATGAGTGATTGTCAACAAAATTGAAAGATACAGAAGGTTTAAAATAGCAAACATACTTTCAATTATTTTTTTAATATAACATCTTACTTAAATTGTCATGTTATAAGCCATCAAAAAGTACAATGATATACTAAAACAGTGGATAACAAAGATGCAACCCATTGTTTGGTTTGCTTGTTGGAAACTAACAACCAACAACCGAAAAAAATATTAAAACAATTACAAATATTCCTTTTCTTGTTTGCTTTGGTCGCCTGGAAAATTGAACTAACTAAATTAATTTGAAAAAACTCCAACAAAGATCCTCACAAAGGAGACAACGTGTAAAAAGTGCATTACCCTTGACATCCATCAACATTTGCATTATGTCACACAAGTTTTTGGACGACACCACACCAATTTTGCTTGTACCGTAAGTTTTCCAATGTAGTCCATGACTGAGTTTAAAGATCTATTAGGCTGAAGGGAGTGGTGCCTCCAACATTTGGGAGGCAAGCCCGCCACGTAGGCGCCACATAGGATAAATCTTTTTGTTGTTGAGTTATGTTTTGGTCAAGGAGTCGTGTTGGAGGCATCTAGACACAATATATATATATATATATATATATATATATATATATATATATATATATATATATATATATATATATATATATATATATATATATATATATATATATATATATATATATATATGCAGAGAGTGTGAGAGGGAGGAAGAGAAAGAGAGAGGAGAGAGATAGCGGCAAGGATATGCCGCTCAACTTTTGCCTCCCAAAATGTTTGGGTCACGGGGCGGTGTTGCCTCCAACAAAACCTTGTCACATAGGCTGTCGCCGGCAAAAATATCATCCACTCCTTTCAGCCTTATATGTTTTCTGTCTCCATCTTTATCAGCAAGAAATAGCAATGCACGTTTTTTTATTTGTCCTCATAAGCAGCTTACATCTACTTGTTTGTTGCATATCGTGAAATGGCAAAAGCCAACCTAAAATTAGTATATTTGTGAAGTATTATGTATTTCCTAATAATATTAATAAACCAATATCAAAAACTATAAATATACTATTTGATTATAGATTGTTTTAACTATATTCAAAATTCCTAACATGTTATATATTTATTATCCACCTAGCATAAAAAAATGTGAATATGATTGTTACTAATAATACAAGTATCATATATTAATAATTAAAAATATTAGAATATAATCCATATATGTAACGTTTAGTTTGAAATATCATCCATTATTAATTTAAAAATATTCATATATAATCCATATGCGTAATCTTTAGCTTGCAAACGCAATTGTGATTTAAATAATCAAATTTTGTGCTTACAAGCCATCATCTATCACCAATTAGAAATCAAAAGAAAAACTATATTATTTATAAATAGAAGCTTATATCTCATTGGGTATAAAATTAAAAACAAAATTATTTTTCTTGGAAACGTCAACTAATACATTATATCTATCCTACACCTAAACCACCAAATCCACTAATGGAATTTGAATCCGAGACCTCAAGGAAGCCGGATATACTCCTGTGCCGCTAGACCATTATGTCTTTGGCAAAAAAAAAAAAAAAAACAAAGCTATTTAACTTTAGATCTTCCAACCATCCATCTAAAGTTAAATAGCTTTGCTTTATATATATATATATATATATATATATATATATATATATATATATATATATATATATATATATATATATATATATGTATGTATGTATGTATGTATGTATGTATGTATGTATGTATGTATGTATGTATGTATGTATGTGTGTATATATATATATATATATATATATATATATATATATATATATATATATATATATATATATATATATATATATATATATATATATATATATATATATATATATATATATATATATATATATATATATATTAAATTGAAGTTTAACTTAAAGATTTTTTTATCTTTGCCCAGGGCCCCAAATATGTTTGGACCAGTCCTGGCCATATGTCTTCAATGCAAAATGTTAGTCACCGGCAAAATATGTTCTATATATGAAACAACTATTTGTGGTTGTAACTTTGTTTAAATTATATTTGGTGCATAGGTCGTAACAGATGGTCGATGACGAAAACATATATTGTTAATGAAACAAAGGTGATAATATATTTGGTGTAACATTCTTGAAATTAGGTTCTGTGCATATGGGTGTAACTTTGTTCAAATTACATTTTTTATGAGATTATGTTTACTATATTTGGGTTATCATGAATGTAGGAGTGGTGTGGTATGGGACGAGGGTGGGTAGGGGTGGGTGTGGTGTGGTGTGGGTGGGTAGGTAGGGATGGGATGGATGGATAAGGGTGAATGGGTAGGGTGGGATGGGGTGAGGGTGGGTGGGGTGGGTAAGGGTGGATGAATGGGGTGATGTGGGGGTAGGGTGGCTTGGGTGGGTAGGGGTGTGTGGTAGAGTGATGTGGGCAGGGTAGGGTAAGGTAGGTAGGATGTGTGTGGGTATGGGTATGGGTGGGGTATGAGTGGGTTGTGTAGGGTGAGATGGGTAGGGTGGGATAGGGTGGGGTCGGTAGATAGGGTTAGTGCAGGTAGGGGTGGGGTGGGGTAGGCATAGGGTGGGTAGGTGGGTAGGTGAGTAGGGTAAGGGTGTGTGGGGCAAGGGTAGGGTGTATGGGGCAGGGATAGGGTGGGTGGGTTAGGGGTGGTTGGATGGATATGGGTGGCTCTTAATTTTTTTTCAAACATGGTCCACCCTCTTGATAAATTAAGAGTCTTTTATTCAGATGTTATCAAACACACTGAATCTAAAAAATTAAGAGACTGCCTTTTAAATTTTCAATTAAAAGGCTACCAAACAGGGTCCAAGGTACTTAGAAAATTATGAAAATAGTTGAAAAGATTTATAGTAGTATACAACAAAAATACATTTGTATCCTAAATCAATAAAGTGTAACAAATAATATGAAATTGCATTATCATTTTCTTTTATCTCTAAATGTACAACCATTAACTTTTTCTAAAAAAAATTAAAAGGAAAATGTGGTGAAAATAATAAAACGACAGAAGTATAACCACAAGAATGATGTCGAAATGGTAAGGCATGAAAATATGTAGGGGATAACCCATTAACCCACATTCGAACCTCAACACCTCTTAAACACATTTTATGCATCTTTTAGGGTGTTTAATTCATGGATTTTCATTATATCCAGTTGTTGCATTTCATGTACTTTACATATTTGGTATGTTTTATGGAATTTGGTAGAACTGTTTGATTCTGCATGTTTTTTGTTGGTTTTTTAGGTGGTCTGAAGGTTGGAATGTGTTACGGGAGGTGCTAGGAGGATGATGGTCAAGTTTCAGGAGGCTTAGAGCTGGACCGAAGATTTTTGATTTTTTGAAGTTCGGGATAAGATAAAGAGTTATTCGATCGAGTTGAATTATGTCTAGGGACTGGCTTGGTCGAGTGATGATGGAACACTGGATCATGACACGTCGGCTAGGAGTGACTCGGTCGAGTCACTTTTCTTCGCTGGGTCAAATCGGTCGAGTCGAGAAACTTGGCAACATGTTTTTAAACCCTATAAATACATGTTTTGGTCATCCCTTCGTTTTATCATGTTTATGGAGTAAAAATAACGTAGTTTGAAGACATGGAGGCATTGAAGAACATAAACCGAAGCATTTATTCAGTATTTTGTCAAGTAGATTAAGAAAAATGATTGTTAATTTCATTTTAGAGTTTTGTTTTTCACCATAAAATACTAAAAACCTCTCTTTTCCAGTTTCTTGTTCGACTTTCGACTATGTGTGGTTGATTTCATTGGATTGATGTGTTAGTATCAGTTTTAATCTAGTGATTGACATTTTGATTTTCATAAATTACTTGAAATTATTCTTTTTTATGAACGACCACCTGAATTTAGGTTAATTTTAGTAAAGTTAGTTAATTTTTGACACCCATAATTATTTAATAAATTAACACGAGTGACAAACAACGATCGGTTCTTGAATCAAGATTTAAATCATCGTAAACATTAAATTACATGTTTTATGCTTATGAGCTTATATGGAGCATTGAATGTTGTTGGGTATGCTTGTATTATTTAATGCAATTTCTCAATCTTGATCTAAGAATTTATTTGGATTAGGGCTAGTAATGTTAGACCTAGCCAAAGAGCTTATTGTTTGTATTAAGTGTCGAGACATTATACATTGTTTGTATTAAGTGTCGAGACATTATACATTGTGCAAAAAGGTATCTTGAAGTTGTTTCCATGTCCTTATGGATTCGACTCCTACTTTAGCTATATTATCCTTTGGTATAACAAGTAGTGTTTATACCCATATATTTGTTGGTTTGACACTCTGCAACACATATTCTCTTTTAGCCATAGAGGTTCATTTGTTGTAACCCCATGACATGAGGCAAAGCTGCATATTCACACAAGGGATAAGTCGAGGTGTGCGAAAGCTAGTCCGAGTACCCTTATCAGGGGATACCTTTCCCAAAAAAGGAGAGTATTAATGTGTTATTATTCAGATATTAGTGGTGGAGGTTACACAATAAACCAAACACTTATATGTGTAATAGGTTAAGTCACTTTTAATCGTCTTTCACTTTGTAATTCTCTTTATGTGTATATTCGTTTTCATTTTGCACACTCTAGATAAAAAAAGAGAAGCAAATGTGATTAACTAAGCATGAAAATAATATTCTTACATATACAAAATATTTCAATTAACCAATCAATCAATTGAAAAGTTCTAGGAGTTATGTATGTCATAATTCTAATTAACCAATCAATTAATTAATATAAGTTGAAAATTTGTTGGAATTAAGTAGGAAAAATATTTCAATTAACAAATTCATTAAGACTACGCTTGGCATATCACAACTAGCTTATTTTTTTAGCTTTATTGGGTTGTCATGCTTGACAAGCCAAAAAAACAGCTTATAAGCTGACTTTTTAAATAACTACTTAGACTAGCGTTTCAACAAGCTTATTAAGTTTTTTAAAATTCTTCCAAACATACCATTAATTAATTATATAAAACTTATAATTCTTCAAACACTTTTATGTTATTTTATTTTTACAACTAGCTTATCAGTTAGTTTTTACCAAACACCAATTTTTAGTATCTAGCATATCAGCTACCAACTAGTTTATCATCAGCTATCAGGTGAACTTTTCAGCTAGCCTGCCAAACTTATCCTAAGTACCATAAATCGAAAAGTTATGAGAGTTTCAAATAAATATGAATCAAGATATATAATTTATCTTGAACCATGTTGATTTAAATAATTTTTATTATACGACTTCAAAATAAAAACATAAAATAAATAATAGTTATAGATTCTGAAAAAACAACTTTTATAATAGTAGAATAAAAAAAGTTGCAAATTGATAAATGTTAATGTCTTAATAAGTATCATGGGTCAACTCCTTTTTTTTTAATTATGTCAAGACTAAATTAAACAGAAATTAACCCAATATAAACTACCTATAAAAATATTTAAGTCATTAAATCCGTTACATTGAAAAAACATAACCATTTATATTCACTCGTCAATTTTTTATAAAAATATTGAAGTTCATACAAATAAGGACATGCTCATACACTAGGCCACTAGGGCACTAGGTCTATCCACTTGCCATGAGCCCGTGAAGATCAATAATGGCCCAATATGTTATTTTCTTCATTTTACCTTTTATGATTAAGCAAATTACAAACGCTGTCCAATGATTTTGTTCCACATTATGATTATTTTTGTAATCGCTTCTATTTCCGTCCAAAATGGTTATTTTTATTAAAATCGAGTTTCACACTATTGAAACTAACGACTTCAGTTAACTAAGCAGTAAGCATCAAATGTAATGATTTAAAGTTACTTCAAAACCACAAATATCCGATTTGCGATTTCCCACTCTTTATGATTTGCTTTATCTGAATATTGATGGACAACAAAACATTAAATCATACATTTAAATCCTCACAACTATACAAATAACATATTTACATTATACCTACAAAATTAGTATCCATATCCAAAGATTATGTTAAAAACTAGTGGAGTTTAAAAGATCATGCCATAACCATCTCATTCAAGGACAAAACCCGAAAATGAAATTTTATCTTTTAATGCAAGTGGGACTTGAATTTTTAGGCTACTAGCTTAACTACATGGATCCTTTCGTATGTTCCTTATGAATATATGATTCAAATGAGGCGACATCTCACATCAAAAATGGAGGGCACTTGAAGAAACAACAAAATATTTAACAAAAGTTGATACCAATCATTTCGCTTCACGTTTCCATCACAAAATTGGTGAATACATGCAAAGAATAAAACAAAAGGAGAGCCGAATCAATAGTAAACATAATTTTCATCATTATTGAAAATAAATTAGATGCCACCTCTCGTCACCTTCTTATATGTACCCCTCTCTCCTTCCATATATCTCTGCAATGAGAGAGAGAGAGAGAGAGAGAGAGAGAGAGAGAGAGAGAGAGAGAGAGAGATTGAAAAGAAGAAGAGATTAAAATAGGAGTTAAAGGGGTTGTGCGCAGGAAAGATGACACTTGGAACCGTATCCTATAATTTAGGGAGGTTGAAATTAGCGTTACAGCAACAAGTGCCATTTTCTTGCCCACGACTTCTTTTATATTCCTATCATCTATACACGAGAGAGTTTCAAATACTTTTGTGGTATTTTCATTCGAGGTACGTAGAGCTTTATGTTATATATTATTTGTTTTCTAGCCTTTTTTTGATAGATAAACTAGGAAGGATACGACTTTGACGTCAGAAATGTGGATTGTTTGATGTTCACATTAATTGTGTAGTGAGATGATGCATTTAATATGGGTCTGGTAAGTCCATTTGAGCCGTTTGTTTTTTTTAATCCATTTTACCTGTTCGCAGTAAAATATAATCCAAACTGATCGAAATTTACTTATATTCTGTTGTATGGGCTGAAATTATCCTCTAGAAGTAGCATAATACATGTCATTTAATTAACAATGAAAGAACATTGCTTTATCAAGGAACAACCGACATCAAGACAAAGAATTTTTTAAAATGGAAACCCACAAGATATGTTCATATGTGCCTAAAAAACAATTATCCATAAAAAACCAAGTACTTCACATTTTTCAAACTAAAATGATCACAAAACCTCGTGGTTCAACAAGTATTTCCAAAATTGCTTCAGGAGCCCAATTTTCATAGGATATGAACTGCCTACTTATTGCTTTGGTGAAATGTATGCAAAACCATCCGCATATGAAGGTAATTTTGTTTTTGTTCAGATGTGTTGCATCAACGATTATCTTTACATCAATTTAATATTAATACCTTTTTAAAAAGAGTTTCTATTGATACATCAATAATTATTTTATATTTTTAAAATAAATACATTAATTGTTTATAAATAAAATTATTCAATAATATATATATATATATATATATATATATATATATATATATATATATATATATATATATATATATATATATATATAGAGAGAGAGAGAGAGAGAGAGAGAGAGAGAGAGAGGTTAAAATGAGAAGGATTAAAAGGTTGAGAATGTGAGAATGATTCTGGACCAATCATTTTATAGGCATATTATAGTAATTTTACAATATGACTAATTAATTAAAAATACTAAATAATTATGTTTTCCTATAATCATGAGATTAATTTATTCAGTTTCCATGATTATAGAGATTACGATTGCTGTTACCTAAAATAAATGAATTAATTGATTTTCTTTGTTATTTTATTAATTGAAAATAAAAAAATATTTTTATCAATTGTTTTTTCAAAATTCGAAATTTTAATAGTTTGTTTATTCTTTTTCACGGTTTCAATCATGGATGAATATAAATAAATATTTTTTATAATTTTAGTGATTTAATTTTTAACAGTTTTTTTATAGAGATTATACAAAATTACGTTGTAATCATCAATGAATAAAATATACATAAAATTTGAGAATTACCGAATATGCATCTAATCATAAATAAATAAACATGTAATCATAAATGAATAAGCATGCAATGATATGTAAATATACATATAATTGTAAGTGAATAAACATCTAATCATAAAATGAATACATATTTAATCATACGCGAATACATCATTGCTCTTAAATAAAAACACATTTAATCATAAAATGAATTCGTCGATGTTGTAGTTTTGATCGTTATTCTTGTTGCTACCATCATACATGAAAACAAAGATGGGGCACCCATGAATATAATCATTCTTGTTTTTGCATTCACACCTGCAAAATAAAGTTCAAGGATATCAAAAAATGATTATGCCCATGATAAAGCAATCTAGAGTTATAATCACAAATGATTATATTTATAATAATCAATGATCACATTATAATCACCGGTGATTACAGTTATAATCACCGGTGATTACAGTTGCACCAGATCGATGTATGTCTAACTGTATTGTACATGATTAAACATATAAGCATCCATGAATACAACGATATATCACTTTTAAGCATATATGATCAATACTGAAACCAAAAAATTAACCATTATTAGATGAATCACGAATGAATTGTCAAGTCGCCTTTTAAAATAAAAATGAAGGGATAGTTCAATCGCACTAATTTTCAATCACCGATTAATAGGTAGACTCATTAAAACCAATTTGAAAACAAATATGACATTTGAAAAAATGAATGGACAAATCATTATCGGTGTATCCAATGATCCAAGTTTCAAAAAGCAACTATAAAATCATTCGTAAAAGGCATCCAAATACTTAAAAGGAATTAAATAGTTCAAATAAACACAACCACATAAAAGTGTAATTTAAAAGAAACCTGACGTTGATTTCTTTGCACCGCCAAGGCTATATGAATTTGAGTTAGGGTTGTAATTGATTGGCATCTTGCAATTGCGTCTTCATTCTCTATCTAGGTTCTTTGTTAACCAAACTTGCTGAAAATATCAAAATCATAGCAAACAAAGAAAATATATCATCATTTTGAAATTTCCAGGCATAAACATCAGAGGGGCAAACCTAAAAAAAAGAATGAAGATTCCTATTTACCACTAATGCAGGAATATGAGTAAGAAAATCACCCAGAAGGTCAATAGAGAAATTCTCACATGGCTGCAATAACCACCGAACATCAAAGTTTTGGCAAATAAAACAAAATTAAGTAAAAAAGAGAATGATACCTTCAGGATCTTCTAGGTGTGTTTAAAACGACATCAGAAACGAAACGACCATGTCTCCTTTGGATTGGATTCCCAAATTGACTATTGTCGAGGTCATTTTCAATTTATGTGGTTATTGGACTGTTTGGGTAAGCATGAGTGTTGAATTAGGGCTTTCATTTTGATGTTGGAGCTGTGAATAAAACACTTAAAGACTGTTCGTTGCTAACCGATTTTATCAAGGAGAGAGAAGATGAAGAGTGGCGGCGTTGACATATCGGATCAATCTTGAATGTAAAGAAAACAGCACGATGGTTACAGAGGGAAGCAAACAAAGAATCAATAATATGAAACATGGATAGAAGGGATGGAGGATTACTTTCAAAAAAATTGAGGATTACAGTCTTATAATTGAAGTTGAAGAAGATACACATCGAGAGTTAGAGATGGTCTTGAAGCTGTAATGAATAAATTCAACCCTAACTGATGACCATTTGCATTTACGAACGAAATTCAACTCATGTGCGGTGGTTTGCTGGTGTGAAGAAGGCGGATTTAGGGATTTAAGAGAGAGATGGAGAGAGAGAGGGTGGAGGGGAAGATACGTATGAAGTGAGAGAGTGCTAGGTTTTAGTAATTTGAGAATTTGATTACAGATAATGCGTATCTCTGTTTAGCAAGATGATCGGAATGAAATCAGAAAGAAGCTATAATGAAGGAATGTATGGAGTTGGAAATTACGTATATACCCCTAGCCGAGTTTTATTAGACCAAATAATATAATTTGTATTAAAAAAACATAATTACCATAATAATCTAAACCATAGATCTTGAATAATAAATGGTCCAGATTCTTTCTCATTTTCTCAACCTTTTAACCCTTCTCATTTTATCATACCTCTATATATATATATATATATATATATATATATATATATATATATATATATATATATATATATATATATATATATATATATATATATATATATATATATATATATATATATATATATATATATATATATATATATATATATATATATATATATGACAAAACATGAAATATAAAACATTACACCAAATTAAATAGTTTCGTTTTTACAAAGTATGTGTTGCACGGTCGTCCACTATAACTTTTATGATTTTCTAAGATATGGGGGAGGAGACTCACCTATGACGAAATGCTAAGACAATAAAACATGTCACAGACCCTTCTCTTGGCCAACCCTAATTGAAGCCTTCATGATTAGAACTGATCTCATATGAGATGAAGTTTACCATGTCTTACCAGATTGTTGGTGATTTCAGTGTCACATTTACATTTTAGTATAATGGAAATAATTAGTATGTCAATAGGTTCACACTTTAGTTCTAATACAAGTTAGGAGGTGCAGAAATGCACACTTGTATCAGACTAAGTTGATACAGGTACGACCAAATAACGGGTCAAGGGGTTACGCTAACTTGTGGGGTCCTAGGGGTAGAGCCTCTAGCGCGGTCAAATGGGCAGAGACCCTGACATTGGTTCCTTCAACGTTTCTTCGAGGGTCGATTTGGGATAAGCTTCCGAAACTGCAATCGCAATCAAGAAATGAACGTCAACCATCCTGCAAGAAAGGTTTCTGGGAGAACGCTTAGATGGTTAACTTAAGGTTGATTTAAGTGGATAATGTGAGTGTGAGTGTGAGTGTGAGTGTGAGTGTGAGTGTGAGTGAGAACATGGGTTCATTACCAGTCACATGTCGGTCCTTTTATAGTAAGGGACACAAGTAGAAAATATCTCTTTAATGACACAAGGTAATTTTATGACATAAAAAAAATGTATGTCATAAAAAATTCAATTTTTTAAAACTGAAGGATTTAAGACAAACATAGTTGTATGTCATAAACATATGTCATCTTTTCTAACATTTACGACACACAAACATGTGTGTCGTCTTTAAATGTTGTAATAAAAAAAATAAATGAAACATGGAGTACACTTTTACGTCGTTTTATAAAAACTGTGTATCGTCTTTGGTTTCATTTATTTCTATCCCTAATTATATAGTCGCGCTCTTCTTGATTCATCACGCTTCAACCATTTTCTCGCTCTTCTCGTCTTCTTGGGTTCCATGGATGGCTTCAAATTTTGCCCTAATCAAATCGTTTAGGGTTTCTTTCCCTAATCAAATCGTTTGGGGATGGTTTGGTGAAGTTACCTTCGGTGACGTTCGTGACGGGAAACGCGAAGAAGCTTGAAGAACTTAAAACAAAAGTGGAGAATGAAGAAATCTGATTCTTTTTCCCGAGGCCATCACCCACCAACACTGCTGCCGCAACCCACCACTACCATCACCACTACCGCCACCACCCATCGCCATTACCACCATCATCACCCACCACCACCACCTACACTATTACCCACCATTGTCACCCACCACAACTTGCTAAGTCTTGTATAACTATAGAATTGCTACGGAATTTTATGCCGTAGCTAAGTCTTGTATAACTATAGAATTTCGCTACAAAATTAAAGTTAGTAGCTATTTTGCTACGGAAATTGTAACAACCCAAACTAATAATATAAATAAAGCGTGTGTAATTTAAAGTTTTAGGTGTATTTTTATGAGAAAGTATGTTTGCAAGGGTAGTTTAGTCATTTTACCATGAGAAGGGTAATTTGGTCATTTGACTATATACAAGAATTATTATAAAAGTATAATTCTAGTTTGGACCAAAAATGTAAGAATTTTAGCTTCATGTGGCCAAATTTAATATTTGTGTCAAAAGTCCAAGGAATGAAAGTTCAGGGACTAAAACTGTAAATATGGAAAATATAAAAATGAGAAAATATCTCATTAATCCTCATAAATTCAGAAGAGTCTAGAGAGAACGAGTGAGAGAGAGTCAGAGAAGAGAGCACGGGAAAGATCAAGAAAGAGTTCAAAGATCAAGCTTTAGATTGAAGTTCATAAGAATTTGAGGTAAGGTTTTCAAACTCTAAGCTCCAAATTCGTGATCGGGAATCGAGTCTTGATTTCTGATTTTTCCAGAAATCATGGTTCCAATGTAAACATCTAATTCATCTTGCTCAAAATCACCATTAAAGCATGTTCTAGCCATGGAGTATGTGGAAATTAAGAAAATGGTGATTTTGCTCAAGAACCCTAAGTCACGGGTTTGAAAGTCCAGATGGTTTTGATTAATCTAATATGTTAGAAATGATGAAGTGAATGCGTAGTGGTTGCCAACTTGATAAAAATGAAGTTTTGATGTAACAATTGTGAAATGGGTTTTTATCTCAAGAACCCTAGAAATGGGTAAAATAGATGAAACTGGTTTTATATGATTCTTATGGTCTTGTTAAGTCAAACATGACACAAATGATGCAAGAAATCAGTTTCAAACTTGTAAAATTCAATAAAACGATTTTTTGTGAAAAATGGTGTTTTCGGAAGAATTTTCAAGATTTTAAAGAAGGTTTGATGATTTTGAAGTTTAAAACTAAGTGTAAGTTGGTATTTAGGGCCTAGATATGACCCTAAACCAATTAGGTTAAGTATTAAGAACTTAATGTAAGGAATAGTGCAGCTGTAGCTTGAAAAATCGTCAAATATAACAATATACTTGCAGATCGCGACCTGACCACCCTCCTGGTCGCGACGCGACCTGACGGCAGAAAGAAAATGCAGTTTTGCTTCAAATCTCCTGCCAAGTGAAACTTGATTTTTGAGTTTTGGTCTTATACTTGTCCGATTGACCTCAAATTTTGAACATAGGTTCAAAATGGTCTAAAACTTCATGGAAAATTGTCGGAACTGAAATACGACCCTCCGAGGGTACTGTAGTAAAATACGTATAAAATACGACTTAACTAAAGTTGGTCATTTAAAAGTTATATAACCGTTATGACCCATGATAGTATTGTAAGGACTCTAATGCGTTATAGACTTAGTTAGCATGAATGTTAATGTATAACATGTTAAATATAGGTCCAAGCCAAGTAATTATTGGATCAAAAGAGTATAAATACAAGGAACGTGTAGTCAATCTTCTAGCAATACATGAGGTGAGTACATGCAGTATTTTTACCCATTCTAGGGTACATGGCAAGTAAGTATTTTCAAGATTTCTTATAAAATTTCTATATGTGAAATTATATGCAAAAGTATTATTTCTAACTTGTTTGTGAAATTATAATGTTATATTTGAAGTTATGTTTTGGTCTATGAGCCAATTATGTGAAAGTATGTTTTGGTCTATGAACCAATTATGTGAAAGTATATTTTGAATACAAGTTATACATGTTTGAAAGTATGGATAGGCATATAGCCATAAAATGTTTAAGAAGTATGTTTTGGTTACAAATTGTATATGTTTTCAAGTATGAAAGGGCGTATAGCCACAAGATGTTTGGAAAGTATGATTTGGCATTAAGCCTAAAATGTTATAAAGACATGTTTTAAACATATGGTTTATGTGAAACGAAAGTTATGTATTTGGCATCTAGCCATAAAGACATAAAGTGATGTAGTTTGGCACCTAGCCACAAGTTATATGTATATGAGAAATGTTCAAGCAAGCATCAAGTATTTTGTATGACTGGTAATTGTAGCAAGCAGCGGTAGTAAGGGAACTATGTTCCAACCTACCCGGGTTAGGTAAGGGGTCTACTGGGGAAAAAGCCCCATCGCGAAGTAGATCGCCTCAACACTTCTATGGTGAGGATTGATCCGTTCTTTCTAGCCAAAGAGACTTGGGGTATCACTTATGGTGATTAAAGCCCTAAGTATAAAAATCCAGCAAGCTTATAAAACCAGTCAAAGAAATTAAGAAAGAAGTTATTTTTGTAAAGTATGTTATGAAGTGATTTTGAAAAGTAAAGAGTTATAGTATGTTACTACTATACAGTTTTGAAAGATGTTATTTTTGTAAAGCATATTATGAAATGATTTCGAGAAGTAAAGAGTTATAGTATATTATTACTATAAAGTTTTGACAGAAGTTTTATGTTATAAGTTTTATAAAAAGTTGGAAAAGAAGTTAAAGGTTTGAGTCTAAAACTCATGTAACTCACGAGAAATTATTGTCTTACGTATTCTATGTTTTGCCATGTATTCCAGGTTAAACTAAATTGCTATAAATGGGATGAAGTTTAGCTGGAGTGGAGCTTGAGTTAGCTCCTATCTTGGACTCAAAGTTTAATCATTTTCTTGCTTACTATGGTTAGTTTTGGTATGGATTTGTGACACCCACTGTTTTTAAGCATGTAAATTATCGGTTTTTGATAAACCGTATTTTTGTATTTCATGTATTTATACGAAAAACCATAGTATTTGCAAACAGTAGAAATGGGGTGTCTCAGAAATTGCCACAGAAACGTTGGCTGTAGTTATTTTTACATTATTTGGTATGAACTTTGTTACGGAATCTTGTATCGTAGCTATATCTTGAAATTTTTTAGAAATTTGCTACGGAATCATGGTCATCATTAACATCAGCATCATGATCAACATCAACATCAGTATGTATAAGACACTGATGGTCACACTGACACTGATCAAACCGCTCCTATTTTTTGGGATTCGGTTTTATGATTCAAAATGATCAGTTTACCGTTCAAATTGAGATACGAAAAAGAACATGAATCCTCTAAACTATCAAAAAACCGTGAAATTGAAATTGTGTCTGATTACAAGTTTGATTCTTCAGGAATTATCTCAATAATTTGAATTTCGTGCAACCCAAACATAGGGTCGAAATGTCAAATTTGGAAAGTGTTATTCACAATTCTTGAAGCAGTCTGTGATTTCAGAAACCTTCCATATATTCTACATACTTTCCTAACAAGGTTCAAGGTCTCGTTACCTTGAAAAGACATATCCATATAGCTTTAATGTTTCGTTTGTACGAGGGTTACCATCTAAAAATTTCCGTAATCTTTAATAATGTTCTAAACATGATCGAATTCCCAACCTGTTTTAAACTTTCGGTCTTTCGACATTTTTTTGGCGTGATGTAACTAATAAAAAGGTGATATATTTATACTCACAATCTCATAATTTGAAGCACCACTGTGAACACTAACGATCAAAAAGAGATAATGATTTTAATTCTTCATGTATTGATTGACTGAACTGATACAATGAAGAAGATGATACATATATATAGACAACCTAACTATATAAACGATTAACTAACTTGTAACTAACTAAGTGGTAAATTACAATAATGCCCCGAACTGTCATAACATAAATAACTATGTTGACACCCCCTCCCCCCCCCCCCCCCCCCCTCAAACTTTGGGGCATGAAATTAACCCAAGTTTGTTCATAGCATGCTGATGAGCTGGACCATAAAGAGGTTTCGTTAAGACATCAGCCAGTTGATGTTGTGTAGGAACATGTGAGAGGGATATAAGGCCATCATGTAGTTTTTCACGAACATAGTGGCAGTCAATTTCAATGTGTTTAGTCCTCTCATGATAGACGGTATTAGCTGCGATGTAAATAGCAGCTTGATTATCGCATTTGAGAGGGATAGAGGTAATATTATCCACTTGGTATTTAGAAAAAAAAGACGACTTAGCCAGGATAGTTCAGCACAAACACGTCTCACAGACCTGTACTCTGCTTCAGCAGATGAAAGGGATACATTAACTTGCTTCTTAGACTTCCAGGATATAGGAGCATTGCCAAAAAGAATAAAGAACCCACTTACACTTCTTCGAGTGATTGGGCAAGATGCCCAATTAGAATCACAGAAAGCCTCAATATTAAAAGAAGGGTCTTGATTAAAAAATAACCCTTGTGACATTGTTCCTTTAAGGTATCTTAAAACATGCATAGCAACATTATAATGGGTCTGGCAAGGTGTTTGGTTAAACTGGCTAAGATATTGAACAGAATATGCCAAATCAGGGCGAGTGTGAAGAAGAAAGTTCAGTTTTCCAATGAGTTGTCTATAGATGGTTGGATCAGTCAAAGGTTCATCCATGGAAGGTATTAAGTGAAGTTTGGGAGGCAATGAAGTAGTAGTAGAAGGTTGATCTTGTATAGAATAAGTAGAAATAATTTCTTTGATGTATTTCTGTTGATTAACCACGATGCCTTGTGGTATTTTGTTGAATTCTATACCCAAAAAATAATGAATCTGTCCCAAGTCTTTAATTTGAAACTTATCATGAAGGAAATCCTTAAGAGATTGAATTTCGATGTCATTATTTCTTGTTACTAAAATGTCATCCACATATATTGCAACAATAACAGTGGTTGTGGAGGTTTTCTTCAGGAAAAGAGAGTAGTCGTTTGGTGATCTTCGATACCCTTTAAGAATAAGAACATGAGAAAGTTTATCGTACCATTGTCTCGAAGCTTGCTTCAGACCATACAAAGACTTTTTAAGTCGACAAACTAGGGAAGAAGATGTAAAAGAAAGTCCAGGTGGAGGCTTCATGTAGACTTCTTCATGAAGGTCTCCATGGAGAAAATCATTGTTCACGTCAAACTGATGAACATTCCATCCTCGTTTTACAACCAAAGAGATCATGCATCGAACAGTAGTAAATTTTACTACAGGTGAAAAGGTTTCAGTATAATCTACGCCATGTTTTTGAGTAAAACCTTTTGCCACAAGCCTCACTTTATGCCTTTCAACAGTGCCATCTGCTTTGTACTTGCTTTTGAAAACCCATCTGCAAGCTATGGGTTTCTTTCCTTTGGGTAATTTCACAACATCCCAAGTATGATTGTCATCTAAAGCAAGAAGTTCTTTACGCATAGCTTCTTCCCATTGAGGTTTACCTTTAACTTCATGGTAAAATGCAGATTCCATTTCTAAACTTGAGGGTTGGGAAGAAGATTTAGTAACATTCAAAGAAAGAGGTTGGGACAAGGAGGATAAACCAATACATAGATTGGTGACAGTATGGTAACAACTAGAAGAAGAATCAGCAATGGTACTATTGCATACATAATCTTGAAGACGTAGTGGGGGTTGAGATATACTAGTTGTTCTTCTCAAGGAGGGATATTGAACAGGTGGGTCATGTAAAGGATGATGAGGTGGGGAATTGTTATCAGTGGGAGGAGGGACAATAGTGTTTTCAGATAAAGAATGTGCAGTATCAAGTTCATTGATGGGAATGGGCAAAAAGGAATCGATAAATGAAGAAGAAATAAGATGATTTGCAGAATGCAATGGGAAGATATTTTCAAAAAACTTAATATCTCGTGAAATAGAGATTTGTTTAGTGACCGAGTCTAAAACTTTATATGCCTTCTGACCAGGAGGGTATCCAATAAAGATGCAAGGATTGGAATGTGACATAAACTTGTCCCTTCCTTTAGTTAATGATGATACATAACACAAACAACCAAAACTCTGTAATTGATCAAAGGCTGGTTGTTCTTTGTAGAGGACCTGATAAGGACTACAATCATCAAGGACTGGTGAGGGCATTTTGTTGATCAAATGAACAACAGTTTTTACGCAATCACCCCAGTATGTAATACCAATTACTGATTGGAAATAAAGGGCTCGTGACACGGCTAAAATGTGTTGATGTTTCCTTTCTACAACCCTATTTTGTTGAGGGTTGTAGAGTGTGGACTTTTGATGTAAAATTCCATTATTTTGAAAGAATGAAATACCTTCTGAACTGGAACCTAACTCCATAGCATTATCAGTTTGAATGATCTTAACCATTGTGTTAAACTGAGTTTGGACCAGTTTTACAAAGGCTTTGATTAAATGAAGAGCATAGGCTTTGTGGGACATCAAGTGAATCCATGTAAATCGAGTGTGATCATCAACAATGGTGATAAAATACTTAAAGTCATCATAAGTAGCATGTTTTACGGACCCCATACATCCATATGTACTAAGTCAAAAGGATTTTTGGTTATAGTGTCATTGATAGGAAATGGTAACTTGTCTTGTTTAGCTTTAGCACAGACAAGACATGAATCAATATTCAATTCAGTACATTTAGATGAAACAAGAGAAAGTTCTTTCAATTTGGCTAAAGGAGCATGTCCTAAACGATTATGCCATAACATTGTTTGAGAAGAAGAACAAGAATTGAATACAAATGTTTGACAAGACAATGAAGAAGGAAAAATAGAAAAAGTGTAAGCTAAAGACTCCTTGATTTGATGATGATCAAACACATACAGATCATTGATTCTTTTACCGAGGATACCAAGAGCAAAACTACTCTTCAAGGAAGGGTCCTGCAGAAGACAATTTTCATCAGTGAAAATTGTAAAAGTATTAAGATGCGAGTTGAGTTTAGAAACAGAAACAAGATTATACTTGAATTCTGGAACATACAAGACGCCATGAAGAGTTATAGAATCATGAATTTCAACATCACCAATGTAATTGACAGAAGTATCATGACCATTAGAAAGCCCAAGAAATTGAGGTGAGGCTGAAGGAGTTTTGTGAAAGAGACAAAGAAACTTCGATTAGAACAAATGTGATCAGTAGCCCCCGAATCAATGATCCAAGAAGTATGTGTATGAAGAAGATGCGAGGATTTGTAGATATCAGCACATAGAAGTTTAAAGGAGATGGGTTTACCATTAGGATTAAGAGAACCTTCTAAAATAATGGAGTTGACATGCGATGAAGATGAATTATTGTTGACAGATGTTGTGTTTAACAATTGAAGGAGCTGCTGGTACTGCTCAGAAGAGAAACTCATGGTTGGAGTAGAAGCAACATTGTTAACAATAGAAGGAGAGTCATCCTTTTTGCTCTTTGGGAATTTGAAATTCGGAGGGAATCCAACGAGTCTGTAACATTGAGACTTGAGATGACCTAATTTCTTGCAATGACTGCATGTGAGATTCTGCTTAGAAGATTGAGAGTTAGAAGTATTAGAAACAATCATAGCAATGGCGTCACTGTTAAGAGCAGGAGAAGAATGAACTTCCCTTTGTTGTTCTTCTTGAATTAGGAGAGCATAAGCAGTAGATAAAGGAGGTAGAGGTTTCATCATAAGGATCTGACCTCGAATGATCTTATACGAATCATTAAGTCCCATTAGCAGTTGAATCCGTTTTTGATCTTCAAGAAATTTGTTGAGAGCAGTTGCAGCAGAGCAAGAGCAAGGTGGAAGGTCCTGTACCACTCGTAATTCATCCCAAATCTTCATCAATTTGGTGAAATACGTAGGAAAATCTTCGATCCTTGAGAGATAGAGAAATAACTATGCTGACACTTGGGTGTCTCTTCTTTGTATCAGTTCAGTCAATCAATACATGAAGAATTAAAATCATGTATTGATTGACTGAACTGATACAATGAAGAGATAGAGAAATAACTATGTTGTCACTTGGGTGTCTCTTCTTTCAAAGTTTAATGCATGCATGCAATTTTCTTTTTTCTTTTTCAATACTTTGAATTCAAGAATGGAGAGACCTCATTGGACGTTTAATCCGGTTTGCAACTTTTCCGTTGTTATAACTTTCTTACACACAAAACCAAAATTGATCATATTCTAATAATACACACCCTTTGATGACCTTAAGCAATGTCGATACATGTTAGACATAAAAACCATCTTCTTCGTGACTATATCCGTCGGCGCGTATATATATTTTTGTTAAATAAGTTAGAAAGGTTATATAAAGAAAGTATAATTGTTGTTTGATTGTGTGATACGAAAGATGGTTACATGTATCTATATAATATGTGTGAGAGCTCAAAGTTGCTCATATATTTTCAAAGATGGTACATGTACCTACCTACCCAAGATTTTAAAATGTTCATAAAGTAACTGTCCAAGATTATAAAATACTCACATGTACCTATCCAAGATTCTAAAATGTTCATAAAGTAACTGTCCAAGATTATAAAATACTCACATGTAAGAATTTGTGTTGTACAATTATTAAACAGATGCTCACATGCTCATATTATCTTATATTCCAAATGCTCATGATGCTAGTAAAAAAAATTCAAATATGTTAATTATTTACAAAAGAATGTATGATACAAAGATTATTTATTCAAACTGGTCATCATTTGACATCACCGTCTACAAATGATATCGAAAGACTTTTGTTTGTTGATTAAAGTGGTAGAACGTCCAAGGGAGTAGGGGACCAATGGTTCCCCCAGGATTAATTTTAGCTAACTAATATAATAGTATATATATTATTTAGTCATGAAAATTACTAAAGTAACTAATAATATTTATAATAAAACCAAAAAATAATTTCCACAGAAACCATTGATTAAATTTCAATAAGAAAACTAAAAAATCAGGAAGCTAGCTATATAACTAATTAAATATATAACTAAACCCTAAAGCATTGTTGCCACCAGGAAAAAAACACTTCATTAAAATATTGCAACTCACAATTGTTGAAAACTCGAAATATATCGTTGTTCCTCGAAAGTTTTGCAACTAATCGGAGTTAGTCTTGTACTTTTCTTATCAATAATTTTTATGAGAATAATTGTTTTTGTAACCTGTTTTGTGCAACTTTCTTATCAATAATTTTTATGAGAATAATTGTTTTTGTAACTTGTTTTGTGCAACTTTCTTATCAATAATTTATACGAGAATAATTGTTTTATAACCTTTGACGGATGATATCCTAATTATATATTATTATTATTATTTACTTTAATGTTAGTATCAAGATAATATATATGTCAGATAATATTATCCATCAAACAAATAATACAATAAGATTACGGTAAAAAAATATAATATATTAAACAAATACATTATAATAAGATTACAGTAAGACAAGACGTTCTATCGAACACCGAAAATACAATAATATTGTAATTTTGTCTTGATCCAGGTTATCTAGCTCAAACAAAAAAAAATACAGTAACATTATAATGAGATTATTCTTCTCCAAGATTATAGTAAAATATTAAAATAAAATTACAAAAATGTCATTTTTGAAAAACTCTTAAATTTTGATCATATTTATAAAAAAACCATTATATTATATTTTCAGAAACCCCTCATCGTTGATGACTTGTTTGCGGGCTAGAATCTCAAAAATGCAAGCAATTACAATCTTCCTTTTGTCCTTTTTTATTCAAAAAAATAAATGCATAGCTTAATTATTAATGAACCTAAAATATAGGATTTCGTTGAAAATTTCCCTAAATACAAATATGTATGTATATATGTGAAACTAGAAATCAACACGTATTAATATTATATTTATAGAGGAGCTCCATTTATTAGTTACATTCATGAGTTTGAAAAAGGCTCAACTTGTCCATATCATATTGTTTACATGTAATTTCCCTAAATACAAATATGTATGTATATATGTGAAACTAGAAATCAACACGTATTATATTTATAGAGGAGCTCCATTTATTAGTTACATTCATGAGTTTGAAAAAGGCTCAACTTGTGCATATCATATTGTTTACATGTTTTGGTTTTGACCCTACTATTATGGTGTTTGTGTTCCGCACATTTTGAAAAGTTTCGATTGTATGTATCGGAACGGAAAAAAGTTGTCCTGGTAAATGGGCTGGACACTATTATTTTTTACGTTGTTACATATTATGATATTTGGATATGCCATGCTTAAGTCAGTATGGCAAGAACCGCCAATGATATCAATACATTGGGGTCTTCTTGCAATTTTCTCAATCTTGCTCAAGGTATTGCACACATGTACATTATGTTATTCTAGGGAAAGAAATGTACAAACTATTCATGAATCAAGAACTCAAAGATATATATTTCTGTATGCAACAGGAAGCATGTGGAAGGATGTAGAACATGCTATTAGAGTTCTCCAATCACGTTGTGCAATTCTTTAGGGATCGTCTCGTTTTTTAAATGATGTGCTACATGACATAATGACTACATGCTTAATTTCACATAACATGATAATCAACCGAAAAATATGATTTTGATGCATCAATTGAAGTTGTGAGAGAATATCACTGATAGAAGTCAAAACAAAGATGAATAAAAATATGCGATTACAATAAATTATTGCTCGGTATATACATACCAATAATATAAAAGTTCACTTCAATGTACGAAATGTGTTACAATCAAATATTATCGTATTATTCCAAGGCATAAAATGTAATACTTCTTAAAAAGAAAACAAAACCATAAGAATCATTTTCTGCTCTATATTAAATAATAAATAAACAAGGACATAGTGGCTCATTTGAAAAAATAAACACGTGGGCTATTAAACTTGACGATTTAGGACCAACCCTGCAACAGATGTTTTTACAAAAAAGAAACAAACAAAAAAACATTCCACAAATACTATTTTTGCAGTTTACTCAAAATATACATCATGAGCTTACACATGCACAAAATGGAAGGAAATGGTAAATGATAGTTTCGGTGGTTGTTGGGTGTTGTGATTTTTTTTTATTCAAGCTTCAATATTTATTTGAATGGTTTATTAGGGTTAAAGTTTGGAAGAAAAATTAGTAGTTAAGTGAGATTTAAAAATTAAAAGTTATAAGAAAATGGAGTTTAAAAGCTGCAAGTTGTCCGTGCGTTGAAAAGGCAAAAACCTTGACCAAGTTCTTTAGTCCATTTTGACCACTTTATATTGAATTCATGGTTTCATACGATGATTGTCACATCTTAATTCATGGTTTCATACGAAAATTTCACGTACTAAACACACGTTATCATCATAACATTAATTAGAATAATATGAAAACGACTAATTTAAGATTAAATATACAAAAAAACCACTAAACACCATTTTTAGAGGCCACAAGTAAAGAAGACATATCATTGGATGAAAACTTTATCGGAGTTATTAAATAACCAGTCGTAATAGAATAAACTAACTACAACATAAATTTGAAAAAAAAAAAAAAAAGATATACATTTTACAAAAAAATATAGAAACATATAACGTTTGACCACAATTTAACTAATAAAAACGATTAATTAATATCAAAATTTTATAAATTTTGAGGAACCGAACATTAATTACCAAGACACGAGGCTAACCTAACCGAATTTGTAACCAACTGTATATAGTTTATGGCAAGTGGGACTTTGATTAAAATTTTCTAGGGACCATTTTTGTACGACATTTCACATCATAAAGAAGGATTATTTGAAAAAACAACAAAAGTATTAACACAAGTTGATGCTAATCATTCCACTTCACGTTTTCATCACAATATGATCAATGCATGCAAGAAGAAAACAAAAAGAGAGCCAAGTCAAAAGTCAACCATAATGTTCCATCATTATTCAAAAACAAATTAGAAGCCAACTCTCTTCATCTCCCTATATATATTCCTCTCTTCTTCCATAGATCTCACAATTAGAGAGAGAATGCTTTATGTGTATATGTGTGTGTGTGTGTTTTTATATAAATGAAAATGGAAATTAAATTAGGAGTTAAAGAGTTTGTGTCGCAGGAAAGATGGCACTTGGAACTGCATGCAACAATTTCGGGTGGTCGAAATTAGCGTGACAGCAACAAGTGCCATTTTCTTGCCACACGAATTCTTTTTTATTCCTTTCACACACACTAGGGAGTTTTTCGTAATTTTGTCGCATTTCCATTCAAGGTACGCAGAGTTTTCTATTTTTTGTTATCTGTTACCTGTAATCTTATCTGTTGTTATATGTTATCT
Source organism: Cichorium intybus (assembly GCA_023525715.1). Taxonomy (NCBI): domain Eukaryota; kingdom Viridiplantae; phylum Streptophyta; class Magnoliopsida; order Asterales; family Asteraceae; genus Cichorium; species Cichorium intybus. The sequence continues at coordinate 48,287,962 of CM042016.1, read as the reverse complement.
GTTATTCGTTATTCGTTATTCGTTATCTGTTATCCGTTATTCGTTATATGTTAACTGTAGCCTGTCATCTGTTATCCGTTAAACTGTTTTCTAGCATTTGTTTTAAATTATAAACTACGAGTGATAATCAAAAATGCGGATTGGTTAATTAATGTTCACATAGCGTGTTGCTTCAAAGTAGCATGTGCTGACGTGGCCGCCAGCTGGCCTATGGTTGTTCCAGCTATATACCCACCTGACCAAGCGTTCTGTAGTCAAAAGAGTTTACGCACATTTGTTACACAGAACAAGACAAATATCAATGGAACAAAAATTGAAATTTTTTGTCCAATCTAAAACGGTGGGGCCGCGGGACTCACTTTCGACACGTTGTCTAGGTAAAAGACGTAATTGTCCTTGTTATTATTTTTGTGGTGAGAGGATTTATTTTATTTACCTGGAAATTAAAACCTCCGGTGATCCCATCAACATTCAGCACCTACACATGATGTTAATGTTTTAAAATGAGACTTGAATATCATTTTCTTTTATATAAAATTTTTGCCTAATTAATGATCTTAATTTTTTAAATAATCCAAAAAATGCCATTTACCTCTCCAGCAAAGAATAGACGCGATTGAATCCTGCTCTCCATTGTTTTAAGCGAAATCTTCATTAACACCACAATTTCGAATTAAAAAAAAGAAAAAGAAAAAGAAAAAACAACTGGGTGAAATGTGACAGTGTGTGTGTGTGTGCGTGTGTGAGAGAGTGGAAGCACCTCAGACAATGGAACCCCTCCAGCTGTGACAAATTCATCCTTGAATTGGCCCTAAATCAACAGTTCGATCGATTTTTTAGCTAATTGTTTTTTTGAATTTACACATTACCCCCTTAACAATAAAATATATCAAAAACTGACCAATTTTTACAAAATTACTATAATGTCGAGAGTATACCTTTCCTTTTACTATAAAAGAACATTGCTTTAAAAGAGCAACAATCGACATTAAAGAATTATTCGAAATGGAAGCCCACAATATATCTTCATCAATTCCCTACAAAACAAAAACATTAATCCATAAAAATAAATTCCAATTACATTTCACATTTTTCAAATAAAAACGACAATAAAACCTCGCGATTCAACAAGTATTTCCAAAATCGCTTCACGAGCCCAAGTTCTTGAGGATACGAACCACCTACTTTTTGTTTCTACAAAATATATAAAAACAAATTGTTAAATTGAGAAGATATTGAATTTATTATCTACTTTATCATTTATGAATAAAAAATTACAGGAAATTGTTTTTTGTGTTGAGATAGCAACGACTTTAGATCTTCGTTGGAAATATCGGGAGAAAAGTCAACAAGAAGTGTTCCTGAATTTATATGTAAGAAAAGTTAATAAAAAAGAAAATTATAAAAAGTTTTTTGGTAAATAAAGAAATTGGTTTTTTTGCCTTTATATTTGGAATCAGAGAGATCACGGGCACCCCAAGCTGATAACCGAAGAATTACGGGCCCACTAAGCCCCCAATGTGTGACTAACATTGGGCCCACCTAAATGCAAGAAATAGCAACGTACTTTTATTTATTTATGTAAGACTAAATAAAAAATAGCAATGTACTTACCTTTATTTGTGTATTATAACATCCTACTTTCATTATGCTTTAAAAATTTTACCCAATTATATACAATGCTATAATGGGTAGATTTTCAAAAGTACAATGCTATAATAAGCAAATCAATGAAAGTACATTGCTATTTCTTGCATTTGGTAGAGAAAAACTTACCTGGGTAAGCTGTGGAATATTCTTTTTTAAAGATTCAAGCTTTAAATTTGCCTTCACTTTCGGGAATGTAATCTGGAAAATTTTAAATTCTCATCATCTTTAAATAAAAAAAATGATAATTACTTTTAATTTATTCGTAATTCAATATAATAAATACCCCAGATAACTCTGTCAACTGAATATCATCAATCTTGAATGTAAATAAACTTGGCACTGGTTTAATTATAGAATGGCCAAATTGAGTAGCAAGATCATAACCCTGTAAAATCAACATCATGCATTCGATAAAAAATTCATCATATTTTATAAAAATTATGTCAAAAAAGTATAACAAAAAACCTGCTGATTACTGCCACTAGCAATTAATAAATAATCGGCTTCAACAAAATCCACATAATCAATTGTACGCTTTTCAATTTTGAGTATAAATTTTCCACCTGGTGAAATAGAAGCTGACGTCACAGACTTTCCTGTCTGCAATGTAACTAATTTAAAAGAAAAAATGTGAAATTGTTAATATTTAAATACCAACAAATAAACTTAAATTATGTAAAAATTATAGTAACAAAAAAAGTACCTCCTTTCTGTCTTGCTTCATTTAGAAGACAATCAACTATTGATGATGAATTGTCACTCACAGGAAAGACTCTTCCATCTTCCTCAATCTAAAGGGCAAAATTGAAAATTTTGAAGTAGTGGAAAACTAATTTTAATATCATTTAATTTGAAGGAACTTCAATAATCAATACTACCTTTAATTTCACGCCGTGGTCGGAAAACCAGGACATGGTGTCACCTGGGCCATGAACATTGAAGAATGAACCTCTGAATTCTTTACTACCCCTCGGATATTTTTCTGCCAAAATCTATGAAAATGTTAAATTTCAAATTTTGGATGATGTATATACTCGTTAGGATATTAAATCACACAAAAATGGTGATAATTGCAGATATGAATTGATCAAAGAGTGAATTTTGGTAATTAAACTCACCATGTTATCGGGACAATGCCCGTTTGTGACGTTGCAACGACCGCCTCCTGATATTTTAACCTTGTATAGAAAAGTTCTTCGAATTAGATGCTAAAACGAGAAGAATGTATAGAAAATCGAAATTTGGGCTACCAGTAAGGGAATTAATTGCGAAAACCTTGGCTAAGGGCTTTGATTTTTCAATCACGACAACGTTAAGATTGGGAGCCAAAGTTTTAGCCCTAATTGCTCCGTATATACCAGCAGCACCGCCGCCAACCACCACCATTCTCTCGTCGCTAACCTATTACATCGAATCATACAAAGAAAACAAGTAGCAGTTGTAAAATGACGATACGAATTGAGGTACTTCTGAACTTGATTAAAAGCATCGATTAATACATGATTACCAAATTTTAAGCAACTTGAGGATTTGAATGATTTTGCTTTCAAATAACGATGTTAATTGGTAACCGTTTGCTCGATTTTATTTAAGAAACGAAGGAATGTAAAACAGCAGAAGGTGAGAGTTACCTCGGGAGAATGGGAGACGGCAAAAGTGCCGAATCTCCGACGACGAGGAGTTGATACGAAGTGGACATGAATCCTGGTGAAGCTCGAAGAATATGGAGGTACTAGATTGTGAATGATGAACCGAGAGATTGTGCTGTTCATGGTGTTTCACTTGCGGTGTTAAGATAAAGTTGAGGAGTGTATTGCCGTGCTCGTGCACCGGCGGCCGTCGTCAAATAACGACGGATTTTTTAGCATGTTCTTTTTAACAGAAGATGTAAAGTCCCCTTGTACTTTGTAATAGATACTAATGACACCCTAAACTATAAGATATTAGCCGAATAGCCCTTTTTCTAATATATCATTCGTGAAAGAGGTGTTAACAAGTCAAATGAAGTCGAGTAGAAGAAAATCTCATTTAAGAGTTGGAATATATTTTTTATAATCTAGTGATGAGCTTGAAGCTTTGATGGTGTTTTAATCTCCTCTAATGTATGAATTAAGGGACCAAAGTATCATTAATGCAAAGATTTAAACTCAAAACTCTAATTCTCCTTTTCCCTCTAATTAATGTTTTGGGAAGGAGAAGTTGATGGCAATTTTGGTGCTAGGAGGAGAATTAAGAGTGGATTTGAGCTTTAATTGATAAAGTAAAGCTAGAATCACTTCTTTGAGGGGCTAGAAGGTATACTATTTTTTTCATCTAGGATCGATCCAGGGTTTGGGGATTCCCCAAATCCAAAAATTAGGAGGTTAGGAATAAGTTTCTAGCTTTGTTTCAGCTAGATTTGACAATATGTGTCTGCATGTCATGTATACGTGTCAGACGTGAATTTACATGACACGAATTGTAAAACGTGTTTAGGATATCAAACATGAACACGACACGTATTTAATTCGTGTGACACGTGACACAACATGAATAGACACATTTTTAATCATGTTACGCAAAAACACGAATTTACATGAATTTAAACACGAATTTGTACCCGTATTGTCTAATACCATTTTTTTAACCTTGAAAAATACACATGTTTATACGTGTCTATGCGTGTTTGAACGTATTTATACGTGTATATGTGTGTTTATATGTGTTTATGAGTTTTCGTGTATATACATGTTTATGCGTGTCGCGTGTCACATGAATTTAATTCGTGTCTTATAAGTGTCAAAATAGGTAAATTCGTGTTTGGCATGAAACACGAATTTCAAATTCGTGTTCGACACGAATAGACACGAACACAAATTTCTAAAACCCATACACGGAAAACTCGTGTCGTGTTCGTGTTGTGTGTATTGTGTCGTGTATCAAATTGTCAGGTCTAGTTTCAACCATATGTTCATGTATCTAGAATCAAATCACTTGTTGATTGCTTGATTTGGAGCCTGAATGTTATTTTGAGTTTTTCAAACTTTAAAATTGATGGATTTGAGGATCTTTTACTTGGTCTATTATTTAACTTTGTTTCAAGTTTCTAAACTCCTTTTGGAACAAATGAATCCACCATATGTTGTTAATTACACATATTGATTAAATGAACTTTTTCAAGTTACCTTATAACTTCAATGTAGTTTTGAGTTGTGATTATGACATGAACTAACTTTGGAATGGCATAAACTTAAATTATTATCATTAATCTAACTCGGAGTGTTCATTGGATTCAAGTCTAATGATAATTTAATGTTGATTTACAAGTTACAACTCCATTTGAAGTTCAAGTGATTCATATTAAGCTTAAGTTAGTTTTTGATGTTACAAACCATTGGATCATCATATATTTGAATCCTTCATCTATGTGTAATTAATGTTTTTTATGTATGTGGAAAATTTATTTACATGTTAGTATACATTTAGAATCAGTAGAAGTGTTTTGGAAGGGTTTGGAACTAGTTAGAGTAAGTTTAGACAACCAAGAAAACAACCCTTAGCCAAAATAGTAGTCATCGGATACCTGATCAATGGATCGATCCAACTTTGATTCTAAAGATTACAAAACAAAAATATTTTATTTTGAAAAAATTTGAATAATAAATGTTTCAAAAATCAAATCAATAAACGTCACTTGCTAAATACAATCGGCTACTATACATACAAAGAAAGACTTTGATCAAAACCACAATATCGTGTAGATGCTCATCTTTCTGCTCATCATGTTGAAACCAGTTGAAATCCTCTTGCAACTAATCAATACATAAACACACATGCATTTTAGTGGATGAAATAGCATCATACATTCATTTATATGTTATTATAGCATCATACTTTTATTTCTTTCTATTATAGCTTGTATTTTCAATCTTTTTCTTTTTAACACATTGTACTTTGAAAATTCTATCTAATTAAGCATTGTGCCTTAATCCCTCTTTTAAGACATTGTACTTTGAAAATTCTACCTAATTATAAAGCATTGTATTTTCTACTTTTTTTTTTCTTTGTTTTGTGTATAAAAGTGAAATTTGTTTTGTATATTGATGGCATTATTATAACCGGATAGATTATCCGAAATACATTTTTGTGATAGGAAGAAAATAAAATAAAATGATACAACAAACAAATCAATGAACATTCGTGGTTATCTTTTGCATTTAACATTTTATTCTCATTATAACTTTTGTGATATTTTTTTTAATAGTATTAATCACATGCCAAATAAATAATAATAATAAAGTATTGACAGTCTACAAGATCCGACTCGTTAGCACATTAAAAATTACCTAACTTTATTTACACAATCAAGTATTAATTTCCCTAAGTAATATTTAACCTTTACAAGCTCCAAAAAGATTCAAATTTGACTTGTAGTTGTCAAATATACTATTTTTAAGTATTTGTATGTATGAACATATTATTATTTTTTTTTTTTTATTTTTTTTTTTAGAAGCCGGCAATTTTTAGTGGTCTCACCAGAGGGTACTCGACCCCGCCACCCAGGGCGGTTGGCGATTACCATAGGCGCAAGGTCTTTTCCCTCGACCATGCCTCGCCTCAGGGAAAATCCCCACAGGGGCTTTGGAACCAGGTTTGAACCCGGAACCTTACCCCACATGGGTATATAACCCAATGCCTCACCCAGCTAGGCTAGAGATCCTTGGCAACATATTATTTAACCCTAAATAATACATATAACGATAAGTAGCTTCAGAAAGTTCTAACCTGTGGAAGTCGGAGGAACCACCACGACGTGCATGGCGGCGTTGTTTGGCGGCAACGCTAACCGCAGTGGAAAAAGCTTGCCGTTCAATGGATTCCTTGAACACACGAATATATCATCTATCCCTGTTTTTTCTTCCAGATTCAGAGTCAAATCCTCCAATCCATGCCCAGTAAATGCAAACGATGTTTCTTCATAACCCTCGTCGACATTCCCATCATCATCCGCCACCGTGTAATACACCATCCTCCCTCCCTTCTTTGAAGCCGAGATCTCCGATAAATCACTACCCTGCATTTCCACAAACATATGGTGTGCAATGTGAATTACAATTAATTGGATTAAATCGCAAATCCATCAAACATTATGCAAGTAATAACGAATGGCAATTTCACAATTTGAACGAACCTCAGTAGGACCCGATTTGGAGCTTCTAAGAGAAAACGATGAAGAGTTTAGATCTGGATTTATGGATTCGGATGGTGGCGACGGCGGTGATTCCTCAGATCTAGCTTCAACAGTTTCAACATCCCACAATATCCAATCGTGATGCCTGTGAGGAATGTCATGGGTGATCGAGTTTCTCCATGGAGGCAACCCACCATTGGCTCGTAAGTAATTACCGTAACGGGTTTTGAGGCGAACTTGGAACCCGTCTCGTATCGGTTCCCATTCGATTGAAGAGTCTAGCTTCTGCGGCATACTTTGAACGACTTTCTGACCTGTAAATCCGATTATCACTTGATCTTCAGAGGCGGTGAGATACTTGCCGTAAATGGACTTCAATCGGACGACAGTGTCGAAGCCGTCAACGAATTCAACGTTCCAAATCGCTTTCTTCTCTGCTCCATTACGATCTTGTAACACGCTTGCCCCGTCGCTCTCCGCCAAGAGGTACTTCTCGTGGTGGCTTCTTAGTCGGACCGATGCTGCCTTTCGGAAAAACTCCATGCCAGTACTCTGAAATTGTTATTTTACAATTATTTTCTGATTGAAGAGATGGAGAAAGAGATCGTGGAATCACAAGAAAGAGTGGATTTATGATGTGGGTTTGAAGTTTTAGTCCACAAGATCAAAAGCAAATTTACAGATGCGAGAAAGGGATGCGTGCCGTTGTAAAAAGTGCACCGGCGAGAGCACCGGCGTGTTGGACACGGTACAAAAGATACAATGTATGAATGGAAGTGACGTAACCTTATCTTATCAGTTTACTTAGATTAAAAACTTGGATACATGTGACCAAAATCAATATATTGTACAAATGTCGGTGGCATGAAGATTTTTTGAAATATTTTTTATTATATAAAAATAAATGAGATTCTGATCAAAATAAAAAGTCACAAAAACTCAACCAGTATACATGTTCCGAGGTGTTCATATAAGTATTTGGAATATTCCAAGTGATCTTCAACAATTAGGTTAGGATTGCTATAACTTATAATAGTTAAGAAATTTTAGTTAATATATCAGTTATTTATTATGAAACTAAAGAGACGTGTTAATGACTTAACACGACTCTAGTCGTTTTAACTTGTCATAAAATTGTCGATTTTTAAATCTTGTTGCAAATCATCAATCATGTAAGAAGATGTTTCGTACCGATTTCGCTTGTTTATTGTTGAAGGAGCGAGAGTCTATAACCAATGACGATCCATTTGTCGGGGATACCCATCCCAATCCCGGAGATCCAGTATCCGGCGACCCTGAATAACTATCGACCACCGAAGAAAAACTAGACATCGTACTCATCACAGACTCAGTATCCGACAACGATATATCAACCACATCAACTGCCCACAACACCCAATCTTGTGTCGCGGTACGATGAGGTACATCATGTGTTATAGAATTCCTCCAAGGTGGCGTTCCCCCATTCGCCCTCAAGAACTTCCCATCACATGTTTGAAGCTTTACGTGAAACGCGTCTTCTCTTATTGGCTCCCATTCTGTCGTATGATCAGGTACAGTACCAGATGGATACTGTTTTACCTTTTTTCCGGTCATACCAAGTAGAAACGCCTCATTCGTGGCACTAAGATACAAACCATGACAACTCTTTAACCGAATCACATTCGGGTTTTTTTCTACGTACTCAACGGTCCAACGAGCTTTTGAAGATGACGCGTTTCGGCTTTGTCGAACCGTTTCTTCATCATCATCGGCCACTAAATATTTGTTATGAAAACCTTGTAGTCTAACCGCTTTCGCTTTATGAAAAAACTCCATCCCACTCTATATATATAACATATATCCATTAATAGAACATATAAGTTTAGTGGTTAAGGGTAAATCCGTAATTTACACTAGATTGAAAATGAGTGAAGAGATGATTAAAAGTATGATTTACCTGTCTAGTGTTCACACGTGGCGAGCCGTTAAAAGAACCCATGGTCGTGCGACTATCCGCCGTCACCCTCGAAATATCCGGCACCGACGAAAAGCTTGATGCCGACGATAGATTACTTGCCATTGATTCTTGCGACTCCAAAACAGCAATGTCAACCACTTCGACATACCACAACACCCAGTCTTGGGTTGCCGTCCGGTGAGGTAGGTCATGGGTGACGGAGTTTCGCCACGGCGGAGTGCCGCCGTTACCCCGTAAGAGTTTACCACCTTTCGCCCTTAATTTCACCGAGTCGCCTTCTTTAATTGGCTCCCACTCGATGGAGGTGTCCCGTTTGTTCGCCTGAATGTCTTGGATCACCTTCTTTCCGGTTAGTCCGGTGAGAAACGGTTCGCTGGAGGGAGTGAGGTACTTGCCGGAGGAGCAGCTTTTGAGGCGGATGACATGGCTTTTCCCTTCCACCGTCTCCACCGCCCACCGTGCTTTCTTTGAAGACCCGTTTCTGCTTTGCCGGACGGTCTGTTCATCATCGTCGGCGACCAAGAATTTGTTAAGGTGGCTCCGGAGTTTGACGACTTTGGCTTTGTTGAAAAACTCCATGGTTTTTTTTTTGCTTAAACTAATGAATGTAAAAGCGTTAAATTGGTTTGATTCTTATGGATTCTTGTGTCCTGACTAATCGTCGACGACTTTAGGTGGGTTGACTACGATGATTAATGTGGGAAATTTGCAAGTTGTAACGTGGAAGTTGGTACATGTTTTTCAATCAACTCGGTTTTGTTTGACAAAGTCGACGTGTTTTATATTTTGTCACGGAGTTAATGCTTCATCACTTTTTTTTTTTTTTTTGAAACGGCAAATATATATTAAAAAGCCAGCATTAGCAAGACGCTAAGCAGAGGCGAGAAACAACAGAACAAAGAAAAACAGAAAAATCAAAGAAACGGAGAGGAGAGCCATTGTTCTCGACTATAGACTCCCAATTTACTCCTAAATTTGATCCACCTGTAAACTACAGAAATTATAATATCAGCCAGTTTGTTGGGAGATATTATGACACCTTGAAATAGACGTTCGTTTCTCGCCTTCCATAAGGACCATAAGAGCCCATAACATATCGCCGTAAGCATTTCCTTTTTCTTTGGACATCTCCCCCACATAGACACAAATTCCAGCAGCTCCGTGACATTGTGAAAACCATTATGAAAAATACCACACCACTTAAGAATCTTATCCCAAACTGAACGCGTGAAGGGGCAATCGAACAGAATATGGTCAGCTGTCTCGTCATTTTGCACGCAGATTCCACAACATCTCGATGAAACTTGTACACCCCGGTTCAAGAGTGCAACCGCCGAAGGAATTCTTTGCTGCGCAGCCCTCCAAACGAAAGTAGAAACTTTGATCGGGATTGTTTTACACCATGTTATGCTCGGCTGGGAGGAGTTCGATAGCAGCTTATTTTCCGTGTTGATGATTCAATCTTCATAACTAGATTAATTTTATTCATTTGGGAAGTCTATATTTTATTTCTTTCTTCTTTTTTTAACGGCTTATTAGAGCATCTCTACTACTGTGTGTGTTTTTTTTTTTTAAATATTAATTATCTGAAGAAAACATTGAAAAGATTTTTATTATTGAAATGTTAAGCGTTTTGATAGTTTATTTGAACAAAGTTACATTCTCACTGTTTAACCATATTATTTATTGTATATTTTGATCAAAAGCTTAATAAAAATTCATTTTATATCTTAGCTATAACTAGATATTAAATAGTTATTATTTTTTATTTAACCTATTTAAGCTACAAAATAAAGTAAATGTATTTTACGAAAAATATATAATGTAAATGTATTTGTCAAACCTTTAAAACTAATATTAAATATTATAAAACTTCACGGATACACAATATTTTGTCGTTTTTTTAACAATCTATGTATATGTGTAAATTTTATTACCTTTTAGGCCATCCAGTGTGCCTGTACAAGGTGTGTGCGAGGGTGTGCGAGCTCAAGGGGAACACCGCCCCCCTAGTGCGAGCTCGTTGCACTTTTGACCCCGTGCAACGTCGCGCGAGTATAAGAAGAAAGGGTATTGTGGCTTGTACATTTAGCTTAAATCATTGTACCAAAACCAAGAGTAAGTGAGAGGTGACCATTTCCAAGGGTGAGGGTAGGAGAGAGAGAAGCTGAGGTGGCACCCCAAAAGTGAGTTTAGGTGAGAGGGCACACCGGATGGCCTTACAGTTTTGGAAAGAAAACAAAAAGAACCGATATTATTAACCGAAACAAATGATACATTATGTGAGGAGATTATTAAATATTTAAGATAGATAAAGGCAAAAAAAATAATTTTTATTTACAAAAGTCCAATAAAATCTTAATATTTTGGCATAGTTTATGAAAAAGACCCAAATTAAATTTTATTTACAAAAAAAGACAGAAAACCAGCTAATGTTTTCAAGCTAATGTTTTCAAATTAACTCATTTTAACATTTTCAGCAGGTAACTACATGTTTTATCTTCAATAAAGTCTTAATATTTTGTCTCAGTTTACGGAAAAGTCCCAACATATTATATTGAAGATAAAACATGTTGGGACTTTTTCGTAAACTGACACAAAATATTAGAAATTTATTGAAGATAAACATGTACTTACCTATTAAATATTATAAAACTTCATGGACACACAATATTTTGCCAATCTATGTATATGTGTAAATTTTATTATCTTTTATAGTTTTGGAAAAAAAAAAAAAGAACCGATATTATTAACTGAAAAAATGATACATTATGTGAGGAGATTATTAAATATTTAAGATAGATAAAAAATAATAATAATTAAAGAAAAACTTTTGAAAAAAGTTGATTAAAACAAGATTTTTTTTAAATAATAATAATGATAAACTGATATGATAAACATAAAAAAAATTACCCGTTGAAAATTATCGATTTAATATAGGGTCAATCGGTATAATAAACAAAAATAAGTTGAGTCCTATGGAAAGTGTCATAACTTTTTAGAGAAAATGTTGTGGTTTGATTTTTATTTACTAAAGTTTTGAAAAGTAGAAATATTTTAACTCGTAGAAATAGTCTTTTTGATGTTAAAACTTGACATCTAAGTGGTGTCAAAATAACCAATTTACTTTTATTATATATTTTTTGTTGTTTTTTATTATATTATATATGTGGCCCGACTTCATTTTTGAAATCCTTCTATTTTGAAGAGTGCTATTATATATACATCTTATATACATCATTTAATAAAAGTCAAACAATTTGCAACCACTCATAACTATTTTTTCTGGAAAATACAGTTTCAACAAATAAGAATGACCCGATCTTGGAAATAATAACTATAAGGCTATGCAGAGTGGTCAATAGAATGTTGCGGCAACCTAGTGGCGTCTTTTGCCGTTGGGAAACATCGTCCAGCGTTAGCGGTATGGTCTAAGCAGCAACCCCAAACAACAAGAAGCTCTCTCCTCTCCTGTGGAATTCAAATAAATATATATTTTTACCATTTTTACATTATAAATACCAACACATACTCACATACTACCATTTTTTACCATAACAAACAAACATTCTTTACTAATATTTTCTAAATGTTTTCAAACAACCTAAATGCTTCCAACACGTCCACTACAAACATTTTCGCCTACGATCCTTCACCCCCACCACCTTATCGCAACAACTAGAAGCCTCAATATACTCTCCACGTCTGATGTTTGGTGGTGCTCCATCAATTTACTCTCAATTCCAAATGTTGCCAAAACCACTTTTTGCACAAAACTTCAAGCCATTTCAACAACAATCATCAACTCAATTCCAATTCCAACACCAACCCCAACCCAACCCTAATTCGAATTCAAATTCAAATTTGAACCCAAACCAAAACTGGAACTCAATTTTGAACCCGAACCACAACAAAAAAATGGAGGACCCAAAGCAACAAATGGTCCCTAGAAGAGGAAACCGAATTGGCATGGGTGTGGGTCGATATATCTGAATACATAAAGAAAGGGAAAAATCAAATGCGAGACAAGTTTTGGTGTCGCGTTACGAAGTGTTTTATCCTACGAATGAAACGCGGTTTCGATTACCAGAAAAAAGACCTATCCAATACAAAATGGAACAACATGAAAATGTTCGTCACAGCCTTCAATGGTATCTACACAAACTTGTGTAACCAATGGGGTAGCGGTGAAAACGAGTCTAACATATTGTACACGGCCCACTACACATTCCAAAACGTCTTTACTAAGCCTTTTAAATTCTTGCATGTTTGCATGTTGTAAGACAAATCCAAAAGTGGAAGCTAGTTTCATCAACGATGAATATGTATACGGTTTCGAAATGAAGCAAAATATCGGATTCAGGCTCCCAACAAGTGTCATCGGATGGTCATATCAGAGTCGACCTTAAATCTCGCAACAATGATATAGAAGAAGTTGAAGCACCTTCCAGTCCGATGAGTAAAGATCAATCAAAACAAAAGGGAAAAGCAACATCCTCAAATTCGTTGGCTCACACCCGTTCAAACCAAATTCAAGAAATAAGCATGATGTTTCCGGTTTTATGTATGACTTTATATAAGCATATGCCCGAAAACTTCAAACTCACGGAAATGTAATTGTTAATGCAAGACATGAGTTACCCTTTTGAGGAAAATTATGAAGCGGTGAAAGCGCAAATACAACTTGTAGTTTTTAATTTCCTAGTTAAGACATTTTAACTTCTTAGATATGTCATTTTAATTTCCAATTTTTGTAATTTTAGTTTATTAATTTTAGGTAATTTTCTATTTTAAGTTGATGAAATATTATGTTTTAATTTAAATTAATATTGATGTAGTTCATTTAAATTAATACAATTAATTTGTTAAAAAAAGTTCAATGTTGAAGGCACCACTCCTTGATAAAGACATAGAATAATAGTATTGGATGGATGCTTAGGTGGCATTAATGTGGTAGACTTGCCTCTCACATTTGGGATGGACCAATCCCTTTAGCCTAATACTCGATTAATTCTTGGTGAGACCATTTTTGTTAACATATACGCTCCACATCCCCTTGCAGAAAAGAAAAAACTTTGGGACAACTTGATGAATTTAAATAACTCTAGACCTAGTACTTGGTTATATTTTGGGGATTTCAACTAACTAGATGCCAGAAGAGAGACTTAATTCACAAATCTACCCTTCATCTACTGCTGCCTTTAAGTTTATCTAGATCTACAAGACAGAAAATATGGACAAGTCCATAATGGAGATGCATGGCATGTTGACAAATTATGAGTATTACATAAAGATGCATGGTTCCTCCAGTTCAACTACTCCCAAGATGGCTCCTAAGGAAAGAGATATCAAAAAGAAAGGGGTCGGGCAACTAGTAAGCCAATCTGAGATGTCTCAAACTGGGAATTCTCATGATGGATACGTCTCGACCAAAGGCAAGATGATTAGAAGATACGCAAAGGCCAAAAGGTTTAGCAACTCAGGTATATCTAAAACTCCATATGAACTTCTGATTCTTAATTCCTTGATATAGGATGTGTTTCTCACATTTGCGTTGTTATGCAGGAACTAAGTGGAATGCGAGACGATGAAGCATAGGAGCTTAACCTGATCATGAAATACAAAAGCACTGCTGTTGTTACAAGGATCGGGGATTGCAAGCTCATGCTGATTAGTGGTGTTTAGATAGATTATTATATTTTTGCTACTCGCCAAGAATGGCACTAGACATTGTTTCGTATTATGCATTGTTGAGGATATTTCTTTAGGTTTTAATAAAATTAGTGAAGTTTTTTAAAAGCATGGTTGTTTTATTTCAAAATGTTATCCTTACAGTGTCTTGTATATGAATGTGATATGAATAGTAGTAATGTAATCTTAAATGTCGATGCATCCAAAAGTGTGTTGGATAGATCGTGTTTGTGGAATTGTCAACTTACATTTTAAAAAGAATTGCATCACCAAGCTCCAAGTGGACAGGATATTGGAATCATTTGACTTGGAGTCATATGATGTATGCAAATCTTGATTAATTGAAAGGATGACAAGAGCATCATTCATATGGAGATGTGAAAGAAGTAAGGATTTGTTGGACCATATCCACATAGATGTTTGTGGACCATTCATATCCGCCACTATACACAATGAACAATACTTCGTTACATTTGATAATTATTTTAGTAAATATAACTTTGTTTGAATAAATGCTAGTTATAAACTTTGAAGCGTTCAAAGAGTTTCGAAATGAAGTAGAAAATCAATTAAAGTTAAAATATTTGAGTAAAAAATTATGCGAACATCTTGGGAACTGTGAAACAGTTTCACAATTTTCTCCTCCCAAAACACTACAGTGTTATGGTGTGTCTGAAAGGAGAAATCGAACATTGTTAGACATGGTTCGATCCATGATGAGTCGAGCTGCACTTCCAATCAGTTTCAAAGGTTATATCCTAGAAATAGAAACCTACATCTTAAACCTCGAACCAACTAATAAGGTTGCACAGACACCATCTCGAATGTGGAGTAGGGTTCGTCCCTCACTAACACATGTGAAAGTCTGGGGTTATGAAATCTTCGTTCATTACGAAGCTCATGATAAGATTAAACCCAGATCAGAGAAGTGTCATTTCATTGGTTATCCCAAAGACTTTTGGATACCTGTTTTACAAGCATTCTAAGAACAACGTGTTTGTGGCTCAAATAAGAGTCTTTCTTGATAAAGAGCTCATATCCAAAGAGGTTAGTGGGAGTAATATTGATCTTGAAGAAATTCAAGAGTCAACCAATAAATAACCTTTAGTTAACACTAGCACTCAACCAGATAATGAGACTCCTGTTGAAGAAAATGACATATCTCCACCTCCTCTTCGCAGATCAGGTAGAGTTAGTTACTCTCCAGAGTTTTATGGTTTCATATTACTGAAAGTGACACACTGATTAATGGCAAAACACTAGTTGGTAAGGATGAGTCATCCAACTACATGGAAGCAATGGTGAGCCCAGTGGCTACCAAATAATGAGGACATGAAAAGCGAGATTCAGTCCATGTTTAATATGCAAGTTAAGAATTTGGTTGATCTTACACCTGCCTTAAAACCAGTGGGAGTAAGTGGATCTTCAAAAGAAGAACAATATAGATGGGAATGTACACACATTCGAAGCTTGAATAGTTGTGAAGGGTTATACTCAGACTCAAGAAATTGATTCTGAGGAAACCTTCTCACCAGTATCTGGAGATTAAGTATATTAAGATATTGTTTGCCACAACTGCATTTTTATGAGATATGGCAAATGGATGTTAAAACTGCTTTCCTTGACGGAAAACAAAGAGGTTGTGCATATAGCACAACCGTAGGGTTTTGAACATGCCAAATATCCAAATAGAGTAAAGCTTGAGAGATTCATCAGTGGAATAAAACAAGCACCTTGCAGCTGAAATCTTTGCGGTCATGAAAATGCCAAAGGGTTTAGATTTTCAAGAAGCATAGATAAGTCCTGTGTTTATGCCATAGCTAGTTGGAGTATTGTAGCATTCCTAAGTATTGCATGTTGATGGCATACTACTTATAGGAAACGATTTCTCATTGTTACAAAGTGTAATGACTTGGCGTTGCAAATGCTTCGCTATAAGGAACCTAGGAGATGCAATATACATACTTGGTATAATTATCTATAGAGATAGATGAAAACGTCTAAAAGGACTTGGCCAAAATACACACTTGAGTATGATCTTGAAGAAATTCAAGATGCATGACTCTAAGAAAGAGTTTCTACCCATGGCATAAAATTGATTGTAAATCAATGTTCCGGTACTAGAGAAGAACTGGGCAGAATGAGTCGAGTCCCATATGCTTCTCCTATAGGATCCATCATAAGTGTCATGACATGTACTTATCATAATAACTTGTATGCTCTGAACATAGTAAGTCGGTTTCATTAAAACCTTGGCAAAAGTTATTAAAGATGATCGTTGAAGACATTATTGAGCATATGAGAAAACTTGAAAAGTTCCAAGCTAAAATAGGTGGCTAACTCCGAGTATATATCAGCTAGTGATTCTGTAAAAGGGACTACATGGTTAAAGCGTTTCGTTGATAATATTGGTGTTGTCCTCAACATCAATGAATTCCTTGAAATCTTCTAAGATACCAAGGGTGTAGTCGTCTTGACTAACGAATCCAAGGACCATGGGAAGTCGAAGCATATACTCAGGGAGTGCCACTATATTTCAGAATCGATTTAATGAGGGAAATATCACAGTAAGTGAGGTATCATCGGAAGGGTATCTGATTGATTGTTCCACAAAGAAGTTGACGCGGACCAAGCATCAAAGTCATACTAGGATCCATATGTGTTTGATTTGCGAGCAATATGACATAAAAATGTTTTAGTTGTTAGTTTGATAATTTGAAACATATAGCAGTATAAATTGTATCTGATTTGGTGATTATTTTGTAGAGACTAAATAATAAGCTGGATTGCTACCATTTATGTTAATTCAATACTGTGTTTCGTTTTGCATGTTTAGAACCCGCTTCTTGAGTATTAATTTACTCAAACATCCATAGACGGTCGTACTTTTGGAAGCAAGTAGTGATTTAAAACTATCATGAAGTATTAGTAGATTGTCTATAGTGATTAGACATAGCATGGAGATTGCGACTAACACTCATGAGTACTTGATAGAGATTCAAGTATTGGAACAATCCGTAGTTAGAGATTACTTCATGGATTAAGTCACGAGTAATCTAGGATGATAACATCTCTTATTAAGTCTTTCGATGTGCAAATTGTTTTGTTATAATGATCAAATCTCAACATAATTCATAATTCATCTTGTTAGTTGATGGTTTGGATCCTTACATCCAAACAAATGTATGAATTCATAATTCATCTTGTTATGCAATTGTTATGAACTGTATGATCCTAGATTATGAGCATGATGATTCTTGTTTTGATAATTTGTATGAACATATGATTCGATTTTGTTATGTCTTTTGATGTGCAAATTGTTTTGTTTTGATAATTTGTTGAGGCACTCTAGGTCCTGTTAAGGCAGCTGGGCCGCAGGGGGCGCCAGACCAAGATAAAGGCACACGAAGTCCTGTTAAGGCAGCTGGGCCGCTGGGGGCGCCAGGCCAAGATAAAGGCACACGAAGTCCTGTTAAGGTAGCTGGGCCGCTGGGGGCGCCAGGCCAAGATAAAGGCACACGAAGTCCTGTTAAGGCAGCTCGGCCGCTGGGGGCGCCAGGCCAATTTGGGGCATGCATGCGGAAAATGATAGACACAAGTGTTTTGGAACTTTGTTGATAAAGTAAAGATGTCCTTCGGCGGGGTGATCAGTCCCGTCGGAGCTTTTTAACATTTAACTAAAGATATTGCTTCAATTTTCCGAGAACAAGTTCCAAGGGAGCTTTGCGTTGCCATCGTTGTCTTTTCCCTCATCCCTAAAAGTGGTATTTTCTTAAGTTTTGTATGTTCCAAGTTCTAGGGATCGGTCGCCCCTCCATTGTCTCCAAGGTGTACGAGCCATTGCGGTTTGCTCCGGTGACCTTGTAAGGTCCTTCCCAGGTTGGGCTCAGTTTGCCCTGGGGTTCCGCGTGGCTAACTTCATTTTTCCTTAAGACCCAATCATTCACCTTGAGGGCTCTTCCCCTCACTCGTTGGTTGTAGTACTTTTCCACCTTGTGTTTCAGGGCTGCTTGTCATAGGAGGGAGACTTCCCTTTTTTCTTCCAATGAATCGAGATTTTGTCGGAGATCTGTGGCTGTTTGTTCTAGGGAAAAATTGGCGACTCGCAGTGATGTTATCATTAGTTCTGGGGGTAGAACTGCTTCAGTTCCATAGACCAGTCTAAAGGGTGTTTCTTGGGTGCCGGTCCTGGGGGTGGTTCTATAGGACCATAGGACACTGGGAAGCTCTTCCGCCCAGTTCCCCTTTGCTTTACCCAGCCGTTTCTTGATCCCATTTACGATTGTTTTGTTGGATATCTCCATTTGTCCGTTCGCTTGAGGATGGGCCACTGAGGTGAAGCGTTGGTGGATCTGTCTGTCAGCGCACCATCCCTTGAAAGGGTTTTCTGCGAACTGGAGGCCGTTATCGCTGATTAGGGTTCTTGGCGTGCCTAAGCGTGTGAGGATGGATTTCCACATGAATTTGATTATTGACCTTCCAGATATGTTGGCCACAGGTTCGGCTTCGATCCATTTTTTAAAATAGTCTACTGCCACAATCAGGAATTTTACTTTTCCCGGCGCTTTTAGGAAAGGGCCCACTATGTCTATTCCCCATTGGTGGAATGGCCAAGGGGACGTTATGTTCGTTAACTGGGCGGAGGGTAGACTTTGTATTGGCGTGAACGTCTGGCACGCGACACATTTCCTTGTGAGTTGCACCGCGTCTTGTTGGATTTCCGGCCAGTACACCCCCATTCGTAGTATTCTTCCAGTCAGTGCCCTTGCACCCTCATGTGCTCCTGCGTCTCCCGAGTGCGCTTCTTGCAACAGCTCTTGTCCTTCCCGGCTCGTTATGCATTTTAGCCATGGGATGAGGTACCCTTTTTGTATAGCTTTCCATCCATCATGGAGTATTGTGGGGCTTTGATTCTGATCCTTCTGGCCTGCGTTTCATCTTCTGGGAGAATTCCGTGTTTGATGTATTCAATGATCGGGGTCATCCATGCCGCTGTTTCGTTTGCTATTTCCTTCACGTGCGTTTCTTCTATGCTTCGTTCCTTGAGTACTTCCACCAGTACTTTCTTTGTCAAGTGATCGAACGATGTCGATGCCAACTTACTTAGCGCATCAGCTCTCCGGTTTTCCGACCTTGGGATCTGCCTAATAGTGAATGAGTTGAACTCTTTAGCTGTGTTGTTGACCATTTCCACATACCGTTTCATTCTTGGGTCTCGGGCTTCATACGTCCCATTTACTTGGTTTGTCACCAGCATGGAGTCGCTGAGAACTTCCAGGTCCTTGACCCTGCTACTTGCTGCAAGGCGCAATCCGGCGATCAATGCTTCGTATTCCGCTTCATTGTTGGAAGTCTGGAAGTCAAATCTCAATGCGTATGTCATTTCCTCGTTCTGTGGGCTTTGGAGGATTATCCTGGTGCCGCAGCCTTCTTTTTCGGCCGCGCCATCTGTATGCAGTCTCCAGGTTGTGTTTTCTTTTTCGGGAGTTGTTATCGCATTGCATTGCCGCCCCTCAGTCTCCGGTACTTCTAGCAAGAAGTCCGCCAACGCCTTCCCCTTAATACTAACTCGTAGGCGATATTCTATGCCGTGTTCTCCAAGTTCAATAGCCCATTTTGCCAGCCTTCCCGATGTCTCTGGCTTCAACATTATTTGCTTCAGCGGCTGGCTCGTCCTTACTTCGATTTTGTGGGCTTGGAAGTACCGCCTCAGCCGTCTTGCGGCGTATATTAATGCAAGGACCAACTTTTCCATAGTCGGATAATTGATTTCGGGTCCTTGGAGGGCTCTGCTTACGAACTATACTGGTGACTGTCTCCCCCCCCCCCCCCCCGTTCCGTTACTAGCACGACAGAGATGGCCTCTCTGGAGGTGGATAGGTACATCACCAGTGTTTCTCCAGCGGTGGGGCTAGACAATGTTGGGAGAGTGGTCAGGACCTTCTTCAGCTGTTGCCATGCTTTGTCTGCGTCGGGTGTCCACTTAAAGCCGCCTTTGTTTACGTCACCTTTCAAAGTTTCGAATAATGGGACTGCTCTTTCCGCCGACTTTGCCATGAATCTTCCCAACGCTGTCAGTTTTCCATTTAGGCCTTGCATGTCCTTCAGGGTGGCTGGGATCGATCTTTCTACCAGGTCTTTTACCTTGCTTGGGTTAGGCTGTATTCTATCATTGGTGATGTAGTACCCGAGGAACTGCCCCTCTTCTACGGCAAAGGTGCATTTTGATGGGTTTAGCTTCATTTTGGTTTTCTCCAAAGTGGCAAGTGTTTCTCGTATGTCATCTAGTAAATCCGGGCCACTCCTGCTCTTGATTACCATGTCATCTACATAGACTTCGATGTTCTAGCCAATCTGGGGGGGGCGAACATTCGGTCTACCAGCCGTTGGTATGTGGCGCCTGCGTTTTTCAATCCAAAAGGCATCTTTTGGTAACAAAAGGTTCCGTGGTCTGTGTAGAATGCCATTTTTTCCTCATCGTCTTTCTTCATCAAAATCTGGTGATAGCCCTTGTAGGCGTCCAAGAAACACTTCCATCAGAATTCGTGTAAGGATTCGATCTTCTGGTCTATCTTTGGAAGCGGGTAACTGTCCTTTGGGTAGGCCTTGTTGAGATCTTTATAGTCAATGCATATCCACCAGCTGCCGTCGGATTTTTTGACCATTACGGGATTTGCAATCCACGTGGGAAATATCGCTTCCCGTAAGATCCTTGCATATACCAGCTTTGTTACCTCTTTGTTAATGGCATCATTGCATTCTCCTGCTTGCCCCCTCTTTTTTTGCTTCACTGGGGCGCTGCCGGGTTGGATGTTGAGACCATGTTCGATGATTTCTCTGTATATTCCCACCATGTCTGTGGGTTTCCATGCAAAAACATGTTTGTATTGTTGGAGGAGGGCTATTATGTTGTTGCGCGTTTCCTTTGGTAACGTCGTGCCTATTTTGATCAGCTGCTCTGGATGGTCTGAGTTGATGACCACATTAGCCTCCGCTATTTCCAGTTTTGGTCGCTTCTGATTACGAGTGAGTTCTTCTGGTTGGAGTATCTGGCAGCATTTCAGTGGGTTGCATACGCTGGCGATCACTGTGGCAGGTCCTTCATGCGTTTGGAATTTTAGGGTGCCATGCACCGTCGATGCTACTGCCCCGAACTTCAGGAGGCCTGGTCTTCCCAGCAGGATGTTGTGTTCTGAAGGTGTTCGTACGACGACAAATTTGATGAGGACCGTTTTCCTGGTTTGGTTGTCATGGCTTCGTAACGTGAAGGGGACGGAGAGGATTCCCAGTGGCCAGATGCTGTGGCCGGTGAATCCTACGAGCCTTCCCTTTGCTGGCTTTAGGCCGTCTTTGATTATTTGAGGGAGTTGTGTGAAACAGCTTTCGTAGAGGATGTCCGCGGCACTTCCTCCGTCTATGTAAACTTTGTGTACTTTGGTTTGTCCTATGTAGCATGTTATCACCAGAGGGTTATCGCCTTGCCATTGATCCGGTTTGGGGTCGTTGTTTGAGAATTCCACATTTAGCACCCTCTAGACGGTCTGTCCCGCTGGGGGGTTGGATGCTCGCGACCCGCTTTGCTGGAATGTTCAGATGGCGAGAATTTCCTTTTCCGGTGCTCTGTGCTGGTGGTTGCCCTTTTGTGGTTTAAAGGTCTGTTGCTTTTTTTCGTTTCGGTCCCCCAGAGTTCTTGCGAGTTCCACCAGGTTGCCTTTCAGTTGTTTGTCTTCGACTTCTCTGCGCAGCATGGTGCAATCATGCGTGTTGTGGGTCTTGATGCGGTGGTATTCGCAGTACCTAACTGTATCTCCTTGGTTGCGTCGGTTGTGGCAGTCTTTTATGGTGTATACATTGCCGCAT
Organism: Cichorium intybus; assembly: GCA_023525715.1. Classification (NCBI taxonomy): domain Eukaryota; kingdom Viridiplantae; phylum Streptophyta; class Magnoliopsida; order Asterales; family Asteraceae; genus Cichorium; species Cichorium intybus. The sequence goes on along the minus strand of CM042016.1, from coordinate 48,265,631 downwards.
CTGCCTCATCCACCTTCTCTAGGGTATGTGTTGTACCTCCGGAATGGGCGATTGCCTGGACTCACGTGTCGCTGGGCCGCCGCGTTGTACGGGTGGATGGAGGATTTATCACTTCGTCTTTCTGTAGCGGCACGGAGGTACGCTTGTTTTTCAGCGTTGCCTTCCTCTTGTCAGAGGAAACGCTCGACCCTTTCCTTCATCTCGTGTTGTGATTGTGGCGGTCTCCCCAAGAATTTTCTTGAAAGTAACCCTAGCAGGAGACCCCATGTGAATGCTCCTATGATGAGTTTATCGTCTTGCCCCGGGACGTCTAAGGTGGCTTTGTTAAATCTTTGGAAGTATTCTTTCAGGGATTCGCCTTCTCGTTGTTTGCACCCCATAATTGCACTGTTGTCCCCTCTGTATTTTCGTAGTTGCATGAAGTTTGTTAAGAATTGTTGCTTTAGCTGTTCGAAGTTGTGGATGCTGTTTGGGGCTAGGTTCCTGAACCAGGCCCCTGCGTTGCCATCCAACGTTGTTGGGAAATACATGCACCAAAACCTCTCGTCCAACTTCAGAGACTGCATGTGCCATTCGTACGTGTCTATGTGGCTGTCGGGGTCAGTAGTTCCGTTGTAAGTTTTGAGGGTTGGTAGTTTGGCCGTGCTTGGTATCTCATAGTTTAGTAGTTCTTTTATGAATGGGGATTGGTTTCCTCTCGGCATTGGTACATACGGATGAAATGGTGTATAAGGAATGGTTGAGAGGTTGGAAACGTAGGTACGGGGTGATAGCTTCCCGTTGATGACGTTAGGTAAGAATGAGGGAAGGGTGTTACTGGTGTCAAGGGTGGCATGGAGACCGTGTATGGCATGGTGTGCGCCGCCGTCGGCATTTGAGTTGTGGTGGTGAAGGTTGCCAGTGGGGGGTTAGCGCTCATTATCGGTGCTAACATGGTTTGCGATGCGGTTGGTAACGGCATGGGCACGTAGGGTGGTGGGAAATGCATGCTTTGTGACACCGGTGTGATGGGTGTTGATAGTTGCCATGGTAGGAATGGGAGCGTTGTTAGTGGTGCCGTTGCTGCTACGGCGGAGGAAACCGTGGGTGTTTCAACGTTGTCCAATGAAGCCATGGGCCTCACCGGACTTGGTGAAGCACCGCTACTTTCTCCGCCTGTCATGGTCGTTTTGTTCAATGGTTGGTTGTGTTAGTCACACAACGGATGGCGCCAAATGTTGCGACTTCAGACTCTGGGGTAACGGGAGGTAGCAGCTCCGGCGGTCTTGTACCTGAAGTCACAGCAAGAAAGGAAGCGACCGTTAGCCGTGCTCCGGGAGGCGATCCCGGGAGGGCGCTTCGACGGTCAAGTCAGTGGGGTATTTAGGAGTGAGTATCTCTGGGAAATATAATGCGTAAGTCTCCAGAGCTTAGGGGTTACCTGAAGGCCTCTTGGCCTTTTATACCTGAGACTGGGCCTGCTTTTGGGGACATCGGTGTCAGTCCCCCAGCGGGCTTAGGGAATGATTGGATGATCGCCTGGTACGCGATCGTGGTGCAGGAGGTGTACGGGAGTAGCATGGGTAATGCGTCGTGTACACCTTTTGTCGCCTGTATGTGTCAGCCTTTTTCGCAGGTTGTCGTCCTTAGCTCTGAGGGAAAGTCCAGAGAGGTGGTTGTTGGCGTTGGGGGCGCGTCTGAGTAAGTCCAGCGCTGCGGGGCAGCGCTCGAGGATCTGGGTCGACGGAGCTCTGCCAGTCCGTATTCCATGATACGTTATCAATGATCAAATCCCAACATAAACTTGAAAATGTATGTATTTTTATAGGAAATGTTATTGATCTCTCTTTTGCTTCTAAATGTGATTAACAGATGATAGTAATAAAAGACACTCAAGTTAGAAATTTAGGTGTAGAATTGGTCTTTTAAAACTTAAAAATAGTAATGATGTTTGTATATTGCTAAATCGGTTTGGGGAAACAATACAAATAAATAAAAATCTTGGTATTGAAGTTTCGAGCATTGAAAATAACAGCATTATCAAAAATCATGTCTGTTAATTTCCAATATAAAGACCTAACTTGACGAAATTAGCCCTGATTGAGCCTTCTTGTTGGAAGGAATTATGTTGAATTTACTTGCCATGTTTATCCTTAGAGACCCTCTCATAACTCTACTCCTTTGTTTTAACACATGAATATACCTCTTGACACTTTGATGGTTCCTGCTTAGTAATCGGGCCTGCTAAGTGAACCCCATTTTGGTACTTGCATCAAAAGGAAAAATTGATTGACAATGAGTTGAGTTGTATCTGATAATAAACAAAAGTGGCAAGAACAAAAAATATAAAAAGAGGCTAAAGAAACAAATAGTTAAAATCATATATTATCCGTAAATAATTAAAATTATTTTTACATTGTCCACAAATACCTAAGCAAAAAGTAAATAAAGTTTGTACAAAAAAATAAAAATAATAATACATATTAGATGCCAAAAAGTCATATAAGTCTATGACACGAATCTTAGGGTGGGGGAGTAGTTCTCTCCCGTACCACCCATCTCACTTGTCACATCAGCTTTTTATCTCTCCTCTTACTTCAATCTTCCCCCAGCTTTCATCATCTTTCACCCATTGAAGCAGTTCCCACCGAACCCGCAATGCTTTATCATATTTTCTATTATTAAATTAATTAATTACAAAAATTAATTTAACATTTAATTTAATATTCCAAATAATATTAAAATACAATAAAAAGATTAAAAAACCAAATAACATTAAATTAAAAAGCACACAGTTACAAGAGTTAAAAAACAACCCAAATACCGAAAAAAAACCTAAATTCGAAACAAAATACCTAAATACGGAGAAAGGAGGTGGTATTTATAAAGAAAGGAGGAAGGTAATTTTTGGAAAATTATTTTTTTTAATGAAGTAGAGTGGGTTCGGGTGGGATGGTGAACCCACACCCCATCCTAATCAACTCATTAAGCATGAACCCGTGCAAGGCGGTGTAATGACTAAAGTGGCACCACCTCGATACCGGCAGTACCGACCTCATCCCCAAAGCCAAACCCGAGCCATGACATCGTTACTCCGTCCACCATTAGGGTGGAGGGAGTAAACCATTCTCATCACACTCATCCCACTTGCCACATCAGCTTTTTATCTCTCCTTTTACTTCCATCTTTCCTCATCTTTCACCCATGGAAGCAGTTGCTACCGAACCCACGATGCCGCATCATATTTTCGATTATTAAATTAATTAATTAATTACACAAATTAATTAATATTAAATTTAATATTCCAAATAATATTAAAATACAATAAAGGATTAAAAAAACCAAATAAAATTAAATTAAAAAGCACACGGTTATTATAGTTAAAAAAACCTAAATTCGAAAAAAACAACCTAAATACGAAACCATTAAGGATGTGTTATTTATAGAGAATTAGGGGTAATTTTTGAAAGATTAATTTTTTTATAGAAGTGTGGGTTCGGGTGGGATGGGGAACCCACAACCCATCCCGAATGAGTCATGCCACATGAACCCAAGCCATGCGGTGTAATACTCAATCCGGCACCACCACGGTACCGACGGTCGGTACCGTCGATACGTCGGTACCGAGCTCTTCCCCCAGCCGAACCCGCTTGATGCCACCCTTACTCCGTCCACCCTCAGGGTAGGGGGAGTAAACCAATCTCATCCCACCCATCCTATTTGCCACATCAACTTTTTCTCTTTCCTCTCACTTCCATCTTTCCCCATCCTACTCCATCTCACACCCATGGAAGCAATTCCCATCGAACCCACCGAACCTGCGATGTCACATCATATTTTTGGTTATAAAATTAATTAATTAATTACACAAATTAATTGAACATTAAATTTAATATTCAAAATAATATTAAAATCCAATAAAAGATTAAAAAAGCCAAATAACATTAAACTTAAAAGCACACGGTTACAAGATTTAAAAAAAAACCTAAATTCGAAAAAACAACCTAAATACGAAAATAAAATCCTAAAGAGCGTTCACAAACAACCTAAAATTCACGATCGTACATTTGTGTTATTTGCTTTTATTACTTATTTCCCAAGAACCAATGCCAGTTGAGGTCCGGTCAAATGGTCACGTGCCCATTCGAGTGATAATTAGGTTGGAATTGGGGATAATTAGGTTGTAATTAAGCGAAATCCGGTTGGAACTGAGTATAAGCTTGGAATTGGGGATATTGGTTAACGTTATGATAATTTGGGGATGGGTCGGAGGGATATCCTGACGATTTTTATTTTTGGAAGAACCGCGTTTTTTGGAGTTGCCTCGGCTAGAACTCATTTCGTAAAAAAAAGAGGGGTTTTTTAAATAATAGGAAAGGGTTTAGAGAGATGTTGAGAGAAAGAAAGAATGTTGAAGGTGTGACTTTTTTAATGCGTAAGAAGATGGTATTTATAAGGAAATGAGGAGGCTAATTTTTAAAAGATTAAAAAAATAGATAATATGTGGGTTCGGTGGGATGGGGAACCCAGAACCCAGCCATGCCACATGAAACCGATCAGCACGGACCAATCTTCAAAATGGTACCACCGCGGTACCGTCGGTAACGATGCCACCAAACAGCCAAACCTGTTCCATCCCGCTATTACTCTATCCACCCTTAGGGTGGGGGGAGTAAATCATTCTCATCCCACCCATCCCACTTGTCACATCAGCTTTTTCTCTCTACTCTCACTTCCATCTTTCCCCATCCTACTCCATCCCACACCTATGGAAGCAATTCTCATCGACCCTGCGATGCCACATCATATTTTTGATATATATATATATATATATATATATATATATATATATATATATATATATATATATATATATATATATATATATATATATATATATATATATATATATATATATATATATATATATATATATATATATATATATATATATATATATATATATATATATATGCTGGTTCAGCATCATCACGAAGCTACAACCCATCCCAAAATCCTCATGCCACATGAAACCGATCGTCGCGGTGTAAGCATCAAACCGACACCACCACGGTACTGTCGGTACTGATATTATCCCATAACTCATCACACTCCATCCCACGACTACTCTTTTCACCCTTAGGAGAACGAGTTACCAATATGTGATCCTTGACCAATATAAGTAAACTGTGCAATTTAATATCAAGGCTGTTTAAAATTATGAAAATGTACGGTTGAGAAATTGTTATCACAAAATCATACCATTGTTTATTTTAAATTCTAAGTCTACCATGTAGTGTTTTGGGTGGCGTTAAAAATTTGTGATTTTGTTGAATCTTTCTTGAGAGCAAGTTTGAGACATTGTTTCATAAATGTATCTTTTGGGAGATTTTGGTGCTTAGAATATAATAAGTGTATGTTTAATGTTTGTTAAGCATAAGGCTAAGTCTTTTTATCCATACATGTAACACCCAGCTTTTAAAACAAAACACCCCTGAAAATTGTTTCATTTAAAACATAGGTTTCAGTAATTAAAACCATAACAAAGGGGTATATTTTTAATAAAACGGGTACAAGTGTATCAATGAGTATACAGATATAATAACCTCCTTATAAGCCGGGCTGCTACTGACAGCATCTACAAGTCCACTTCTTGAGTCACGGACTTTATCCTTACCCTTATCAAGGTTATGCTAACCTGCAGGGACATTTAACAAACGGTATGAGCTACAAAGCTCAGTGAGTAATCGTATCTACAAATAACACGTATAAGAATACATTCATATATAATTTCCTATATATGATAAATCTATTAACCGTATATCTCTGTCTGAATATTGGTTCCAAACTCCTAGCCATTATGGCTAACCGTATATGTCTTAGGATTGCACATCCTATCGCATAGTCTTACGAGTTGTTATTTGCATACATTTCTGTCCCATATTTCTTAGTCATAATTGACCGCATCGTATTTCATGGCTATTTAAGCCGCACCCTGTGTCATAGCTATATAAGCTGCACCAAAACATTTTCAATATATAAATCATAGCCCTCAGGCCGCACCAATTGGTTTCAATAACCCGATATCATAGCCATAAGGCCGTACCATGTTCCTGTAACAATATCATAGCCGTATAGGCCGCACCAGTTGGATATAGCATCCAATATCATAGCCACAAGTGGCCGCACCATCTATTATCAGCTTATTTCACAATCAATCATGGCTTACGGGTTTACCCGCTATTGCCTAGACTCACGGCTCCGTTCTTGTCATCGCAATGACTCACGGCTTATTCGGTATTGCCTAATTAAAGTGGACTCACAGCTCCGTTCTTGTCTATCGCAGACTCACGGCTTATCTGGTATTGTCGCATTACTGACTCACAGCTCCGTTCTTGTCTATCGCAGACTCACGGCTTATCTGGTATTGTCATATCCCTGTTTATCTATTTATTGACTCACAGCTCCGTTCTTGTCTTTTTCAGACTCACGGCTTATCTGGTATTGTCATATATCAAATCATATAATCTGTCATTTTCGTCCCCAAAACAGTTTCAACCTGTAATAGGTCAATCAACACATATCATATATGATATAAGTGAGATTACTCACCTGGATACTAGCTGCATTTAAATCCCGGTTGTTTCTTGCCTTTGCGTGCACCACAACCATTTTGTCCCATACCTATATATTCATTTATATACCAAATGATAATAGGTTAATAATCATTTCAGTTGACTCTAATACATAAGAGTCCAATATTATGCAACTATAAACCATCCCTAGATGATAAACTTTCCATTTACCATCTTTTCATGAGTTTTACTATTCACCGAGGCATTCGTATTGATCTACAGTGCCCCCGAGGAGTCGAAAAATCAATTTAATATTTTTCCCAGACTTTTCAGACCATAACGAGCCTACGGTTCAAGTTTGAGCTAAATCGGACAAGCCAAACAAAAGTTAGCGATTCTGACCCCCTGCCTTGGAGGCGCACTGCGCCTAGAATAGGGCGCACTGCGCCCTGCGCCAGTGCAGCCTCCTGGGCAGTCACGATTTGTGCACTGTAGCAAGCAGTTTTGACCCATTAAGTCCTTAATGCTGTTCTTAACCGTTTGGGGTTTATTCCTAGGCTAAAACCTTACATTTTAACAAGGTTTTCAACCCTCAAAACCCACTCAATCAATCATATGAAGATTTAGGGTTCTTAGTTCTAACAACCCCAAAACTTCAAATTCATCACAAATAGCAATCTACTTCCAAAATCTTGGATTAAGTCCATTTAGCATGACTTAATGGAAGTATTAAACCATTTAAACCACATAATCATAACTGAAATTTGCAGATTTCAGTTTCTATAAAACTCATTAAGAACTTCTTCAAGAACTCGACTAAAAAGGCAATCTACTTACCTTATTTGCTTGGAAATCACCATCTTCCAACAATTGATCCAAGTTCTTGCTTCAAGCTTCAAAGATCTTCCAGAAATCGCACCCAAAATCCTTCCCGTAAGCTGAAAAATGGACAGCCACAATAGGAGAGTCAACTCTCCTATTTATACTTCCAAGTTTTGCAAATTTAGTCCTTAAGTTCATTTTCTTGAACTTTTGGCACTATAATCAAATTTCATGACAAAAACTAGTTTTTATAACATTTTAAGTCCAAAACTCAAAATATTATTTCAAACCAAATTCTTTTCTGTCCAAAAGACCAAATTACCCTTTTGTGGTAAAATGACCAATTTACCCCTTTTTGCTAGAATTAACCTTCAAATACTTATCACAAGTATTTGGTGTTACAATACACACCAATTTAATATCTTTTATGCATAATGTACAACACTCCTAAAGCACAGATTGTTGTGTATGGAAAAAACTTGTTGTGTACAAATCACTTTCAAAATCTAATGGATCAAATTGTTATCGTGCTTAATCAAGTCTGACACATGCCGTCAAGATTGTCCCTAAAAGTTAATTTTTACATTTATAACTTATTTCTTCTTTTCATTGTCGGGGAAGAGCAATGTTTAAACTTTGGGGATATATTCAATGCGCATTCATCAATCACTAAATGGTTCTTAAATACCTATTTATCCTTGAGTTTTAGTTTTTAAATGACTTTTGAGTTAAAAAGATCAAATGTCTTTATTTATATGTTGAGTTTCAAAATTGTGTACTTGATGATTATTTAGTTACTTTGTTTTTAGTTTGACTAAAAACATGTGTTTGATGCTAATATGACGCAAAGCTAGACCAATGATCAACTTAGTGACACAAGAAAGGGTTTTACAACCTTTGGTGCTTATCTCAAGTAACAAGCCACCAAGTACTAATATATATTGATGATACAAGTTCAAGAGTTCAAAAGATAAGGATGAATGGAAAAAATTCTCAATGTCGAGGTCAATAAACATTATAGTTGCTAACAACAAGAAACCAAAAAAAGTCAGAGGCAAAACCAGGAGCATATAAACTTTGGCATCAAAGATCCCTACACAAATAATACACACATATAAAGTCTACAAGAAGTGAAGATGTGGTTTTTCTTGGAATTTTCAAGAAACCAAATAGATATGCATGTATCACCAAGGAATATTTTAAATTTATGGATGAGATATTAGGAGCTTTTGGCGGGGATAAAAAGACGCACAGCAAAGCCCTAGCTCATCCACGATCAACCGCTGGACCAAACTCCAAAAACACAATACCACCACCGTATTGATCTTCAAGAACCACCGATTCATCGTCTTCACACCCATACCATAATATTCACGATCATCTCCACCTATCAATACCACCATACATCACATCCAAAAACCACCTCCACCATCATCTTAAGAACTACAACTTGATCCAACGAAGGGAAATAGGTGTTTTTTTTCCTTTTTGGTGTTACTCGGTCAAGACAAGCTAAGCATGTGGTTGCAATTTGAAGGTAACAGGGAATAAGGAACGACAAAAGTACCTGAAATAGAAAACAGGTCTGAAGGGAAGGTACATCATATGCCTTTTGTTAGTCAACCTGCACACCTGCACAGGAAATACCTAGATAATGTTTGATATACAGTAATCGAAGAGAGAATTGTATGAAGCATTATCGAGGAATGAAAAAATCGTGTTGGTTGCCACGAAATAATGGAATTGAGCATTTCTTATGGAATATGATTCCTTTTACTGGACTGATTTGTATTGCATGGGGGGGGGGGGGGGGGTGTTTCATTCATTTGGGAATTAAATGATATATAATATAACTATAAATTAGCTTTATTCATATAAACTTAATGATCTTAATGTTGTTAAAAACTTAGACATTATATATTTTTTGTTTGGATGATATATGTCTATATGTGACATTTTTAATTTGAAAATTTTACAAAATTCGGTTTTTTTTAAATAAAAGTATGATTTTCTCAAAACTGCAACCCAATTTTTTTAATAAAATCTGGTCGGATCAAATAAAACCTTTTCAGTTTTGACAAAACCGATTCAGCTTTAACAATATTGATTATATGAAAACCAATTTGTTTTTTTAAATGGTTCGCATTTGTGCAAACCTCTAAGAGTTTGTCTCATGTCTTTGTGATTAGAGTCTAGTGGTTGATGTGCGGAATTCCAAATAAGGGGTTCATGATTCAAACATTGGCATGCTTAAAATATTATTAATGTTCTGCGATTTACTAATTACCTTCTATAATAGGCTTTGGGACCGGTCGATATAGACTATTCAAATAATACGATTTACCGTTTCTTTTAAAAGCTTGTCCAACGTAAACAAAAGATTGGAAGTTTATGAACTTATAAATTTTATTATCTTCTAGTTGTTAAAATGGGCTTACTGCCTAACATAGGATTTCTGTTGGATTGATGGTTGGGTTACTAGTGGGCTAGTATACATATACCAATACATATTAAATGTCAAAAGACGGTATCGAGGACCAATTTTGACGCCAAATTAACTGCCTGAAACATTTATTATAATTTATAACAGCCAAAAAAATGTTTTAACAGGTTTGTGGTATTATTTTTTAGAATGCTACTTGAAATTCTCAAAATTCTTTCCTTGTTTTCCTGATGAACACATAAAGTATATTTCCCGGTTTTCAGGTTCTCATTGCCAAAAACTTATTGTATCTTAAAGATAGACGTCTAATATTATTAGACGAATATAGACGAAATTCTATGAAATAAAAAAAATTGCTTACGGCAAGCCTCTATCTTTTTGTTGATCTACATTTTTACTGTTAGGAAAATATTAACCGAAAATGCCAAAGAACAAGAAAAACGATACTAGTTGCTGAGGTCTGTGTTTGATACAGTTTTCTTAAAACAAATTCGCCCGGTACGGGTGTTTGTTTCCCAGGATACAACAGCGGGAAGCAATTCTTCTAGATTGCCCGAACCGTCACTAGACCTAGATTATACCTTGGTTGTAACACGAGAACGAAGTGCACGCAGAAGTTGAGAAGAAGAGAAAAGTGTTGCATCAGTGTCTTGCATCAGATGCTCGAGTGCTGTTTATATAGCACACAAATTAATCACAGAAAATGTAACTGAAAATTAAAGTCTGTTTAATACCCAAATCAAAACCGAAATCAGTTTTAATGGTATTAAATTTTCAGTTACGAACCGTTATGAAAATGAAAATATTTGCAAAAAGGTCCTTGAACTTTTCTGGTCGACCGGTGGTGCATTCGTACCCGCAGGACGCGCGCTCGCACACAAGTTCAGTGAACCCAACCCAATCTCGTTCGCATTTGCAACCCCCCCTGTGCGCGCAAGAGAGAGCCTTTGTGCTTTAATTCTTACAAAGCATGAAAGCCTTTTGACTTATTGTGACACCCCATTTCTACTGTTTGCAAATACTATGGTTTTTCGTATAAATACATGAATACAAAAAATACGGTTTATCAAAAACCGTTAATTTTCATGCTTAAAAAAACAGTGGGTGTTACAAGTCCATACCAAAACTAACCATAGTAAGCAAGAAATGATTAAACCTTGAGTTCAAGATAGGAGCTATGTGGCTCCACTCCAGCTAAACTTCATCCAATTATAGTATAGCATTTAACCTGGAATACATGGCAAAACATAAAATACGTAAGACAATAATGTCTCGTGAGTTACATGAGTTTTAGACTCAAACCTTTAACTTTTTTTTCCAACTTTTTGTAAATTTACAACATAAAACTTCTGTCAAAACTTTTATAGTAATAATATACTATAACTCTTTATTTCTCGAAATCATTTCATAATATGCTTTACAAAAATAACATCTTTCAAAACTTTATAGTAGTAAAATACTATAACTCTTTACTTTTCAATATCACTTCATAACATACTTTACAAAAATAGCTTCTTTCTTACTTTCTTTGACTGGTTTTATAAGCTTGCTGGATTTTTATACTTAGGGCTTTAATCACTATAAGTGATACCCCAAGTCTCTATAGCTAGAAAGAACGGATCAATCCTCACCATAGAAGTGCTGAGGCAGTCTATTTCGCGATGGGGTTTTTCCCCAGTAGACCCCTTACCTAACCCGGGTAGGTTGGAACATAGTTCCCTTACTAACGCTGCTTGCTACAATTACCAGTCATACAAAACACTTTCTGCTTACTTTAACATTACTTACTTGCATAGTGGCTAATTGCCAAACTTCACCATTTCTTGTCTTTATGGCTAAATGCCAAATTCATAACTTTCGTTTCACATAAACCATATGTTTAAAACATGTCTTTATAACATTTTAGGCTTAATGCCAAATCATACTTTCCAAACATCTTATGGCTATATGCCCATTCATACTTGAAAACATATACAATTTGTAATCAAAATATACTTCTTAAACACAATATGGCTATATGCCTATCCATACTTTCAAACATGTATAACTTGTATTTCAAAATATACTTTCACATAATTGGTACATAGACCAACATACTTTCACTTAATATAATTTGTAGTTCAAAACTTAGCTTCAAATAATTACTTAATATAATTTGTAGTTCAAAACTTAGCGTCAAATAAAGCATTATACTTTCACAAACAAGTTAGAAATCATACTCTTGCATATAACTTCACATATAGAAATTTTATAAGAAATCTTGATATACATACTTGCCATGTACCCCAAAATGGGTAAAAATACTGCATGTACTCACCTCGAGTCGGCAATGTAGAAATCCGTGCGGCAACTCCGCAAATCCAACCAAGCTTAAAACCGCACACCTTATACTCCTATAAGGTATATTAAGTTAATTATTACCAAATACACTAATTAACGTTACTATAAATAGATACTTATAGCGTTGCTTATAGTTTAAATGTTTATAACTTTCGACATGCATCGTGTCTCGACCTTGTACCCCCACCCCCTTTTATTCACTATTACTCAACAAATAATTTATTATAAGATTCAATTAATTTTAAGTAAACCCAAGTCCACATCATGACACCCAAAACCAAAAACTAAGATGATTATCACAAAAGAGGAAACCGACAGCAAGGCTGATTTCTGGACCCTCAACAAGATTTGCAATATTAGGCCAAGGAAAGATTGAAAATAAAATCCAATAAAACTCATGGGTAAACTAGACCCAAGGACAATGTTACAGGGCCTGACCTCATGTCATTTTCTCTTTTCAAGAGTAAACGAAAAATCTCTAAAGTTGACTGATGCAATCAGTCCACCTACGGAACTACACATTAAAGAAATAATAATCGCTCAAAATGGGTTAAGAACTGAACTCTAAAATTTGGTGAGGACAAACTAGACTTCAACAGGGAACTAAGGCAACTGACCTTGCCCCCAAACCATTTTTGTACATTTAATTATGAATTTACCAATGCATAATTCACTGTACAGGACAGTCCTGGACCAGTTGGTGAAGATTGCAACTTTCACCTAATCTAGCACACGAATCAGACCATTATATTCTGGACATAAAAACGAGACAGTTAGGCCTTTCCAGAAAGGTATGATTCACCCCAAATGGCCAAATACAATAATTTATATGGATTTTCTAAAACAGGTCTAAAATAGTGAAAATACGAAAATCCCAAAGATGACATTAGAGTCTAGAGTTTCAACTCATAAACCCATTAAGTCCCTTTATTAAGACCTTTAAGGGTCTGAAGGTACTTTAAGTAAAACTTAGAAATCAGAATATCTCTTGCACTTCATTAAGCTAGACATCATGCAAGACTAGATCATATTCACACATATACAAAAAAAAAAAAAAAAAAAAAACACAAGCAAGCTCATACAAAACATTTGATTATGAGCTTAAGATCTTAATCAAGGAGCATGGGGATAAGATCATTAGAGCACTGAAAATCAGAAAAAATAGCTTGAATGAAACCATACACACACCTAAACACATCTCACGGTGCAATTATGGCGACGGTGATGGTGGATTCGAACATAATAAGAAGGAAAGAGAAGAAGAATTTTATCAAACCAAAGGCCTACTCCACCACCTAGCACCCCCAAGGCTTGAACTAATATCTTTTTCTTGTATCTTCTACTCATGAGATGCAGCAACACATCACTTGACCACAGCTTGACAGCAAGAAAAAGAGAAGAACACGAGAAGAAACGACGACGAGGTGGTAGAAAAAAGGAGTATGGCCACTAGGGTTGAATGGGTTAGGTTACTAGCTCATCACGTGGATATAGACAAAGAAAAAGAGAAAAAGTAAGAAAGATGCCAACTTTTTCTTGGCCCAGCTCATCACACTCGTCCCACAACAGGAGAAGAAGCAAAAGCAATTTATTGAACTTCCATCTTTGATAAATTTAGTCCCTCTACTATGGTTTCATATTTTTAACCAACCCTTAGTAACATTGTCTAGTCAAATTAAGTATGATTAAATGACACTCAAGTCCCCCAACTTATAATTATGTTATGTATGTTATTACTTTAATTATTTTAATTATTAGTCGTAATAGCCGGAATTGAAATCTTTATATCGTTTTTCGTGAAAACGGCATTTAAATAAACTAATAATCAATTAACGCTAAATCATTTTTTTTAAAATGGGGCGTTACACTTATAAACCCACTTCCTTTTCATTCCCCCACCAATGGGTTAGGGAAGACCCCAACAGTGATTCACAAACGTTAAATGCAAGTAGGTTGTCCCATTGAACCTAGATCTTGGGATCTCCAGTCAATTAGGTTGGGTTTTCCTTTGCAATAACTGGCTCATGCATAGGTTTTAGTCCCATTCCTCTCGAGGTTCTCGCAACTGACTCCCTGTTTAACCCTTTAGTTAACGGATCTGCAATATTATCTTTAGACCTTATATAGCCGATAGATATAATGTCAGTAGAGAGTAGTTTTCTAATGGTATTATGTCTTCGACGAATATGTCTAGACTTACCATTGTTGAAACAACCAAAAATTTATAATAAATATGTAAAATAAGATGTGTGTAATTTAAAACTTTATATGTAATTTTATGAGAAATTATGGTTGTAAGGGTAAAACGGTCTTTTGATAAATTATAAGACCATTATGTAAAATAATATGTATATATGAGATAATAATATAAACAATAAGAGTTTATGCGAAATTTGGACTTTTCACCGCGTGAATAGTGAATCTTGACTAAAAAGGGCAAAATGGTCATTTGACATGAAAATGACCAAAATGTCAAGAAAATGTTAAATTAGTAGTTAATGGAACTTGGTTTGTAAAAATGTGAGCTTTTGGACCATTTTTGAACAAAAGGAAGAAACTAGGGACTAAAAGTGTAAATATTTAATAAAAATAAAAACATAAAAGAGAGAGTTATTACTCTCTTTTCCAGAACCTAGAAGAGAGTTCAAGAGAGAGAGTTGGAGAGCTGGAGACACGGAAGATTTCAAGCAATTGGAAGCAAGGGTTGAAGATTTTACAACTTGGAAATTTTGATTCCAAGCTTTCAAGGTAAGAAATTGAAACCCTAGCTTAAGTTCTTGAGTTGGTCCTTCATAGAATGAACTGAAATTGTAATTTCAGTCGTGAATCATGTAGCTTAAATGGTTAAACACTTCCAGTAAGTCATGCTAAAAGGACTTAATTCAAGAATATGGAAGTAGGTTGCTATTTTCCAAGAATTTAGATTTTGATCAAGAACCCTAGATTGGGAGTTCTTGTGATTAACTTGATTTCAATGGTTTAAAACCTGTAATAAATGAAGGGTTTTAGTCTTGGAACAAACCCTTATCGATTAAGTAGAGTATTCAGCACTTAATATGAGAAATTGGAAATTTGTAGCTTAAAAATCGGGGAAAACTGGGCTCTTGCACAACAGGCGCGACGCGCCCTACCCTTGGGCGCAGTGCGCCTAACGGCTGAACAAAAATGCAGTTTTGGTTCAAGGTCTCCTACCAAGAGATTTTTGATTTTTAGTTTTTGTCCAAAACTTGTCCGTTTGACCCCAAATTTTAAACATAGGTCTATAATGGTTCAAAACTTCATAAAATATTATCGGAATCGAAATACGACCCTCCGAGGGTACTGTAGTAAAATACGTATAAAAGACAATTTAACTAAAGTTGGTCATTCAAGAGTTATACACTTGTTTTGACCATTAATGGTATAATAAGGACTCTAACATGTTATAGAGTCAATTAAAATGTAAATTAATGTATCATATACCATATATAGGTGCAAGCCAAGTAATCGGACACCGAAAGGGTAAAGAACCGAGGGACGTCTAAACGACTTTCAAGAGTTATAAGGTGAGTACATGTAGCATTTTCACCCATTTTGGGGATACATGGCAAGTAAGTAAATATTTTTTTCAGATTTCATATATACTTTTATGTGTGAAAATATTTGCAAAAATGGTACATTTTCTAGCTTAATGGAAAGTTAGTTGCTATATTTGAAAGTATGATTCCTGGCAATAGCCTAGATTATGTTAGAAACATGTTTGAGTCAAAAGCTTGGCAATTAGCCATTTTGAGTACAAGTATTGTTTCAGTTTCCAGAAAGTATTTTTATATTTGACTGGTATTGTAGCTAGCATACGTTAGTAAGGGAACTATGTTCCAACCTACCCGGGTTAGGTAAGGAGTCTGCTGGGGGTAACCCCTTCGCGAAGTAGGCTGCCTCAGCACTTCTACAGTGAGGATTGATCCGTTCTTTCTAGCTGTAGAGACTTGGGGTATCACACATAGTGATTAAAGCCCTAAGTATAAAAATCCAGCAAGTTTATAAAACCAGTCAAAGAAAGTATGAAATAAGCTAGTTTTGAAAGATAAAAAGTCATAGTATATTAATACTATAAAATTTCAGCGAATGCTTATTTTATAAAGGAGATTAAATGTTTGAGTCCAAAACTCATGTAACTCACGAGACAATTTGTCTTACGTATTTTATTTTTATGCCATGTATTCCAGGTTCAGGTACAAAGTTGTAAGGTAGTTTGGAGTCGCAAAATAAGCACTAGGGTGCAAAGGAGTGGAGCTGGATACAGCTTCCATGTATTGGTATTTGATTAAATCCATTTCCCTTAAACTTATGGTTGTTTGATATGTAATTGTAACACCCCTTTTGTTGTATTTAAACAAGTACAATGGTTTTTGTTGAACCGAAATTTGTAAAATATGTTTTTATGTAATATAAATGATTTGAAAAAGTTGGGGCGTTACAAGTTGGTATCAGAACCATAGTTTAAGCGAATTAGGATTGGATCAATCCACTCCTAGGCTTAGACTAGAAAAAAAATAGTCAGTTAGAGTGAGTTATACAATTTGTTATGTCTTAAGGAATTAAGACATTATTTGTTAATGGAATTATATGAGTATATTTATGAGTTAAAAGCAGCTAATTGATACTAGTGAACAGTGGAACCGAACGGAAACATTGGGAACAACATGTGTAGGTAATTATGGTAATATGGGCCCGTATTATCATAATCACAGGACACGTATTGGGCCTGGTGTACCCGCAAGGGAATACTGGGAAACTGGTGGAAATGTAGTAAACTAATATTATGATATATTATGAAATACTAAAGTACTTGAAATTTTATAGCAAAATGCGAACTAGAAGTGGTCAAGGATCGTATGCGGAAAACCCAGATCCTAATGCAAGGCCTCCTATGCCTCCCCGACCGCCCCAAGCCGTTGATGATGGCAATTCTAGGGGTGAGGCTAATCCACCTCCATTGACCCTGGAGGCAATTCAGAAGTTATTACACGACTCTCAATTACAAACTAGACAAGAAATGACTCGCCTTCTAGATGAACGATTAGGCGAAAAGTCCAAATCACAAAATGAAGATAGTGAGAAAAGTGTGGCTCCTGAAGGTACTAACCCAGCACAGAATTCTTCTCAGGGGGATTCTTCTTCCAAATCACAACCCCAGTTCAAGACTAAAGGAGCGTGTACTTTCAAGGACTTTATGTCCTGTCGGCCAAAGGAGTTCAACGGGGAGATGGACCCGCGAATAACTATTCGGTGGGTGACTGAAATGGAACAAGTTCTTCGCATCTGCCGTTGCGAAGAGGATATGAAGGTAGGGTTTGCTTCTCAGATGCTAAAGGCGGAAGCTCTTACTTGGTGGAATACTCTCCGCCGAATCAAGGGGAGTGAATTCGTGGATGCGTTGTCTTGGGAAGAGTTCGTTCAGCGGTTGAAGGGCAAGTTCTGTTCAGCTAGGCACCGGGAGAACTTGGTCAATGAATTCTTTGCTCTTGCAAAGGAAAAACAGACGGTTGACGAGTACACTAAAAAGTTTTGTGAGATGCTGCCATTTTTGGAAGATACACTACCGACTGAGGCTGGAAGGATAAACCGGTATGTCAATGGGTTACCAGGGGATTACTCATTAGAAGTTGGCAAGGCTACTACTCTCGATGAAGCCATTGAATCTGCGGCTAGGGTTGAAAGTATGATAGAGAAAAAGGCCAAGGAACGACAAGTTTTTGCGGAAAAGCGAAAGTCTTCAGGAATCTCTGGAGCAAACAAGAAGAGTCGTTTTTCATCGGGGTTTTCTAAGCAAAGTGAAGTCAAAGAATGTAAAAAGTGTGGGAAGAGACACAGTGGGGAATGCAAGAAGGGCACTAGTGGGTGCTACAAATGTGGTCTTCCGGGTCACCAAGCCAAAGATTGCAAAGTTAAAGATATTAGCGAAGTGGAATGTTACAATTGCCATGAAAAGGGTCATTACAGTACCAATTGTCCAAAGAAGAAGAATGAAACATTAGTTTCCACTGCAAGTAATAAAAAGATGGAGCCGGCAAAGACGAAAGGGAGAGCGTTTTAGATGACTCTTGAAGAAGCCAAAGAAGATCAAGATGTGGTGGCAGGTACACTCATTGTAAACTCACAACCTGCTTATGTTCTTTTCGATTCTGGAGCACATTTTTCTTTTGTTTCCCATGAATTTTGTAAGCGTCTGAATATACCAATGAAACCGTTAGATGATACCTGTGTAATAGAAGTCGCGAATGGAGAGCTAGTTACGGTACGTCATGTGTATGAGAAATGTCCGATTGAGATTAATGGGCGAATCTTAAAGGCTGACTTACTACCTATCGGGATTAAAGGATTCGATATTGTTATTGGGATGGATTGGCTCGGAACTCATAATGCTAAAATCCTTTGTGGAAAACGAATGGTGTCGATCAAATTTCCTGATAGTAGCAAAGTTTACATATATGGGGAACGTCGGAAGAATATGCAAAGTCTCATTACTGCTATTAAGGCCCGCAAATGCATCCGAAAAGGGTGTGAATCATTTATCGCTTATGTGATGAATGGGAAGAAAGAGAAGCAGAAGATGGAGGATATAAAAATGGTCAATGAATTCCCTGAAGTTTTTCCCGATGACTTACCTGGGTTACCACCCATTAGGCAAGTCGAATTTCGCATTGACCTTGTTCCTGGAGCAAGTCCCATTGCTCGTGCGCCGTACCGCCTTGCTCCTACAGAGATGAGAGAACTTATGTCTTAGTTGCAGGAACTTCTTGACAAGGGGTTTATTCGTCCCAGCTTTTCTCCTTGGGGAGCTCCAGTGTTGTTTGTCAAGAAGAAGGACGGTACTATGCGTATGTGTATAGATTATCGTGAGCTCAATAAGGTGACAATCAAGAATCGATACCCTTTGCCATGAATTGATGATTTATTCGATCAGTTACAGGGAGCTAGTTATTTCTCTAAAATTGATCTTCGTTCTGGATATCATCAAGTACGGGTGAAGGATGAAGATGTATGTAAGACTGCATTTCGAACTCGATATGGTCACTATGAATTTTTAGTGATGCCATTCGTTCTCACTAATGCCCCAGCCGTGTTTATTATGGACCTCATGAATAGGGTCTGTAAACCTTTCCTTGACAAATTTGTTATCGTTTTCATCGACGATATTTTGGTCTATTCGAAAAGCGAAGCGGAGCATGAAGTACACTTACGTGAAGTGTTGTGTACTTTGAAGAATGAACAGTTATACGCGAAGTTGTCAAAGTGTGACTTTTGGTTGCGGGAAGTTCAATTTCTGGGTCATGTTGTTTCAGCTGAAGGTATTAAAGTGGATCCAGCAAAAATAGAAGCGGTAATGAAATGGGAACCACCGAAGACACCTACAGAAGTTAGGAGTTTTCTTGGGTTAGCCGGTTATTACCGACGGTTTATCCAAGATTTCTCTAAAATAGCAGTGCCATTGACGCAACTAACCCGGAAAGAGGTGAAATTTGTCTGGGGAGAAAAACAACAAGAAGCCTTTGAAATATTGAAGAATAAGCTATGTGAAGCTCCAGTATTATCTTTACCAGAAGGCATAGAAGAATTTGTAGTATACAGCGATGCGTCTAATAGAGGTCTTGGTTGTGTACTTATGCAACGGGGCAAAGTTATCGCCTATGCTTCTAGACAACTAAAAGATGCAGAGACACGTTATACTACTCATGATCTAGAATTGGCTGCAATTGTGTTTGCATTGAAGATTTGGAGGCACTATCTATATGGGACGAAATGCAAGATATATACAGATCATAAAAGTCTACAATATCTTTTTACTCAAAAAGAATTGAATTTAAGACAGACACGGTGGATTGAGCTCGTGAATGATTATGACTGTGAAATAATTTATCACGAAGGAAAAGCTAATGTAGTAGCCGATGCTTTAAGCTGAAAGGTTCGTGAAAAAGTTGTTAAAGGAAGATCCATGCGAATTGAAGTGGTCTCAACTTTAATTCAAAAGATTAAAGAAGCTCAAGACAGTGCCTTAACCGAAGAGAATATAAAGAAAGAAAAGCTTGGGAAAAAAGTGGTATTTGAAGTGAATACTCCAGGGTTGCGCACTTTTAAGGGACGTATTTGGGTTCCTAAATATGGAGCAACCAGAAAGATAATCTTGGATGATTCTCACAAATCCAAGTATTCTATACATCCTGGAAGTACAAAAACATATCAAGATTTGAAGCAGCATTATTGGTGGCCAGGAATGAAAAAGAGGATAGCAAAGTACATATCCCACTGTGAGACTTGTGCACAAGTAAAAGCAAAACATCAGGTGCCATATGGTAATGCGCAGTCATTGCAGATACCAGCAGGGAAGCGGGAAGAAGTGGCCATGGATTTTGTCATGGGGCTGCCGAGAACATGAAGAGGACACGATAGTATATGGGTCATTGTT
This sequence comes from Cichorium intybus, assembly GCA_023525715.1. NCBI lineage: Eukaryota > Viridiplantae > Streptophyta > Magnoliopsida > Asterales > Asteraceae > Cichorium > Cichorium intybus. The sequence continues at coordinate 48,245,023 of CM042016.1, read as the reverse complement.
GACAGATTGACTAAAAGTGCCTTATTCCTCGCGATTAAAGAAACTGCCTCACTTGGAGAATTAGCTCAGTTGTACAACGATGAAGTGATCAGACTTCATGGAGCACCTCTGTCCATAGTCTCAGATAGAGATCCTTAGTTCACGTCTAACTTTTGGGATTCTCTACAAGAAAAGATGGGAACTCGAATCAAGATGAGTACAGCCTACCATCCTCAGACAGATGGGCAAAGCGAACGTACTATTCAGACATTGGAGGACATGTTGAGATCATGTGCTATTGATTTTGGAGGTAATTGGGATGAGCACCTACCATTAGTAGAATTCTCGTATAACAACAGTTACCACTCAAGCATCAAGATGCCGCCTTTTGAAGCCTTATATGGTAGGAAGTGTAGAACCCCAGTGTGTTGGTTAGAAGCTGGTGAAACAAAACTCACTGGGCCAGAAATTGTAAGAATGACGAATGAAAAGATTGGGGTGATACAGACTAACATGAAAGCTGCACAAGATCGCCAAAGAAGCTACTCAAATTTGAAGAAAAGACCCTATGATCTAAAAGAAGGCGATTTGGTGATGATAAAAGTATCACCTTGGAAGGGGGTGATAAGGTTTGGCAAGAGAGGGAAGTTGAGTCCAAGATATATTGGACCCTTCAAAATTCTGAAAAGAATCGGTTTACAAGCATTCAAGCTGGAGTTGCCACAAGAACTCAGGGGAATACATGATACATTTCATGTATGTTATCTTAAGAAGTACTTTGGAAAGAAGGAATTAACCATTCCTTTAGAAGAAGTAAGGGTGGAAACACCCAACAGACTAGTTGAAGAGCCAGAGTCGATGTTAGAAGTGAAAACCAAGAAGCTAAGAAAAAAAGAAATTGACCTAGTATTGGTCAAATGGAAACACTCATTGGGCTCGGATTTGACTTGGGAAACTTTGGAAAGCATGAAAAGAAGATACCCTAATTTTACAGATTATGAAGCGATTCCGAGGACGGAATCCTAATTAGGGGGAGGTAGTTGAAACGACCAAAAATTTATAATAAATATGTAAAATAAGATGTGTGTAATTTAAAACTTTATATGTAATTTTATGAGAAATTATGGTTGTAAGGGTAAAACGGTCTTTTGATAAATTATAAGACCATTATGTAAAATAATATGTATATATGAGATAATAATATAAACAATAAGAGTTTATGCGAAATTTGGACTTTTCACCGCGTGAATAGTGAATCTTGACTAAAAAGGGCAAAATGGTCATTTGACATGAAAATGACCAAAATGTCAAGAAAATGTTAAATTAGTAGTTAATGGAACTTGGTTTGTAAAAATGTGAGCTTTTGGACCATTTTTGAACAAAAGGAAGAAACTAGGGACGAAAAGTGTAAATATTTAATAAAAATAAAAACATAAAAGAGAGAGTTATTACTCTCTTTTCCAGAAGCTAGAAGAGAGTTCGAGAGAGAGAGAGAGAGTTGGAAAGCTGGAGACACGGAAGATTTCAAGCAATTGGAAGCAAGGGTTGAAGATTTTACAACTTGGAAATTTTGATTCCAAGCTTTCAAGGTAAGAAATTGAAACCCTAGCTTAAGTTCTTGAGTTGGTCCTTCATAGAATGAACTGAAATTGTAATTTCAGTCGTGAATCATGTAGCTTAAATGGTTAAACACTTCCAGTAAGTCATGCTAAAAGGACTTAATTCAAGAATATGGAAGTAGGTTGCTATTTTCCAAGAATTTAGATTTTGATCAAGAACCCTAGATTGGGAGTTCTTGTGATTAACTTGATTTCAATGGTTTAAAACCTGTAATAAATGAAGGGTTTTAGTCTTGGAACAAACCCTTATCGATTAAGTAGAGTATTCAGCACTTAATATGAGAAATTGGAAATTTGTAGCTTAAAAATCGGGGAAAACTGGGCTCTTGCACAACAGGCGCGACGCGCCCTACCCTTGGGCGCAGTGCGCCTAACGGCTGAACAAAAATGCAGTTTTGGTTCAAGGTCTCCTGCCAAGAGATTTTTGATTTTTAGTTTTTGTCCAAAACTTGTCCGTTTGACCCCAAATTTTAAACATAGGTCTATAATGGTTCAAAACTTCATAAAATATTATCGGAATCGAAATACGACCCTCCGAGGGTACTGTAGTAAATACGTATAAAAGACAATTTAACTAAAGTTGGTCATTCAAGAGTTATACACTTGTTTTGACCATTAATGGTATAATAAGGACTCTAACATGTTATAGAGTCAATTAAAATGTAAATTAATGTATCATATACCATATATAGGTGCAAGCCAAGTAATCGGACACCGAAAGGGTAAAAAACCGAGGGACGTCTAAACGACTTTCAAGAGTTATAAAGTGAGTACATGTAGCATTTTCACCCATTTTGGGGATACATGGCAAGTAAGTAAATATTTTTTTCAGATATCATATATACTTTTATGTGTGAAAATATTTGCAAAAATGGTACATTTTCTAGCTTAATGGAGAGTTAGTTGCTATATTTGAAAGTATGATTCCTAGCAATAGCCTAGATTATGTTAGAAACATGTTTGAGTCAAAAGCTTGGCAATTAGCCATTTTGAGTACAAGTATTGTTTCAGTTTCCAGAAAGTATTTTTATATTTGACTGGTATTGTAGCTAGCATACGTTAGTAAGGGAACTATGTTCCAACCTACCCGGGTTAGGTAAGGAGTCTACTGGGGGTAACCCCTTCGCGAAGTAGGCTGCCTCAGCACTTCTACAGTGAGGATTGATCCGTTCTTTCTAGCTGTAGAGACTTGGGGGTATCACACATAGTGATTAAAGCCCTAAGTATAAAAATCCAGCAAGTTTATAAAACCAGTCAAAGAAAGTATGAAATAAGCTAGTTTTGAAAAATAAAAAGTCATAGTATATTAATACTATAAAATTTCAGCGAATGCTTATTTTATAAAGTTTTTATTAAAGGAGATTAAATGTTTGAGTCCAAAACTCATGTAACTCACGAGACAATTTGTCTTACGTATTTTATTTTTATGCCATGTATTCCAGGTTCAGGTACAAAGTTATAAGATAGTTTGGAGTCGCAAAATAAGCATTAGGGTGCAAAGGAGTGGAGCTGGATACAGCTTCCATGTATTGGTATTTGATTAAATCCATTTCCCTTAAACTTATGGTTGTTTGATATGTAATTGTAACACCCCTTTTGTTGTATTTAAACAAGTACAATGGTTTTTGTTGAACCGAAATTTGTAAAATATGTTTTTATGTAATATAAATGGTTTGAAAAAGTTGGGGCGTTACAATTGTACATAGCACTTTCCGCTCGTCCAATAGCCGATTGGCTATCACTTTGTGCAACTCCTTCACCTCGGTTTTTGCTTAGGTGATGACTTGTATCAATTGGTGTCCTTGCTATATTAGCATCACCGGAGTTGAACTTGTCAAGAATTTTGTCCACATAATGAGTTTGACTCAATGTAATTCCATTGTCTGTCCTTGTGATCTTCACACCCAGGGTGCGTCGGCCAAACCCATATCTTTCACGTCAAACCTTGCCTTTAACATGTTTTTAGTTGACTGAACCATTTTATCATTGCTACCAACTATAAGCATGTCGTCAACATAAAGACACAAGATAACATACCCATCATTTGTGTTTTTAACATAAACACACTTGTCACATTCGTTAATCTTGTATCCATATTCCATCATCACAAGGTCAAACTTCTGATGCCATTGTTTTGGGGCCTGTTTCAACCCATATAACGACTTCACGAGTTTGCAAACCTTGGACTCTTGTCCTGGGGCAACATACCCTTCTGGTTGTTCCATGTAGATTTCCTCTTCTAAATCTCCGTTTAGAAAAGCTTTTTTGACGTCCATTTGATGCACTTCAAGGTTTCAAATTGAGGCAATGGCAAGTACTAATCTGATGGATGTTATACGTGTCACTGGAGAGTACGTATCAAAGTAATCTAGGCCGTTTTTCTATCTGTAGCCTTTGATTACAAGTCTTTCCTTGTACTTGTCAATGGATCCATCTACTTTCATTTTCTTCTTTAAGATCCTCTTATAGCCTAGTGGTTTGCATCCAGGAGGTAAATCCACTAGCTCCCATGTATGGTTTTGCAAGATGGAATCCGTTTCGCTTTTAATTGCCTCTTTCCATTGAGGTCCTTCAGAAGAAGTGACTGCTTCACGAAATGTTTGAGGTTCTTTCTAAACCATATAAGTATAGAAATCATCGCCAAAGGATTTCTCTACTCGTGCTCTTTTGCTTCGTCGAGGCTCTATGTCCTATTCTCTTGCTTCTTCATGTGAAGATGCATCGTGTGCATTCGGTTTCAGAGCACTTGTCTCAACTTTATCAAGACACGGAAACACGGTTTCAAAGAACGACGCATTTCTTGATTCCATTATTGTACCCTTGTTAATATCGGGTATTTTAGAATCATGTACTAGAAACCGATAAGCACTGCTGTTTTGTGCATACCCAATAAATATGCAATCAACAGTCTTGGGTCTCATCTTTACAACCTTAGGGGTAGGTATGACAACCTTTGCGAGACACCCCCACACTCGAAGGTATTTGTAAGATGGTTTTCTACCCGACCATAACTCGTATGGTGTTTTATCTGTTTTCTTCCGGGGTACCTTATTTAAAAGGTAATTAACTGACAATACAGCTTCCCCTTGACTGGGGTAACCTAGAGCTAAGTAACATGGCATTCATCATCTCTTTTAAGGTCTTATTTTTCCTTTCTGCAATGCCATTTTGTTGTGGTGAATAAGGTGCGGTAAGCTCATGTATGATGCCACGAGTTGCACAAAATTCTTGAAATGGTGATACATACTCACCTCCACGGTCACTCCGTAGTACTTTAATCTTTTTGTTGAGTTTATTCTCAACTTCACTTTTATACACTTTAAACTTGTCTATTGTTTCATCTTCACTCTTAAGTAAATAAACATAACAAAGTTTAGTGCAATCGTCAATAAAAAGTGATAAAGTACTTATTTCCACCTTTGGACGGAGTCGACTTCATGTCACACCCATCGGAGTGTATTAAACCAAGGGGTTCGGTAATCCTTTCAATGGATTTGAACGATTGTCGTGTTAATTTTTGATTCAACACATGTTTTGCATTTGTATTTTGAGTCAATAGTAAAGTGTGGTATGTGGTCGAGTTTAATTAAACGTCGAAGAGTATCAAAATTAACATGTCCTAATCTAGCATGCCATATATTTGAAGACTCAAGCAAGTAAGTAGAAGAGTTATTTATTGCATTAGTACTTGGCTAAATAGCCATTACACACAATTTAAACATGCCCCTCTTGGCATACCCCTTGCCTACATACACACCACTTTTAGTCAATACAAATTTATCCGACTCAAAAACCAAGCGAAAACAATGCTTGTTCAACAACCACCCGGAGACCAAATTCTTTCTAATCTCCGGGACATACAACACATCATTTAGCGTCAACTCTCTTCCCGACGTCATCTTCAACACGATCTTCCCAACACCTTGGATCTCGGAAGTCGCCGAGTTTCCCATGAAGAGCTTGTCACCATTGTCCACAACTTTGAAGTTGCGGAACCACTCCCGATTGGAACAAACATGTTGAGTGGCTCCCGTATCAACCCACCATTCACTTGAATTGGAATCCACGAGGTTGACTTCAGAGATGACCGCGACAATATCGATGTCGGACACATCGCGGGTTATTTGCTCCACAACATTCGCCTCCTTAGCTTTTTGTCGCTTTGGAAGCTTGCAATTTGTAGCCTGGTGCCCGGGTTGCTCACAGTTATGGCAATTTCCTTGAAACTTCTTTTTGAAGTTTCCACCCTTCGCCCCCAAGTTGGCACCTTTTCCTTTCATTTGGAATTTTCCTTTAATGGACTTGTGCTTCCCAAAAGATTGACAATGTTCCACAACATTGGCTTTTTTAGAAGTAGAACTAATATTGCTACTCTTTTGAGCAACCTTATTGTCTTCCTCGATTCAGAGTCGAACAATAAGGTCCTCAATGGTCATTTCCTTTCGTTTATGCCTCAAATAATTCTTAAAGTCAACCCAAGACGGGGGTAACTTCTCGATTATAGAAGCAACTTGAAAGGTCTCACTTATCACCATACCCTCGACATGTATATCGTGTAGGAGGACTTGATGTTCTTGGACTTGTGTCATTACCGGCTTACTATCATTCATTTTATAGTCTAGAAACCGGGCAACAACAAATTTCTTGGCCCCGGCATCTTCGGTTTTGTATTTTTTGTCTAATGAGTCTTATAATTCTTTAGCCGATTTTGTTACACAATATACATTATAAAGTGAGTCGACAAGACCATTTAGAACATAGTTCCTACACAATAAATCGGAGTGTTTCCAAGCGTCGAGCGCACTCACGGCTTGGACATCCGCATCTTTAAAGAGTTGAGGAACCTCCTCGGTCAAGAATCGCGCAAGATTCATGGTAGTGAGGTAGAAGAACATCTTCTGTTGCCACCTTTTAAAGTGCATACCGGAAAACTTTTCCGGTTTCTCCGCATGATTACTCGGCATGGTAATCGTTGGAGTCCCTAGGGGGGAAGGTTCGTTTGTTTTAGCGTATCTAAAGTTCCAGTTGTCATGCTATAAACACAAACCAACGTGTAAGTTCAATCAAAGATATAATATAAAAATTTCTGAAAACAGATTATTAAACTGTACCGAAAGGTGTAAACAGAAACTAGATGCTAAAATGGAAGCTTTGAAAACAGAAAACTGTTACTGGAAAACAGTTTCTGAATTGCAAGAATTAAGAACAGAAAATAATTTTCGTTGTTTGTTTGGCACAAACGAATTTGTTTTAAGACTGTTAGGAAAACATTAACCGAAAATGCCAAAGAACAATGAAAACGATAGTAGTTGATGAGGCATGTGTTTGACAAAGTTTCCTTAAAACACATTCGGCCGGTACGGGTGTTTGTTTCCCAGGATACAACAGCGGGAAGCAATTCTTCTAGATTGCCCGAACCGTCACTAGACCCGGATTATACATTGGTTGTAACACGAGAACGAAGTGCACGCAGAAGTTGTGAGAAGAAGAGAAAAGCGTTTCATCAGTGTCTTGCATCAGATGCTCGAGTGCTGTTTATATAGCACACATATTAATCACAGAAAATGTAACTGAAATTAAAGTCTGTTTAATACCCAAATCAGTTTTAATGGTATTAAATTATTTTCAGTTACGAACCGTTATGAAAAGGAAAAATATTTGCAAAAATGTCCTTGAACTTTTCTGGTCGACCTGTGGTGCATTATCGCTAAGCGGAGAAGATAATTTATTTTACAGAAATGCATCCAGAATAAATTTTGGGTACATGACATTGCAGTAGCAATTATGACTTTGGCATTGAAGCTTTGGAGACACTATTTATATGGTGTAAAGCTTACTGTTTATACGGATCATAAAAGTTTGAAGTACTTAATTGATCAAAAAGAAGCTAAATATGAGATAGCAAAGACAGATGGGTTACTAAAAGATTTCGGTTATGAAATCTTGTACCATCTCGGAAAGGCGAATGTGGCTATAGATGCCTTGAATTGAAAAGAGTATCTTTTGAAAGATACAACCACATGCGTGAGTGTGGCGAATTGATTACCTGAGTTGATTCGGGTAGCACAAGAAAGAAGTGTGCAAGTCCGAAAATGTGAGAAGTGAATGAATGATTGGATAATGAAAGAAATTAGTTGGAAAATCACACAGATTGAAAACCCTTTTTGGTTGTGTATGTGGATTCCAAAGCAAAGGAAACATGAAATTTATTTTGAAAAAAATGCATATTATAGAAGATATGCAGTATGCCCGGGGTAATACCAAACCGTATAGGATAATAAAACCTATGTATGGGTAGCCGGGAATGAAGAAAGATATGCAAAAATACGTGAAAAGGTGTTTGACTTGTGTGCAAGTAAAGTCAAACTATTAGAAGTATACGGAGAAATCTAGTCGTTGTTAGTTCCAGAGAAGAAATGGGACAACATTATTAGAAATTTTAAAATAAAGATTCCTTAGATATCGTGTGGGTATGATACCACATGGGAAAAAGTAGATCGGTTGATAAAACCAGTGCAAATTTATACTGACTAAGGAAGAAATTAAGATCGAAAAGTAGTGAAAAACTACATAGAAAGAGTAATTTGTCGACGTGAGTTACCGGTGTCGATTGTATCGGGTCGAGATAATAGAATTATTCGCTGATGTTGGCATAAATCCCAAGAATAATTAGTTCAAAAGTACTAGTAAGTACTGTATATGATTTGCAGATTGATAGACGAGGCGAGATAATGATGCAGACTCTAGAAGATATGCTTGAAATTTGCATAACAGACCCTGGCGGAAGATGAAAAGATCATCTATCTTTGGTAGAACCCATAGATAATAACAGTTTTCATACCAGCATTCAGATGACTCGTATAATGCATAGTATAGAGTATCGTGTTGCACGCCGATTTGCTAGACTAAAGTTGGGGAGAAGCCGTTGGCTGGACCCGAGATTGTATCTCAAAAAAAAGAAAAGATTAGGCAAATTCGAGAAAGCTTGGAAATAGAAAAAAATCGACAAAAGTAGTATGCGGATTGCCGAGTAAAACCGTTGAAATTCCAAATGGGAAAGATGCCAGTGTTCAAAGTATCCCCTTAGAAAGACTAAAATCTGTTTGGGACGAAGAGAAAGATAAGTCCTTATTTATTGGACCTTTCCATATATCCCAAAGAATTAGAATTATGGTGTTTTGATCGAAGTTTCTTGATGAACTTCAAGATAATGATAATGTTTTACATGAGTCTCATTCTGGAGAACATTGAATGATGAATTCCAAAAATACCTCATGATCAAATGGAGGTAGTTGAGGAATTAGGTACCCAGGAAAACCTGAGAAGGTGTTAGACTAGAAAATAAGATAGCTGCGAGATAAGAAGACTAGTATGGTTAAAGTGCTTTGGCAATACCATAGAAGTTCCATAATGACATGGGAACCGAAATTTTAATGAGAAAGAAATACCCTCGCTTGTTTGTATGATTTCGGAGACGAAATCTTTTGAAGGAGGGGAGAATTTGTAACACCAAATACTTGTGATAAGTATTCGAAAGTTAATTCTAGCAAAAAGGGGTAAATTGGTCATTTTACCATAAAAGGATAATTTGGTCATTTGACCATGTAAATGACCAATTATGTAAAAAAATATTGTTTGCTTGTGGCAAAAATATAAGAAATGTAGTTCTTATGTGATGAAATTTGATTATGTAGCCAAAAGTTCAAGAAAATGAACTTAGGGACTAAATTTGTAAAATTTGGAAGTATAAATAGGAGAGTTGACTCTCCATTTGGGGCTGAACACTTTGAAGCTACGGGAAGTTTCTTGAAGATGAAATTTCTGAAAATCAGCCACGGGAGAAGAAGGATTTGAAGGATTTGAAGCAAGTGTTTGAAGATTTTCACATTAAAAGGTTAGTAAGAAAGTTCTAACCTAAGTTTTATGTGTATTCTTGATTTGGTTTTCTTGGGATGAATTGGAACTGAAATTTCAGTTATAGTCCAAGAAGCTTATATGATTTCTGATATCAAAATTTGTTCTTAGTAGTAAGAACATATGTTAAAAACAGCAAAGTAGGTTGCTATTGTTGAAAAATTGAAATGTTGCTCAAGAACCCTAAATCATGAATTGGTGTGATTAAGGTAATTCTAATGGCTTTGTTAAGTCCTAAAGATCACCTAGGATGTATTAAGACATTCCTAAGTGATTGTTTTTAAAGAATTTCAATTTTGGTGTATTAATGCAAAAACGGGAATTGTTTGAAAATGATTGAAATCTATTATTTCCATGGCTTAAAACCTGAGGTTAAGTGATGGTTTTTGACCTGGAACAAACACCTATCGATTAAGTAGGGTATTAAGCACTTAAAAGGAGAAAATGGGAATTTGTAGCAAAAAAAATCGGACTTCCTGGTCTGAAAGTGCAGCAGTCGCGACGCGACATCACTGTAGCTCGCGACTCGAGCCTGAGGCCTTCGCGACGCGACCATCATGGTCCTCGCGACTCGAGGTCGCGACAGATTGAGGAACATTTTCTTGAACCTCCTGTTAAGATTTTTAGCAATTTCAATTTTGGGACTTGGTTCTAGACTTGTCCGTTTGACCTGAAAATTTGAACATATGTCTAATATGGTATGAAACTTCGTGGAAAATTGTCGGAATACGTATACGACCTCCCGAAAGTACTGTAGCAAAATACGTGTATTTTGGAAAATGTATAATTTAAAGACAGATGGTAATTGAAAGTTATCATCTAGGAATGGTCCCCAATTATATTATATTGGACTCTCGTGTATTAGAGTCAATTGAAATGGTTGTTAACCTATTATCATTTGGTATATAAATGAATATATAGGTACGGGACGTATAAAACGGCAAGAAATATCGGGATACAATCGCAGCAAGTATCCAGGTGAGTAATCTCACTTATATCATATATGATATGTATTGATTGGATTGTTACAGATGGAAACAGATTTGGGGGACGAAATTTGACAGTTTACAGATGCATTGAAAAGACAATAACAGATAAGTCGTGAGTCTGCGATAGACAAGAACGGAGCTGTGAGTCATTAATACGACAATACCAGATAAGCCGTGGGTCTGTGAAAGACAAGAACGGAGCTGTGAGTCAATAATAAAAGTAAAAAGACAATACCAGATAAGCCGTGAGTCAATGACATGACAAAAACGGAGCTGTGAGTCAGTAAAAAGACAATACCGGGTAAGCCGTGAGTCAATGAAATGACAAGAACGGAGCCGTGAGTCAAGGCAAAAGCGGGGTAAACTCATGAGCCATAAATGATTATGAATTAAATGATGAAACTGTTGGTGCGGCCATAGGGCTATGACTTGTATATTGAAAATGTTTTGGTGCAGCTTATATAGCTATGACACATGGTGCGGCTTAAATAGCCATGAAAATACGATGCGGTCAATTGTGATTAAGAAATATGGGACAAAAATGTATGCAAATAACAACCCGTAAGACTATGCTGTAGGATGTGCAATCCTAGGAGATATACGGTCAGCCAGAATGGCTAGGAGTTTGGATCCGGTATCCAGACAGAGATATACGGTATAGAGATTTATCATATATAGGAAATTATATATGAATGTATTCTTATACGTGTTATTTGCAGATATGATTACTCACTGAGCTTTATAGCTCACGTTGTTTGTTAAATGTCCCTACAGGTTAGCATGGTCCTGATAAGGGAAAAGATAGAGTCCGTGACTAAAGAAGTGGACTTTTAGATGCTGTCAGTAGCAGCCCGGCTTCAAAGGAGATTACGGTATTTTATACTCTCCTTGATACACTTGTACCCGTTTTTAATAAAATATACCCCTTTTGTTATGGTTTTATGTATTGAAACCTTTGTTTTAAATGAAAAATTTTCAGGGGTGTTTTTGTTTTAAAAGCCGGGTGTTACAACTATCTCTCTCATCTTCCTTCTTTACTCCCTCAGAGACCTAAATGTTATGTTAGAAATGTATTATTCTTGGTGTTGCAAGGCCGATTTTGAGCTTCCATCGATTTACTATTGGGCTCACATGTAATTCTTCAAATTACGTTGTTATTTACTTATTATCAATTATATGCATTTTACTTTTGAAAATACTAAAATATATAATAACGAAAGTTACCTTATGCTTGAGAAAAAATAGTATCGATTTCAGATAATTGTCTTGGTTTAGTTTTAGTCAAATTACTTGGGATAAACTATAAAATAGTAATAATAATTTATCTGAAATGGATATACAAACCACAAAGTAGGCCAAGAAAGAGTAATTTAACGTGGCATTTAGGATTGTTGTAAATATAATAGTATGGTATAAGCCGCACAAAATTCTTTACTTGCAGTTGATAAATCTTATTGTAATATACATTCTCGACTATTTAAGATCAAAATAATTATTACATTGCGAAAAACCTTCAAGCCATCTTAGGATGCTATATGGATTTTGGTGAAGCTTCTACTACACCATACCCACCCTACCAATCTATCGTCGAGGTCAAAATTTGAAGGGCTCGGGCATGGCATGGCATGCATCCACACCGTTTGTGACCATTAACATTATATAGTAAATTTAAATGAGAATGTAAAAATTTGAGAGAACCTAAGAATAATTTTTTTAATTTTTTTTCTATATCATATTTTAAAAAAGTAGTTCCAATTTTTTTATACCATCAAGAAGAATATATATATATATATATATATATATATATATATATATATATATATATATATATATATATATATATATATATATTAAATACATAAATTCAGTCTCTATATAAACTAATACAATTACATAAAATCTTCATTTCAATTTTTTTGGTTCTTTCTGTATACACTTTTTTAATTTCAAAAATGGCTTCATCATCTTCCCACCAAATACATAAAAAGTGGACTCCAAACAAAAATGTGGCGTTGACAACCGCCTACATTAAGACCATTGACGATTTGAGAGGCGGCAACTTCCGGAACCGCGTTGCGAAAAAGTTCAAACCACTAATAATACTTAAATCGTATCAATCGAAACATCAATATAATAAGAAGTGGAAGGATTTGTCGATTTGGACTCGAAGCTGTTGAAGTTTAACAACATATTCAACAGTCTATCGACAAATTGAGAAAACAGGGAAACGATGATAATATCATCCCTAAAGCTCTTGAGGAATACTGTATCACAAACAACAGGGTGTCGTTCAGCCTAATCAAAAGTTAGAATATTTGATAAGTTCGCCAAAGTTGGCATTGGTTCCTTCATTAGCTTAATAGAAGTGTTATAAATTATTTACTTTTTATATTACTTTTATTTTATTTATAAAGTTATTTTATTTATAAGTCATTTTTATTTTATGTATTTTAAGTATAATTTAACGACTTATTTATGATTTGAAATAATAAAATAAACAAATAAAAATAAAAGAAGCGTGTGGGGAAGATATGACCACTAGAGAGAAAAAGGTACGAGGGTTGGTTAGTTCGCTTTAGGCGCATTGATGTGGTATGCGGTGAAGAGGTGTGAGACTGATGTGGACTCACAAAGGGTGTAGAGAACATCACCTTTCTCATGCGATGCCCTGCATTTTGATCACCAAACAACATGATTATCGTGGCACGAATAAATGAACGACAAATGACTATATAACCTTAAAAACAAGAACTTTGTAAAAATCAATCAACTTAACCTAAGTTTTCTCATAAAAAACATGTAGCATACTAACGAAGCCAAATACTTTCCGTAAATTATTTTAAAAACAAGATAGATTCTTAAGAAAATTGTCAAAAAGTCCTTATATTTTGGCTCTATCATATTTGACAGTTTCGATCTAACTGATATATATATATGGTCGTCCAATGTGTTGTTACAAAACTATTTAAGAAAAATAGATACAGTTTGGGCAATATTATATAATTTATAATGGTTGTTGAAAGCATTATTACAAAACTATTCAAGTAAAATAATCCATTTAAATTTCAAAGACCAATTTATCTATCCCACTGTTATACAATAAAATCAATTAATACACTTTTGAGATCGTTATTACACAACTGTTTAAGCAACATAAATATGTGATCGGGTTTTATTAGCATACCTTAAGTTATCTTTGTTAATATGACTACTAATTAACTGAAAATATGATTTATATAACCTCAATATATATATATATATATATATATATATATATATATATATATATATATATATATATATATATATATATATATATATATATATATGATTAATAATATTTTTTTGTCGGCTGATAACATAAAAAAATCACTATAGTTTGACCAAAATCCGGTTTAACCACTATATATTTTTTTTTTGTTCTAAAAAAACCACTCATACTTTAAAAAAAATTCATAAAACCATTCATATTTTCAAAAAGATACATTACGACCACTATAACAAATAAAAGTCAAGATTGCATGTCGCCAATTTGGAACACTTCTTATCCCCGTCGCATTCAAAATTTAGTGCATTAATTTGGACACCCTATGCATTCACAACATAGCCGAAGAGCTGCACTTACAAATACCAAAATCACATATAGACAACTTTATGTATCATTTTCACTGCAATGGAGTTCCAATATTTGTTTTAAATGTTGATATGCAATTTTTCACATAATGTTTCGATGAAAATAATCGTTAAAAGTTATAAAATAAAATGAATAATGGTCAATGTAGAATTTTTTGAAAGTATGAATGATTTTTATTAGATAAAAAAATATAGTGATTAAACCACAATTTTGACCAGTATGTTATTAACCATTTTTTTTGTTAAAGGATACAACTAACAAAATGCTAGAATTTAACAACCTAGCTACTTATTTTACCAAAAGTCTTTGGAACTCTAAAGTCGCTCCCCTACTGAATAATCAATGTCAGTTGCCAAAGGTTTAAATATTTGCACCATTCCCATGACCAAAAGCAGACGAGCATTATGGAAGAACTTTCTAAGACGGTCGTGGCCTATTATCAAGCAAGCCCGCACCATCTTCAACAGTTAGCTCTAAACTTTTTTTTTTTTTTTTTTTTTTTATCGGTTCCAAAAAAAAAAAGCTCTAAACTTTTTAAATGCTCTAATCGCTAGTAAAAAATTAGGTATAATTTTTTAGATATTGTGTAAAAAGAGTTTGTAAATAGTTATTAGGTTCTCCAATTTTTTTAGGTTCTCTAAGACTATCCTCATTCACAACCCAACCCAACCCAACACTTTTATTAAAAAAACTAATATCTCTCTCTTCTACATACACAATCCATTTAAACACAATTTTTCACACACATTAGCAACCCAACCCAATCCTATATTTCAGTTAAAAAAAATCACAAAAAGTTATTAAAATTGGTCTCATTTTGTAAGGAATTTCATTTTAGGTATTTTAATGTTATTTATTTATTTTTTAAAAAGATATTATAATCACTTTTTGATAGATAAATGTTTAAAAAGGAAAAAAGAAAATGTGAGAGAGTGGGTTGGAGGCCATGAGCTGGGTCGGTGGGGCGGCCTAGGCCACCAAGTTAGTTCTAGTTTTGATTTTTTTTTAATGAAAAAAGGGGCGAGCGGATTGGCCAAAACTCCCCGATGGGGATGGTCTAATGATTTCGATATTTTTTTCTCTCTCTCTTTCTCCATGTGTGTGTGTGTGTCTAATATATATATATATATATATATATATATATATATATATATATATATATATATATATATATATATATATATATATATATATATATATATATATATATATATATAATTTTTAAATTCTATTAACTACATAAATTTATTCCCTATATAAACTAATACAATTACATAAAATCTTCATTTCAAATTTTTCGGTTATCTTTGTATACAGTTTTTCAATTTCAAAAATGGCTTCATCGTCTTTTCACTAAATACATAAAAAAGTGGATTCGAAACAAAAATGTGGCATTGACAACCGGCTACATTGAGGCCATGGACGAGGGCCGACGACTTCTGGCAACGCGTTGCAAAAAAGTTCAAACAACTAAAATACTTAAATCGTATCAGGCGGAACTTCAATTAAATAGCAAGTGGAAGGATTTGTCGATTTGGACTCGAGTGTGTTGAAGTTTAACAATATATTCAACAACCTATCGACAAATCGAGAAAACAGGGAAAACGACGATTATATCATCCATAAAGCTCTTGAGAAATATCATATCACAAAGAACAATATGTCGTTTAGCCTAAGCGAAACTTAGAATATTTTGAGGAGTTTGCTAAAGTTGGCACTGATCCCTCTTCATTTGCTTAATAGAGTTATTATATTTTATTTACTTTTTATGTCACTTTCATCTTATTTTTAAGGCATTTTTATGTATTTTAAGTTTAATTTAATGAATTATTTATGTTTTAAAATAATAAAATAATGAAATATAAAAAATAATAAAAATAGGTGTGGAGCAGTGGAGCTGTGGAGCAATATGACCACTAGAGGGAAGATGTATGAAGATGTTTACGTGGCATTAAGGTGGAGCTCAGGGTTGTTGGGTTAGGTCGCCTTAGGTTCATTGATGTGGTATGTGATGAAGAGGTGTAAGATTGGTGTAGACTCATAAAAGGTGTAGGAAATACCACCTCTCTCATGCGATCCCATTTTACACATCAGACTAATTGGAGTTCATACTTTCCTGCATGAAACAAAGGAAGCACACATTTACTTACTCGCCGGGAAGGGAAATGAAAGACTTGTCTTCCCTCTACATTTTGATCACCCAACATTAACAACATGACTCAGGTGAAACCATATATCTATTCGCTGGTTCCAAAAAAAACATTAACAACATGATTTTCTCCGCACGATTAAATGAACGACAAATAACTATATAGCCTTAAAAACAAGAATTTTTTTAAAATCAATCAACTTTAACCTAAATTTTCTTATCAAAAACATGTAGCATACTAACGACGCCAAATATTTTCCGTAAATTATTTTAAAAACAAATAGATTCTTTAAGGATTGTCAAAAGCAAAATAAGTTTTATGGCAGTTTTTCGAAATTAGCCAACAAATCCAAAATCGATTACGTGGAGATAACCAATCAGCAAGTTTAATTCAATCCATCGATTAATTTTAATGGACATTTATTTTAGATTAATTTTATTTATTTTTTAAATAAATTATTTTTATTTAAAAAAAGCGAAAGAAAATAAGAAAAAAAGGACTGTGAAGTGGCAAAGAAAAAGAAAATAATAGTGAACACTCAACACCACTAGTGCAGATCCCGGTCGACTATATATTGATTGATTTGATTCTATTCTCCCCAAAATTTCCACCAATGGATTCCTCATCGGATCAGATCGCGAAAGAAATTCGCGGAATGATTCGAGTATATAAAGATGGCCGATTCCAGAAACTCTCCGGCACCGACGTTGTCCCCGCCGGCATCGAACCTTCGTCCGGCGTCACATCCAAAGACGTCGTCATCTCACCTGAAACCAACCTCTCCGCCCGTCTTTACCTTCCCAAAACCAACATCAAAAAACTCCCCCTTCTAATCTACTACCACGGCGGCGGATTCATCATCGAAACAGCCGCCTCCCCCGTCTACCATAACTTCTTAAACCTCGTCGCAGCAGAATCCAACGTCGTCATAGTTTCAGTCGACTACCGAACGGCGCCGGAGCACCCCCTCCCCACCTGCTACGACGATTCCTGGGAAGCAATCAAGTGGGTCACACAACACGCGAACCGCAATGGCCCCGAGCCATGGCTCAACGACTTCGCCGATCTTGAACATGCATTCTTCGCCGGCGACAGTGCAGGCGCCAACATCGCCCACCATATGGCTATCCGGTTCGGGTCAGAAAACCCGAACATTGACATAAAACTACAGGGTATTATCCTGCTCCATCCATATTTTTGGGGAAAAGATCGAATTGGGTCTGAAGATGAACATCCATGGAAGGCATTTGTGGAGGATCTATGGACCTTTTGCCACCCGGGAACAAGTGGTTTGGATGACCCGCTGATTAACCCGGATTTGGATCCGAAAGTTTCGGATCTTGGATGCTCCAGGGTACTGGTTTGTGTTGCCGAAAAAGATTTGTTGAAAGATAGGGGTTATTATTATAAGGATATTTTGGGTAAAAATGGGTGGAGTGGAGAGATTGAGGTTATCGAGGATAAAGAAGAGGACCATGTGTTTTTCCTATTTAAGCCTTCTTCTGAAACTGCTGGTACTTTGCGCAAGAGAATTTGTACGTTCATTAATCAGATGTAAATTTTAATTTAATCATCCGAGTATCCAGCAATATATGTAATTGAATAAAGTAATTTTAATGGCATCGAATTTCTATACATGTGTTTTACGTTACTATTACTTTTATACCTTGAAACTTTGCTTAGGCTGGAGGGAGTGGTTAGCATGTGCTGAACATGCTAAACTTGTCACATCAGCTTAGCACATGCTGACCAAATTTGGTGGGAGTAGTCAACATGTGTTAACCATGCTAAAAGGTACAACTCTCATGCTAAAATATACAAGTGATGTTGCTATTGTTGTTAATGGCGAGCTCGTCGAAATTTTGGCGAGGAGCTGCTTGGCGAGGACGAAAGCGAACCCGGCGGTGTGGCTTGGCATGCTCAGCGAGGAATATGGCGAGGGGGATGGCGAGGCCACTCCCCCAAGCCTTATTTAAGTTTTTTGGTGTCCTGAATTTATGGGTGTGTGGGTTTGATGTGAGTTTTAGTTTGGGGAATCAAGAATCGTTTATCCTTTAAACACATTGTTTTTAATGTAAGAATGCTTGATTTTGAGATAAAAAAGAACTTGAAAGTGTGACTATACTGTTAAGTGTAGACTGATAACTTTTTAAGATGAAAAATATTTGATAAAAGGGCTTTTATTTTCGTTACCTACTTTTTATTTGTTTAATTTGTTAAAAGAACAAATAAGATTGCATAAAATAAGAAAGTTAGCAAATGAATGTTAACGTACACATGTAAAATAAGGCACTTGCACAATTTATTTGTGTTCCGCTGCAATAAATTAGGTGATTTGTTTGGTGTTCAAATTTTGATAAGTAAATAATTTAAAATGGCCGAAATTACCTTTGAATTTAAAAGTGTCAATTGATTTTGAGCGTGTAAAATGAATTAGACGAGATGAATTGTGTGCAAAGTAAAAAGAAGGTATTGATGTATTTTTTTTTTTGGAAAATTAACGCTTGGTGTGAACTACAATTACATGTTTTAATTTCCAGACGTCGAAATGGAAATGCTAAAAGAATTACAAGTGTATGACAAATTAACCATGTCGCAATGTTTTCATCATATCTGGTTCTTCAGAACTCTGATTCAAGATGTTCCTAAAAAAAGGCAGAATTATTCTATGACTTTTATATTTTGAGTTTTCCCAAATTCAGTTGATTCAGAATTAGTGTTGAAGTTAGGGTCAGAATGCTGAGAAAAAAAAATGGAGAATAAGTTTGTCTCAAGTACTAAATATGGACATATTTAAAAGTTGGAGGTGCACAAGTGTCATGGTATGTTATGCTTCATCAGAACCCTACGTATTGTGTTGATCTCAAGCAAAGATATGGATACACTATATAGCGACAAACGACTATGGATCAAAGGACCAAAAAATGTAGCCCTGCCCTAGCCCTACACCACCAATATCACAGACAAGGCCCTTCACCAGACTGCCTTGAAAAGCCACCATCAAACCGCCACCTTACTGCCATTCTCATCACAACAACACCTTCAGTTCCAACCCCTCACGACAACAATCAATGAACACCAACAACCATCATCACAGGTCAGGACAGTCCCGTTTGGATAACCAATCAACTCGTTATCATCACACCAATGTAACATTGTGTTTTGATTCAATAAGTATATTTTGATCATCTTGTTGATATTTTGATATAATAGTGGTATTGACTTGGTATCAGGTGTATATGACATGTATCGATGTGGTATTCTAGTTGTTTTACGTAAAAATGGTATTTCGCAGGCTTTTGGGGAAATAAGTTTTCTGCCCTAAGCTACGCGACATGTAACATATATGGTCACAACGCGATAGGTAAATTACAACTCCATAAATGTAGGACTTTTGAAAAAGTGTTATGTTAACCGGAAGGACATGCATGTCAAGACGCAAAGGTTAGGACACGGGTCGCTTGCGCCTCACGACGTGTAGAAATCTGCTTGTGACACGACGGTCTGGGGAGACTATGTTTGATTTATAACTTATGTTGGTCATTTGTGTTAGGTGAATGTGAACATTTTGAAGTTGTTTTTTCAAAGTTTGGTGAAACAATTTTCAAAGGTTGGTGAATGTGTTGAAACACAACTCTACATTCACATTACCTTCTCATATGTATAAATAGCCTTCATATGTTCAAGGAAAAATTGCACCAACAATTGTAAATTGTAATCTTATTGAGTTAATAAGATTTCTCTAGTTGCAGCCCGTGGATGTAGGATTTGCACCGAATCCGAACCACGTAAAAATCATTGTGTTCTTCTTGCTTTATTTTCGTGAGTTTGTGTGTGTGTGATAGTGTGTTTCCGCTGCATGTACCCTGTCCGGTTCCTAACAACTGGTATCAGAGCTTTGGGTTTCGGAGGAGGTCTCGATTTTAGAAATTAGAGTATGCTCTGTGGTTGCAGTTTTGTCTGATCTTCCACATCAGAAACTAATTTCTATTAATCGTATTAAAGGTGTCTTGGTACTTCGAAGGGTACTGTTCTGTCACACACGAGTACACTGAACGAACCGGTCAGGTCCGTGCCATTGTTGTGTCTGTTTCGTTGTCTCAATTTGTTTCTTGTTTGTCGTAATGGCTGAAGACAAGGTTGTAATCGAGAAGTTCGACGGTTCTGATTTTAGTTGGTGGAAAATGCAAATAGAAGCATTGCTATGTCAGAAAGACTTGGATGTGGTACTTGGAGACAAACCGGAGAAAATGGAAAAAACTGCTGAAGATGTTTGGAACTCAAAGAACAAGAAAGCTAGGGCGGTTATTACATTGTCATTGTCAAAGAGCGTTGCTTTCAATATCATGAATCAAACCACGGCACGTGGTATGATGGATGCTCTGACGAACATGTATGAGAAACCGTCGGCGGCTAACAAGGTGTTCTTGATGAGGGAGTTATTCACTACAAGGATGAATGAGGAAAGTTCTGTTACTGTTCACATTAACAATCTAAATTCAATTCTGTCCAGATTATCATCTGTGGGAATTAAATTTGAAAATGAAACTCAAGCTGCACTGCTGCTAGCTTCACTACCTGATAGTTGGTCCGGAACAGTTACGGCTGTTACTAGCTCCGTGGGAGCTAGTGGTATGACTTTTGAAGGGGTTAGAGACTTGGTTTTGGGCGAGGATATCAGACGCAAAAATCAGGGTGGATCATCTTCTTCTGCGTTATTGAATATGGACAGAGGTAGAAGGAATAGCAGGAACAGTGGGAGCCGAGGAAGAAGTTCTTCTAGAACTAGGAAGAATGTGAAGTGCTGGAACTGCCAAGAGGTGGGACATGTTAAGAGTCATTGTCCAAAGAAAGAATTGAACATTGCTGGTGCCGAGAGTGTGTCTGAGGATGATGCACTGATACTAAGTATGGAAAGTTCTGTAGACTCTTGGGTCATGGATTCAGGGGCTTCGTTTCACGCCATGGACAACGGAGAAACGATGGTGAATCTAAAAGAAGGAGATTTTGGGAAGGTACGGTTAGCAAATGACGAGATGCTTCAAGTAACGGGCATAGGAGATATTGATCTGGTTACTTCATTGGGAACTACATGGAACCTGAAGAATGTCAGGGTGATTCCGGAGCTGAAGAAGAAATTGATTTCTGTTGGTCAGCTGGATAAACAAGGACTGGAAGTAAGGTTTGGTGATGGTAAATGGAGGGTGGTCAATGGTAATTCGGTGATTGCTCAAGGTATGAAGCGTGGGTCATTGTATATGGTTGAGGTACCTGCTGAGGGAAGTATGACCGTCCCCATTAAGCATGACAAAATCTGGTTCGCTAAATCTAGTGCTAAGAGAGTTCATTTTGCAAACATGAATTCTGGAGCCAAGGGGATGTTAGCTGAACGAGTCGGAAAGTCTAAACCATTCAGGGGATTTTGTGACAGTGGGAGCACGGGGTGTGTTCCGGGTACAGTTACAAAGAGCCGTTGGGTTTTGAAGACTAAGACTGAAAAATTCTCTCCTGTTGGAAGTTTGCAAAGTTTGGAGAGTGTTAGTGGTCCTCGGTGTATCTCTGGATCCGATGGAGTGTCCAAGCCGGTTGAGACAGGGGATGAGTCGGTGGCGGTATTGACCACGACTGAGTTGGAGCTTGTAGGAGCTTCAACTGGCCCTTCTAGTACTTGATGATGAGGGGCAGCTGCAACTAGGAAATTGGCTGA
Organism: Cichorium intybus; assembly: GCA_023525715.1. Classification (NCBI taxonomy): domain Eukaryota; kingdom Viridiplantae; phylum Streptophyta; class Magnoliopsida; order Asterales; family Asteraceae; genus Cichorium; species Cichorium intybus. The sequence goes on along the minus strand of CM042016.1, from coordinate 48,223,031 downwards.
GTCTTAGCTTGTTCTTTGGAACTGGAAGCTTGGAAGACTTGTTATGTTAGGAGATTAATGAGAGATGTTCAAAATCTTCAAGTGGGAGATTGTTAGGTGAATGTGAACATTTTGAAGTTGTTTTTTCAAAGTTTGGTGAAACAATTTTCAAAGGTTGGTGAATGTGTTGAAACACAACTCTACATTCACATTACCTTCTCATATGTATAAATAGCCTTCATATGTTCAAGGAAAAATTGCACCAACAATTGTAAATTGTAATCTTATTGAGTTAATAAGATTTCTCTAGTTGCAGCCCGTGGATGTAGGATTTGCACCGAATCCGAACCACGTAAAAATCATTGTGTTCTTCTTGCTTTATTTTCGTGAGTTTGTGTGTGTGTGATAGTGTGTTTCCGCTGCGTGTACCCTGTCCGGTTCCTAACAATTTGTGCCCTAAACACTTCATCATTGTGAAACAAATGAAAGGCTGACATTTCATGATTTTTGGACGAAAGATTGAAGGAGGAACTAGGATTGGAAGTGTATGATTAAGGGATTGCTACAAACCACTTAGAATCAAGGTACAATTCTTTGATTTGGGTACTTAATGGGTTTTATAACCCTATAAATGAAATTGGTAGTGTTTTTTGTCAGATTGGTCGAGATTTATGGTTATTATAGCAGTATAATATTAAAACCTAGCTAAGAAGAGCCCAAAAAAAGCTATGTTAAGGACTGGATCGGGACTGCTCAAGGGACTGGACCTACGTGACACATGGCTCATATGTCGGGGCGCGTAGAGCCCCACGATCACGACTGACGTTTTGGCATAAAGTAAAATTTTGTCCGTTTAAGGTGCGCGTTGTAACACCCAACTTTTCAGTACAAGGTACACCCAATTTTTTCTTTAAAATGTAATATTAGTGTACACTTATACCATTGGATAGAATAGGAAGTCATCAACGAGATCATATTCGCACACCAGGTACGTGATTCGAGACGGGCGCTACGTCATTCTATTACTGCAAAACAAACCAACAATAACAGTGAAGTACAAAAGCTCAATGAGTAACCGTAAGCATAACGTCTATATGCTATCACACGGTGTAGTAACAACTTGATTCAACTCAAAATTTCCAACCATTCAACATTACCTTACTAAGCAAGTCTACAACTTAACCACTTAGGTAAACAACAAGCCACCCCAGGCTTACAAACTAGCCACCTAGGCTTACAACATCCTTAATTAAGGGCTAGAATTTTTAGCTAAAATTTAAAATTTATTAAATTAATAAATTAACTTAACTTAAATTGAAAATAAATGATAAAATAGTAGTAGTAGTAGTAGTAATAATAATAATAATATAAAGTTATGTTGATAATTAAAAATACTTATTTGGAATTAGAGAAATGTTAAATGAAAACATTTAGTAGATTAGGGTTAAAAGTGACAAATGTGTGAAAGTTGGTTTGACTAGTAGTTTGACCTCATAAGTGACTTAGGAGCTTATTTTTTTTTTAGATAAATGGTGGGGTGGGACTTGATGTGAAAATTATTTATGTCAAAATAAATCTAGTATTGTTACACTTCTCGAAATATAGTTGAGACAATTAAGTTTGTTAAAATTATTTATGTCAAAATAATTATAGTGTTGTTACACTTATCAAAATATAGTTGATAACCGTTAGTCACAACTAAGTTTGTTATGCATAACTTAAATTAGGCATGGGACTAAAAAATTTCACCAACCAGAAGCTTGATCTTGTTCCATTTGGTTGTAGGATAAAAATTTTGGTACTTAACAACTTTCTCTTCTTGAATGTGATATTTACTTTGGCAATCAATGTGATTATACATTTGTGTTGTATTATCATCAACCATATGTGAGATGCATAATGTAAGTTGTCATATTCAATATAATGTTTAAAAACGTATCTTTACAATTGTTAAAGATCGATAACAAACTCTTTTTAAGGTGAGTAATCCATGTATATGTCATATACCTCGATATCCAATTCATTTATCTCATTACATGGTTCATACAACCCATAAAAGACATGATCGAATTCTTCATTTGTAGAAGACATATCTAAAACTTGCAACATTAGCAAAACATATTACATCTCTTCCAAATTGAAGAAATCTAAGCTTCATTGCATAAAAAACGAGGACTGTACACTTACTTTTTTTAACTCAAATCAAGATGTTTCTGGACTCTGTCTATCTTCAAATAGTCACTAATTTCAAAACCAAAATGTGTATGGACCAATGCCATCTTTTTCTTGTTACACCATTTTAAACCCTTTTTACGCCTAACTAATACAATAAATGTGACGTTTGACGACAAGTTTAACTTCTAAAGATGAAACGGTGAGATAAATTTCAAGATAACAGAGAAGTTGGAGGGTTAAGAGCCACATAAGCAAACATGCTACCATATAATTACTGACTTGACGAGGAGACACATGCTAATTGATATATTTAAAAAAAATCTCCAAAATTTAAAAATTTAATGATTAAAAATTATATTCAAACAAAACCATTATTAAAAAAAGACAAAACTTCATAAGTGGTCTCCGTGGTTTCACAACATATCAACTTTAGTCCCCAACTTTCAAAAACCTCATGGATAGTCCCTGTGGTTTGAAAACTTTTCATAAATGGTCCATCCGTCAACTTTTGGTTGTTAATTAGATAACAGCTGAGGGCAAAATGGTCTTTTCCATGACAGGACCATTTATGAAGATTACTCAAAGTTTATTTTTCTTTTTTATTTTTAATTCATTTTATTAAAGATTTTGTATTAAAATAACAAAAACCCAACCCATTATCCGGTTCTCTCTCCCTCTCTCTCATACACACACATATCTTCTTCGCCTGAGTAGAATCACCATCGTAGCTTCACCAGACCTTCATTATCATAAACATGCATCATCATTGTTTCTCCCTCTCCAGAACTTCATCATTATAAACAAAGAAGAACAAGATGGTTTCATGTTTACCTAGGTTTGTGTGTATCTGGGTTTGGAGCAAAACCGATTGAGGGCTAACCATCGGAGGTCCTTTCTCCCGTCGTTCAATAAATCCAGCTTGAAAGTACTCAATTAATCTCAATTCCCAATTTTTCACAACCTGTTTTCAGCATGCTGGAACAATCGATCCTAATTTTTCACCACCTGATTTTCAACTCGGAGGTTCTTAAAACTTGTTGGAACAACAAACCAAATCGTATCAATCTGATTTTTAGCTTTAAAAATTGAATCATATTCGACGAAGATGTAGAGTCGATGGAGATGCATGGAAGAAAATTTAACGGAGATGCAGACTTGACGGGAAACGGAAGAACATGTGAAGGGAAACGAGAAGCAAGTCCAGGGGGAACAACACCTTACCATCGCTGACCATGGAAGTATCCGGCACCGATGAACAAGTCTTGGTATTCCCATACTAGCCACTAGAGGTTTATCCATCACCAAACTCGTCACCCCCAAAAACCTCCCAATGTTAACCCCTCTTATCTCCGCCCATCCAACCACCATCAAAACCCCTCGTCCTACCCTTCCCCATCTTACCCTTCATTTCCTCCCGGCATCGAGAATTTCTCAGATCGGTGTGGTTGCATCGACGACTTCACCTGATTTTTCTTAGGGCTTCATCTCAAACCTTCTTGATCGATAATGAACAGGGAAGAGTAAGATCTTGAAGAAAAATTATTCAACTTCTTGCCTTCTTGACCCATGATGAACAAAATTAGGGAAACGACGTGAGGTTGGAGGGAGAGACTCGGTCGCAGTCGCATAATCCCCTTCCCAAATCGAGTATAAGCAATTGTGTTAACAAAAATCCACAAGAGCCCTTTTAACTATAACATAATAACACTTTTGGTCCCTAATTTCAATTGTCTAACATAAAAGGTTTGCAAACTATTCATAAATGGTCCTGTCATGGAAAAGACCATTTTCCCCTCAGCTGTTATCTACTTAACGGCCAGAAGTTGACTGAGGGACCATTTATGAAAAGTTTTCAAACCACAAAGACTATCCGTGAGGTTTTTGAAAGTTAAGGACTAAAATTGATATCCCGTGAAACCACAGGGACCATTTATGAAGTTTTGTCTTATAAATATAGATATTAAAACTTCTATGTCATTTTCCTTTAGGCTATGAGGAGTGCCTCACTTGGTTCCCACACGAAAAGTGGTGCCACGTCACCGACACGTCATCCCACTTGTTTACCACACCACCAAGGAAATACCCACCACTCCACATCATCTAATTATTTTTTTTTGATTTATTTTTAGTAGAACTTCAATTCATTTTTTATGATTTAATTTAAATAGAAACATAAATTAAATTCCTAAAAATTAAAATTTCATTACAATTTTAAAAAACATTACAAAGTCCTAAAAATTCAAATTACCAATCCTAAAAAATTAAAACTACAAATCCTAAAAATAAAAATTACAAATCCTAATAATTAAAAATAGAAAACCTAAAAATTAAAATTACGGATCATTTCGAGGTTTTTTTTGGTTGCGTGCGTATTTTTCGCGAATTTCACGTTTGATTTGGCGGATCATGTCGAGGTCTTCGGGTTCGATGTCGTGTGCGGGCATATGCAAAATGTTCATGTCGGCTACGAGTTTGTTTTGACGTTTTACCTCATCTTTAATGCGTAGTTTTGCTTTTTGAACTTCGAGGTGTTCGTCAAAAGTCGATTTAAAATACGAAAACTCGTCCACGTCGGATACGTTTTTACCCGAAGACGAGGCCGCTCGCTTTCCTTTATCTCTCCCTTGTGGCCGTTGAGGTGTTCGCTCCGGTGTTTCTTTCGGTTCGGGTTCGTTTTCTTCAAACTCGTCGTTTAGATTGAACTCGGTACGTCCGTCGGAATGTTGGGTTTGTTCGGTCGACTCGGATGTTCTCGAGCGTTTGTTCAATCCCGACGATTGTGTAAGAACATCCGGTTTTAGTGCCCATTTTTAAAACTTCCCACGCCTTCATATGCGTAAACGCCCGATTGCCATGTTGGACGCGATATTGTTGAAGTGCCGTGTTCAAAACATCGAAATCGCTCCGGCCACTTTTGTGCATTTTTGAAAGGTTATTGTAAATGCCGTTGAAACTCGTACACGACGATCGTAAATCGCGCCACTTGCTAAAAAGAGCATCGGTGTTTCGGTAAGCGCCTCTTCCCATTCTCTCGTGAAATTGAACTAAAATTCGATTCCATAAAGTTTCGCCGGTTTGGTTTGTCCCGGTCACCGCGTCTTGAGAAATCCAAGACGCCGCCAACGCCGATTCTTTGTCTTCCTTCCAAGTCTGTTGACCCCTTTGAGCCGTGGTCACCTTTTTTGATCTTTTTTTGCCTCTACGTGGCGGTTCCTCCTCGGGTTCCGGTTGTGTTTTCGGCACGGATTCCGGTAGTTTCTCGGGGGACGGTTGTTGTGTTTCTTGTTGTTGTTGCGAAGATTGGAATTGACCTTGAAATTGTGGAGGAAACGCGTTTGGCTGGAACGGGAACGGTTGTTGGTAGGGAAAGGGTTGTTGAAAAAAGTTTTGTTGGAACGGTTGTTGAAACAAATTTTGTTGCGGAATGCCGGTTCCTTGTTGTAGTAGGTTCATAAACGAACCGGTTGTTGAATCGAGAGACGGGTATTGTCGGGAAGTGTTTTGGTTTTGGTTGTGAGGAGAGTTTGGATCCATTTTAGTTTGTGTATGTGTGAAAATAGATGTAAAATAGATGTAAATTTTTATAAATGTATGTGTATATATATAGATGTAAATGGTTTGAAATTTTAAAAATTAATTTTTTTTTTATTAAACGGTCGAAACCAACGGCTAGCATCTTCAAACGATCGAATTTTATGGCGTTGCCCCGTGTTGCCCACACCACGCTCACCCACATCCACGCCACCCACGCCAAAGAAGGCGGTGTGCCACGCCGTGACTTGATGCCACATGGTCCCCACGCATTGTGCGTGGTACGTACTCCACACAGCCTTCGTTTAATCAACATCCGTGAACAAATCCACCCAATAAATGACTATTTGTGTCATTTTGTGTATAAATAACTCAGGTTATGATGGTGGATTTGACGTTAAGTAATATTAATCCCATCTTACACGTTTCCTTGAACCAACCACACACACCAACCAGGATACCCCCAAATCACTTAACTCTCACTCCCATTCCGATGCACAAACAATCTCCGACCACACCGCCATTGATAACATCACGTTTTGGCCATTCCAGATACCAAACATCAAACGCAGTGACAGGCGTAATTTCAATTGATTCACTTCGTTTTCCCCCAAATATCACGATCAGCAACTGTTCTTCATACTCGGAGTCTGTGGAGGCATATCTTCGATGCTAAGGGAGAGTTCTTGTAATTGTGGGTGATTAGATTATCAATTGATATAGTTATGAAGAAATTAAGGAGCTATTACATGCATTTGAGACATCCACACACAATGGAGCGCAAATGGATCTACCATCTAGCGGTTGGTTCAATCGTTTTGCTTTTTCTCCTCTTCGTAGTAACCCTAACTTCACCGGACGGCACCGCTCTTCTTCCTCTGTACCGCTACTACGCCTCTGCTCCGGCATCTGTGTTTGTGGAACACAAGCTTCATGCCATTCCGGTTTCGACTCTTCCTCCTCCGCCTCGCTTCGCTTACCTCATTTCCGGTTCCAAACACGATGGTGCTATGCTAAAAAGGACTCTTCTCGCTCTTTACCACCCGAACAATCGGTATGTTGTCCACTTAGATGCCGAATCATCGCCTGAAGAGCGGGTTGAGTTGCATCAGTTCGTGAAGAACTATCCTGTTTTCGTGAAATTCGGAAATGTAGTGATGATCACGAAAGCGAACCTCGTAACCTACCGTGGGCCAACCATGGTGGCGAATACGCTTCATGCGGCGGCGATCTTGTTGAAAGAAGGTGGCCATTGGGACTGGTTTATCAATCTCAGCGCCGCTGATTACCCTCTTGTCACGCAAGATGGTAAATATATCTTCTTTTACTTCCTCTAGCTCAACTTCTCATCTTAAACAAGCATTAATCACTATAATCCCTTACTCATGTTTCAGATCTTCTTCATACATTCTCTTACTTACCAAGGGATCTTAATTTTCTTGATCACACCAGTAAAATCGGATGGAAAATGTAAGCAATTTACTCTTCTATCATAGAAAGTGAAACCAGCAAATCTGTTCTAATTCCCAATGTACAGGTCTCAAAGAGCAAAGCCTGTTATAGTTGATCCAGGGTTGTATATGACAAAAAAAACCGATGTTTTCTGGATCACCCAACGAAGAAGTGTACCTACAGCATTCAAATTATTCACAGGTATAGTTCTTGTATAAATCACCCTAATGGCAACTTTTTATTTTCTTGCAATTAACCCTAATTCCAATTTAGGGTCCGCATGGATGGTGTTATCTCGCCCATTCATAGACTTTTGCATATGGGGATGGGACAATTTACCACGAACTGCCCTTATGTACTACACAAACTTCATCTCTTCACCCGAAGGCTATTTCCACACAGTCATATGTAACTCACAACAATTTCAAAACACCACAGTCAATAGTGACCTACACTTCATATCGTGGGATAATCCTCCGAAACAACACCCACACTACCTTACCATAGACCACATGCAAAAAATGGTGGCAAGTAACGCTCCATTTGCCCGAAAGTTTCATCAAGATGAACCCGTGCTTGACCGGATTGACTTGGAGTTGCTTGACCGGGGCCCGGGCATGGTTGTTCCGGGCGGGTGGTGTGTTGGGTCGCGGGTAAACGGGTCGGACCCGTGTTTGGTTGTGGGGGATGTTACGGTTCTTAGGCCGGGGTCTGGGGCGAAACGGGTCGGGGATCTTGTTGGTTCGCTTTTATTGTCGGGGAGGTTTAGAGAGAGGCAGTGTAAATAGGGGATTTGGTATATAATGGTGGTTTGTATTTTGTAATTAGTTGTTTGTTATTATAGAGGGGAAATGTGTGGTTATAGAGGTTGGATTTTGATAGGAAGAAGAGATGATTAGGTGAAATTTTAAAGGGGGGAGATATTGATGGTAAAAATAGATAAGTAAAAAAAAAAAAAACGAAGTATGTTGTTATTACTTGCAATTTGTAATGACTATAAGTCTATAACACATTTTGTTATATAATGAACGGTAAAGGTGATCATAAGAGCAACCACAGTAGGAGATTATTTGAAGGCTTTTTCGGTTAAATAAGCTTGACAAAGTAAAAAAAGTGTACATTTTGTTTGTGGCATTCGGCGAAATCTGAAAGAATTGGGATATAGTTTCTATCATGTAATGCGTCTGTTTGTCGAATGGACGGAATCCATCTATGTTTGATTGAAATTATCTTTCATTGGGGGTAGGCAGAAGAATTTAAATTTTATCGTACTCTTTTACACCAAAATGACAAAAGTATATTCTGAAGTTGATATGATTAAACTACCATTATAGATCCACTTTATCAATATTAACTAACTTTCAACATTACGCGAACAAACGTAAATGAACATGCACATCCAAATCAAGAACCGTAAAAATTGATTGCCAACTTTTACGATATGTTAATCGTACTTATAGTGTCATTTTTGACGTTTTTATGAAATCTATAATTTGTAAAACTTAAATCACTCATAGGAAGCTCCTCTTTAACTCTCAACTGTTCATAACATTATATGTACAATGTGATATAACAAATGAACATAAATGTACGTAAATGATTGAAAATAAACAAACGTGAACGAGACGATTATCTATGTTCTTTAATATAACTAAATAAACAAAAAAAAAAATCTTATTCATGTTTCCTCATGTTGATTGAATAATTTTCCATGAAAGCTTGACGTACCCTTCTTATTAGTTATATACGCATAATACAAAAACTTGGGCTGAATAAATATAATGGGCTATCTATAATACAAGCCTAAATACAAGAGTGGGCTAACTAAAATATACAAAATAAATGCCTACAGGAAATACACGGCTAACATCCCCCCGTATTCGGAATGGGATGTCTGGAACGGACGTTCAGACTGGATTTGAAGTCAAGGAAAAGCGAAGACGGTAGCCCTTTGGTGAAGATATCAGCATACTGAAAGGAAGATGGGACATGAAGAACACGAACCTGCCCCATTGCCACTTTGTCGCGAATAAAATGAATGTGAATCTTTATGTGTTTGGTGCGCTGATGCTAAACCTGATTGGTGAACAAGTAGACGACACTGACATTATCACAGTAGACCAGGGTGGTAGTAAGAGGTTGCAAAGCGAACACGTCTCCGCAACAACATTCGCAACGACGCGATACTCAGCTTCATCACTGGATCAAGAAATTGTGCCTGGTCTCTTGGATGACCAGGAGAGAAGGTGCCAAGGAAGACACAGTAGTCGGAGGTGCAGCGGCGAAGAGTAGGGCAGCCGACCCAGTCAGCATCAGAGTAGGCAATCAGGCCATGAGAGGGAGTATCATAGAGCTGGAGGCCATGATCTAGAGTACCATGAATGTATCGAAGAACACACTTGAGAGCTGCAAACTATGGCTCTCTGGGATCATGCATGTATAGGCAGACCTGCTGGACAACATAAGTGATGTCTGGACGAGTGAAAGTCAAATATTGTAGAGCACCCGCAAGACTACAGTAAAGAGTGGGATCAAAGAGAGACAGGTTGCCCGATGCCATCAAACTTGGCAGACGTATCTGCAGGAGTGCGGACAGGTTTGCAGTTGGACATCTTTGCACGATCTAGAATTTCGGTTGCATATTTCTGCTGAGATAGAAACATGCCGTGTTGGTCTCTAGTTACTGCATACCGAGAAAATAATTCAAAAACCCAAGTTGTTCATGGAGAATTTAGACCGTAAGATGGTAATGACTTACTGAAGAAGACTTGTGGATGAAGTAGTCAAAACAATATCATCAACATATAGAAGTAAATACGCGATGTGATCACCCTGTCTGTAATGAAAAGGGATGAGGCGGATTTGTTGTTGGTGAAACCAAAGCGTATAAGAAACTGGGCAAATCGCTGGCACCATGCCCATGGTGCCTGTTTGAGACCATATAGAGACCACTGGAGAAGACAGACATGGTTGGGTGCAACTGGGTCACGAAAACCCGGTGGCTAGTGCATGTAAACTGTCTCCTGGAGATAACCATGAAGAAATCCATTCTTCACATCCAATTGATGAACTGTCCAACGATGCGAGACAACCAGACTTAAGACAGTCCGCATGGCAGCAGGTTTGACTACCGGGCTAAAGGTCTCGTCACAGTCTATACCGGGACGCTGACTACATCCGTTAGAAACTAAACGCGCATTGTAGAGAGAGTGAGAGTGAGAGAGATCCATCTGTATTAAATTTCTTTTTGAACAACCAAATACAATTAACCACATTAACGTTAGTAGGCCAAGGAACAAGTACCCATGTTTCGTTAGAAATAAGTGCATTGTATTAATCTTTCATGGCGTTTAGCCAGTTAGGATCTCGAAAGGCATGAGAATAACTTCGCGAAAGAGATGACTCGAAAGTGATGATGTCGATGCGAAGATTTAGACGGCCAATAGGTTTATGGATGCCATGTCTAGTACGAGTTGTCATGGTGTGAGTGTGAGTGGAAGTGGAAGGAGGCGGTTGAGTAACAGCGGGGATGGAGGAGACTGCGCTAGAGGAGCCGATGGGCTGTTTGGGGGAGCAGGTGGGACCGACAGTAGGAGCAGTGGATGGTGTGCCGGCTGCCTCGGCTGTAACGTCAACATGGGGAGACATCAACGTGGGGAATGGAGGGATGGTTGGGTCGTTGAAACAATTGCGAGAGTCATCGAGGTCAAGAAAGTGATAATCCGGGGATTGATCTAGTGTTATTGACCCGAATGGAAAAACGGTTTCATCAAATGTGATGTGATAGGAAATAATGATTTGCTTGGTTTGGAGGTTTAGACAACGAAAACCTTTGTGGTTTGACGGGTAACCGAGAAATATGCAAGGCACAGATCGGTGTTGGAGTTTGTTGGTGTTATTTAGATGTGGGTAGCAAAGGCAACCGAAGACGCGAATATGAGAATAAGTGGGGATGTTATTGAAAAGTTTGTGAAATGGGGTATCGTTTTTTAGAGCGTTGGACGGAAAGTATTCAAGAAATGGGTAGCCATGTGGAAAGCTTCTACCCAATAGGTGGGTGGAAGATGGGCTTGAAACAAAATGTACGAACGATGTTGTTTAAGGTATGAAGCATATGTTCGGATTCTCCATTTTGTTGAAAGGTGTACGGGCATGAAAAACGCATGTGAATGTTGGATTAAGTTTCTAAGCCATGACTTATAATTGTATTTATCTTGTTAATAGAAGCTAAGTCCATTTGGGTTGCCCTCATAGCTGGAGGATAGATGTACAGTTCAGTAGAGAGAATGGTTGATTTATTAATGGTTAATAAATTAATAAAAAATAAATATATGGTTTATTAATATATTTAAGTGTTAATATATTAATTGGAAAATATATTAATTAATTGAGATTTAATCTAGAATTAATTAGATTTAATTTAGTGATTAAATAAATTAATAAAAGGTGCAGGGACTGGTTGGCATTTATTCAATAGTTGAATAACTGGCCAGGTAAAAACCAGGGACCAAAATGGCGCCACCCTGGAGGCTCCTCCAGGGTTTGGCGAAACCCTAATTAGGGTTTTGGTAAGCCTGATCCAAGTGGTCAAAATCCTTGTCCAGTTGGAGGCTCCTTAGGGTTTCAGGTGTAACCCTAGGAGGCTATAAAGGAACCCCCTGGCACCTCATTATTCACGCCATCTCTCTCTCTGTGTTACTCTGCTGGACTGATTTCTCCATTGCTTGAGTGTGACTTGCATTTGAGGCAGGATTGTTTTGCTGCTAGCTTCAAGGATCATAAGATCAAAGGTTGGTTTTCTCAATTTGATCTTTAGAAATTAATTGTATCCTTTAGGTTTAGTTTATTATCTTCATAGAAGAAAACATAGATCATATTAGGCTTGCATGTGAACCATAGGATTCTACTTGTTCATTGATTGCATAGAAACCCTTCAGTGGTATCAGAGCATAGGCTTGTTTTCTTATGAATTGATATAAACTGCATGCTTGATTCTTACCTTGAGGTATTTTGCAAAAATCCCTCCTTGTGAGGCTTGAAAGTCGACGGTTTGGCTAGGGTTTCCTAACCCTAGCCGCCATGCCCTAATGGTCCCCCCCTTGGTTGCTAGATTTGCTTGCCATAAAAGTATGTTGTTATTTTTGGTAATTGGATTAATTAAATAACTTGAACCTTTCTGTTTGGCTTGATAATTTCGATCACCATAGGGACTAAGATAGAAAATTAATTTGATTAATTTGGTAAATTCTATCTTAGATTTAATTAGTTTAATTAATTGTTAATTAAAAGATCAATTAAATCGGTTTAAAGAATTAATTTAAAATTTTCAAAAAATTAGTTAAAATTTGCGAAAATTATAAGATAATTAATTCTAAAATATTTTAATAAGATTAAAATATATCTTATATATTTATGATTAAAAGTTAATATTTGTATATAAGAAAATTGGTTAGTCTTACCGTTAGTAGGCCTTATTCACAAAACTGTCCTATAAAGAGGGTATAAGGCGACTGCCTATAAAATGGCAGTCTAATGGGTATCTACTCTTACCCACCGCTCTCCTGGTCTGTCGAGTGTCGTTAGCCGAACGGGTTTGATAGAACCGCTAAAGCCTCTTAAAAGTATAATGCTATAATTGAAAGTACTAGAACTTTAAACAAAACCCAATCTTGTTGCTTTAGGTTCAAAATGTAAATTGGTGCTAATCCATGAAATTGCACATTGCACTTTGTGGAACGTTGGTGGAGCGTGTGTGGTTTACCGGCACGCCAACTGGGGTCCGCAAAGAGTCGCAATGGGTTTCTCGATTTTGTCATTATTAATGGAGCATGTGTGGTTAACCGGCACGTTAATTAGAGATGACAATTGACTTCGAGAGTACCGAGCGAATTTGCATGGTTATTCACACCCGGTTTGTGATCCTCGGCATTCCAGTCACAAACAGCGGGGCATTCCCGAGATTAAAACATGCTATCGAACAGTTCGGTAAATCTCAATGAAACTAGGAATTCCATTTTAATAAGATTATTTTCCGCGGTGGAATTGGCTGAATCGTCATTCGCCTACCTTATAAAATTTACAATAAAGATTACGGCATCCCTTTTCGATATTGTAGATTGTTATTGTAGGGTCCTAGCCTTATATTTATTCTTGGGTGAATATAAGGATTGTTTAATAAATGTCTAATTAAAATTACCTTCTTCTTATTCAAATGTCTTCTGACCAATCCGTTCCCCACTCAAATCCCGGTAATGTCACCTCGATTCTGTCATTGTGCTCAAAAGTGACGTTGGACGGCACTAACTACAATGACTGGATCCGCAACATCAAAATGGCTCTACGGTTTGAACACAAAGAGTATGTTCTGGAAACCGAGCTTGTTGAGGTTGACCCAGAAACTGCTACTCCCGAGGAAGTCGCCTCGTACACCAAACACTCTGATGATGCGACCAAAGTGGCCTGCATCATGATCGCCACCATGAACCCTGAACTGCAGCGTATCTATGAGGACTATTGGCCTTACGAGATGCACAAAGAGCTCGCGGAAAAGTTCCGCAAGCAAGAGCGCATCGAAAGGCGTGAGGTTGTAAAAGCCTTCATTAACGGCAAGCCCAAAGAGGGTGAGTCCATCTGCACTCATGTGCAAAGGATGCATGGTTATGTGGAGAGGCTTAGGAAGCTGAAATGCCTGTTCATGAGGATTTAGCTGTTGACATAGTGCTAAACTCCTTGCCTAGTTCTTATGACCAGTTCACACTTGCGTATCATTTGAACAACAACCAGGCAACCCTAGCTGAGTTACACCGCATGCTTCGTACGGCTGAAGTCGGGATGAAGGGAAAAGGTTTGCTCCCTGTCAACCCGCCTGTTCTGGCTATTGGCTCTGGAAAAGGAAAGAAACGGAAAGGCCCTCCTAAGCAGAACTGGAGGGAAAAGACTCATGTCGGGTCATCTAGCAATGCCCCGAAAGGCAAGTCTTCCGGCATTCCGCATGTTCAGAACCCCAAAGATGCCGACTGCTTTTACTACAAGCAAAAGGGTCATTGGAAGAGGAGCTGCCCAACGTATCTGCAGGATATCAAGGACGGTAAAGTGAAACGTCACAAGCAGGTACATACTCTATATCTAATAACTCATCTTTTTCCCGTTCTTGGGTCCTTGATACAGGATGTGGTTTTCATATCTGTTCTGATTTGCAGGACCTAGAGGAAAGTAGGGAGCTGGAGCGCGGTAGATTGAACCTGGTCATGGGCAATAGGCGAACGTCACCTGTTACCAAGATCGATGTTTATAGACTAGCGCTTAGTAATGGAGTTAGATTAGATTTACATAATTGTTGCTATTCGCCAGATATGACTAAGAACATAATTTCTTTTCATGCATTGTTCAAACAGGGCTTTTATTACGAATTTGATAAATTGAATGGTTCAATTTTTGTTTTCAAAAATAATGTTTTTATATTTAATGCTATGCCTTGTGATGGAGTGTATGAATCTATTATGTGTGTTGATAATTATGGTAAAAATGTTTTCGCTATTGATGCTTCGAGCGGTATAGAAAAGGCGTGTCTGTGGCATTGTCGCCTTGGCCACATCAACAAGAAACGCATCGCCCAACTCCAAAAGGATGGAGTGTTAGAATCATTCGACCTCGGGTCGGATGATGTATGCGAGTCTTGCTTGTTTGGTAAGATGACAAAATCACCATTCAAAGGTACCTTTGAAAGAGGTGAAGGTCTGTTGGACATCATACACACAGATGTGTGTGGTCCCTTCAGAACAACCACAAAAGATGACACGCGGTTCTATGTGACCTTTACTGATGATTTTAGTAGATATGGGTATATCTACTTAATCAAGAATAAGTCAGACACCTTTGAAAAGTTCAAAGAGTTCAAGAACAAAGCAGAAAATCAATTGGGCAGAAAGATAAAGATTATTAGATCCGACAGAGGCGGTGAGTATCTTAGTATCGAGTTTCTCGATTACCTCAAGGAATGTGGAATTGTTTCACAGTTGTCGCCTCCAAGAACACCTTAGTTGAATGGTGTTGCTGAAAGGCGAAACCGAACCTTGTTGGACATGGTTCGTTCCATGATGAGTCGAGCTTCACTTCCAATCCATTTCTGGGGGTATGCCTTAGAGACTGCCGCCCATATCCTAAATCTTGTCCCAACCAAGAAGGTTGCAAAAACACCGCACGAGATGTGGACGGGGAAAGTTCCCTCGTTGGCACACATCAAAGTCTGGGGCTGTGAAGCTTTCGTGAGACGAGAGACTTCAGATAAGCTTGCAGAAAGAAGTGAGAGGTGTTTCTTCATCGGATACCCGAAACAGTCTTTTGGATACTTGTTCTACAGACCGAGCGAGGATGTGGTCTTTGTAGCAAGGCGGGGGTTCTTTCGAGAGAGAGAACTCATATCCAAAGAGGATAGTGGGAGTACGATCGATCTCGAAGAAATTCAGGAGACGCCCGATGAAACAACCTTAGAAGAAACTAGAAACCAACATGAGGAAGAAGTTCCTGTTGGACCCACCGACATCTCATTGCCTCTTAGGCGTTCGGGTAAAGTTAGCATGCCGCCCGAGTTTTATGGTTTCCATGTTACTTCAGACGGTGACACGTTGGTCAGTAATCGCACATTGACTAATTTGGATGAGCCAGCTAACTACCGCTAAGCAGTGGCAGACCCCGAGTCTGCCAAGTGGAAAGAGGCAATGAACAGCGAGATTAAGTCCATGTATGACAATCAAGTTTGGAACTTGGTTGACAATGTGCCGGGTCGAAAGACAGTCGGGTGCAAGTGGATCTTCAAGAAGAAGACCGACATGGATGGCAAAGTACATACTTACAAAGCTCGGCTGGTTGCGAAGGGATTCACTCAAACCCCGGGGGTTGACTATGATGAAACCTTCCCACCAGTAGCCAAGATCAAGTCAATCAGGATAATGCTTGCCATAGCTGCGTTTCATGATTATGAAATTTGGCAGATGGATGTCAAAACCGCTTTCCTTAACGGAAAACTGACTGAGGATGTTTACATGAGTCAGCCAGAAGGTTTTGTAGACACAAAGCACCCTGATAAAGTATGTAAGCTTGAAAGATCAATCTACGGGTTGAAACAAGCATCTCGCAGCTGGAATCTCTTCTTCCATGAGAAAGTCAAAGAGTTTGGCTTCTCTAGGAGTGAAGATGAGTCCTGTGTATATGTCAAGGCTAGTGGGAGTATAGTCACTTTTCTGGTGCTGTATGTTGATGACATACTGGTCATGGGAAACGACATTCCGACCTTGCAAGACATCAAGTCTTGGCTCGGGAAATGTTTCGCCATGAAAGACCTAGGAGAAGCTGCCTATATTCTCGGGATAAGAATACTTAGAGATAGAAAGAGAAAATTAATAGGTCTAAGCCAGTGTACATATTTGGAAAAAGTGTTGAAAAGATTTAACATGGAAAATTCCAAAAAGGAAGAACTACCAATCCAGAGTAATGCCAAATTGAGTAAGACTCAAAGCCCGAGTACCGATGAGGAAATAGCAGAAATGAGTCGAGTACCTTATGCTTCGGCAGTAGGGTCGATCATGTATGCTATGACTGTTGGATTAGGTGTCTAAGCCATGACTAATAATTAGTATTTATCTAATTAATAGTAGCATAGTCCATTTGGGTTGCCCTCATAGTTGGAGGATTGGCAGAAAGTCCGGTAGAGAGAAAGATTGATTTATTATGTGATTAATAAATCAATAGAAATTAAATAAATAGTTTATTAATATATTTAAGTGATAATATATTAATTAGAAACTATAATAATTAATTAGAAATTTTTCTGGAATTAATTGGAATTAATTTGGCAGTTAAATTGATTAATTAAGGTGTAGGGACTAAAACTGTAATTATTCAATAGTTGAGTAAGTGACAGTTGAGTGAGTGAGAGTGGTGGTCGAAATTATATATGGAAATATATTTATTTTCGATTTTGATAATGAGGATAAAAGGGTTTGAATTATTAAGATAAAGGCTTATCTTAATTTGAATTCAAAAAGGTTTATCTTTAAGGTTTATCTGATCACCATTTGGAGCCTATAAATAGGGAGGCTCACCCTAACCCTAAAGCCACGATTTTGAAGCTCTCTCTAAAGGTATTTTCGGCCAAAAACTCCAAGCTACGGTGTGACTACATTTGAGGCAAGAGGTTTCTGTTGCTTTGCTTCCAAGATTCACTAAAGGTTGGTTTTTTCTTGATCTTTCTTTTAGTTAATTTTTTTTTCTGGCCTTCTAGGAATTGTTATATGTTTAACTAGAAGAAAAACTTAGATCTATATAGGTTGCATGTGAACTTAGGAATTTTAGTTCATAGTTGCAGAAAACCTTTCAGTGGTATCAGAGCTATTTGGTTGTTTTTCTTGTTAAATTGCTATAACTGCTTTCCTGAAAATTAGGGTTTAATTGTTTATAAACCCTAATGTGGCCAATTTCGAAATTTAGGGTTTGTTTTAGAAACCCTAGCCCCTCCCCTATGATTTGGCGATTTTTTGTGGATTAGGTTAGAAGGTATTCTATTTTTGGTAACTTTAAATTGTTTAAAAGATAAACCTTAAAACCCTTTATCCTAAAAATCAAAATTTAAGGGATTAGGATAGGTTTTAATTAATTTGATTAATTTGATAAAAACCTATCTACTTTTGAATTAATTTAATTAATTGGTAATTAAAAGATAATTCAAGGATTTAATTTAATTTAAAATTTAATTGCTTTAAATTGGCGAAAATTAAATAGATAAATCCTAAAATATTTTAAAATGTTTAAAATATCAAATTTAATTAATTTAATTAATTGGTTAATTAAAAGATAATTAAAATCGATTTTAAGGTTTAATTTAATTTGAAATTTAATAGTTTAAATTGGCAATAAATTAAAAGATAAACCAGAAACAATTTTTTAAATGGTTTAAAAAATTACATCTTATATATATTATAATTAGGGAGTTATTATTATATGTATAAGATTAAAATGGTTAGTCAAATCATTAGTAGGCCTCATTCACGAAGCTGATCTATAAAGTGGGTATAAGGAGACTGCCTATAAAATGGCAGTCTAATGGGTGAACACTCTCACCCACCGCTCGCCTGATCAGTGGAGGGTCGTTAGCCGAACAGGTTTGATAGGACCGCCTAATAATCACTAAAAGTATAATGATTCAAAGTACTAGAACACTTAATAAAACCCAAATCTAGTTACTTTAGGAAAAATGTGAATTGGTGCTAATCCATGAAATTGCACATTGCACTTTATGAAACATTGGTGGAGCGTGTGTGGTTTACCGACACGCCAATTGGGGTTCATAAAGAGTTGCAATGGGTTTCCCGGGTATTATCATTGTTGATGGAGCGTGTGTGGTTTACCGGCACATCAATTAGAGATGATAATTAACCCGAGAGTACCAAGCTAATTTGCATGGTTATTCACATCCAGTTTGTGATCCTCGGCATCCCAGTCACAAACAGTGGGGCACATCCGATATTAAACATGCCATTTAAAAGTTTAATGAATCTCATCAGACCTAGGAATTTCATAAGATGAAATTGATAAGTGTTTATCTACCTTAATGACCATTATGTTGTGATTACGGCATCCCTCTTCACACCATAGTTGGGGTATTTTGGATCCTAGCCTTAATAAATAATATATTGGGTAATTATTTAAAAGGAACAGTTAAACTAATAAATTATATTTCTTTTATAGATGTCAAGTGTCAATTCTCCTCCTTCTCCTCCTTCACCCATTTCTGAAAGCATCAGAATGCACCTGCCAAATATGGAAAGGCTGACCGGCCTCAACTGTAAAGAATGGCTTCGCAATTGGAGACTGGCTCTCGGCATTGCTGGCAAGCTACATCTCATTGAGTATCCGATCCCAGTTCCACAGGAACAAGTCATCATAAAAGGTTCTTATGATGAATCCGAAGAGATTCGTGACCTCATGCTATCAACCATTGACCCTGAGTTCCGCAAGGATTTTGAATCCTTGGGGCCATATGAGTTGATGCAACTGGTTGAGGAAAAGTTCCAGAAACCAGTTGAAGAGGAACGAACCAGGATCTTCAAAAGACTTGCAGAGTGTAAGCTGAAAGCAGGAAGTAGCGTCAATTCGCATGTTCTTCAGATTGAAGCGTACATAGGCGAGTTGCATAAACTTGGTTATTCCATGAGTCAGGAAGAGAGTGTTAACATTCTGCTCGCTTCGCTGACAAATGAGTACGATCTGTTCATTCAGGCGTATAGAAAGGAAGACCAGAAAAGGACCCTTATGGAAATGCGTCCACTGTTGACTTTATACGAGTCACTCTTGGACAGGCATAGCTCCAATGGCTCAACTACTTCTAGATTAAGTCTAGTGAAGAGACATAACAAGAAACGGTCAAGATCGACTGGACATGTCTCAAACTGGGAATCCGCTAATTCGGATACAGTCACGGAAAGATTGGAAGACGCTCCAACTCTTTTGAAAGCTCAGGTATATCTAAAATCCTCAAAATTCCTGTTCCAAGATTTCTTGATACATAATGTGATAGTCACATTTTGGTTTGTATGCAGGGAATCAAGAAGGCACGGGACTCTGTCGCATAGAAGCACATTTGGATTGGATCTCCAGCTCGTGCAGTTTTGAAGTTTAGATAGATATTTGAACATTGTTATTAGTCTTTAGATACATTTTTGACATTGTCTATTACATTGTTCAAGGATTTTATTTTTAATAAAATTGTCATATTTTCTTTTAACACCTGTTGTCTGAAATTATCCTTGAAATGTTATATGAATGTGTTGAATGTATGATTAGTAATAACTTGAATGTTGATGCATCCAAAGTGTTTGGATTCAAGAATTGTGTCATTTATGATTGTTAATACAAATGTTATAAGAATCAATTCAACCACAGGTCCAGTTGGACAGGACCTTGGAATCATTTGACTTAGAGTCACTTGATGAATTGAGTTCTTAATGTGTCAAGAAATGAATCAACCAAAGGTCCAGTTGGACAGGACTTTGGAATCATCTGACTTAGAGTCAGATGATGATTAAGTTCTTCATAAAGCACATATGGCAAGAAATGAATCACCCAAAGATCCAGAGGATAGGATTTTGGAATCAGTTGACTTAGAGTCAACTGAAGATTGCAAGTCTTAAACCAAGTTAACAAAGTCATTAGTCTACATAGATATGTAAAAGACATTGAGATTAAGAGCAACGGACACACCTGTTGCGGTGTGTTGCTCGAATCTTGAGATAGAACACAATTGTTTGTACTTCACAATATTCATCATTCGGTATGATGAATATGACATTGCTTATCGGTATAAGTAATTGAATTGAGACCTTAAACAGTCCAAGGACTTCAAAGGAAGTACAAGTTCCACAGAACTTGAGCGATAACATAAACTGAGAAAAAGGTTTCACAGTTCATTCTCTTCCAAGAGCATTAATGGTTATAATGTGTCTTAGGGAAGATAATGGAGCATTGGTCGAAACAGTTCGATCCTCGATGTATGAGATACATTGCCAATTAGTTTCCAATAAGATGAACAATATACCAGTCAGTCCATATAAACCATACTCCGACCACATCCTAGACTAAGTAGGTCTTGCAAACACTGCCTGAAATGTAAAGCTGGGATTATCCCACTTGTACATAGAAAGTCCAGGGTCTTGTAGTGTTCATCTGAACCTCATGACCAGCTGAACTTGATCAGCATTGTCATTTCATTAGCTATCCCACTGTAACTAAAGAGCTCTTTTAGAAAGAACTCATGGTCTAAGGAAACAGTGGGAGTTGGGACAGTCCTAAATGAGTTTAGGATTAGCAATGAAAGAACCTTTTAGTCATCACTAGGCTTGGAGCAGAAATCAGATTTCTGCTTTACAACTGACATAATCTCCTCTTAACCAGTAGTATTGATCACCATCATAAGTAGTTGTGATCAGGGTGACATACCGATTGGTGGTAAAACACTGCAGTTGGTACGGATTTGCAATCCGACTACTTGGAAGCATTGGTGAGCCCGGCTGCTGCCAAATAAGAGGACCTTAGGGCGAGACACGGTCTGTATGAAAATTTGATTGATTTTACACCTGGTCTAAAAACCAGTGGGAGTAACTGAGTTATCAAAAGAAAGCAACTTGGACATATACATACCTTCAGAGCATCTAGTTGAGTGAGTCGATACTCAGAGTCAAGCAATTGATTTCGAGTAAAGCACTCTCAATAGCAGATGAAATCCGAGAGGATTCTGCGTGGCATAGTGTGAGTCGTTAGTGGAGCGTGTGTGGTTTACCGGCACACTAATAGGGACACACATAGAGCATGCCATTACAAAAGGTACATGGCCCCGGGTTTCGTCCCACGAGGATCTCGCAAGAAAGGATATTCAGATTCTCAAAATATGCCAAAGGATTGGATTTTGAGAAAGGACTGAAAGATTTCCATTAAAATGTCAGAAAGGTTTGGATTCTCAAAATGTACCATAAGTCCTGGATTTTGTGAATAGTCTATAACCATGTCAAAGCCAGTGGGAGTCGCCGTTATCTACTATCTCCATACGTGGGATACATAATGTTTCTAGGAAACGTCTCTTTTCGTTACAAAGTGTAATGACTTGGTGTTAAGAGAAAGATTGCTATGAAATCCTTAATAGAAATACGGCATACTAGGTGGTTGTAAACGTCTATGAGATAGATCCAGATTCTGCCAAGATGATCTTGATGAGATTCAAGATGCATAGACTTAGGAAAAGTTTTCTTATCATTTCAAAGTATGATGACTTGGCGTGAAAGAAACTAAGAAGGTGCAATATACTCACATAATTCAAAGTCATCTATTAGATAGATGAAATCACCAGCATAGACCTAGCCATTCTAAGCATGATCTTGATAAGATTCAAGATGCATGAGAAGAGTCTCTGAAATGAAATAGTTTTTCGAAAATCATGACACAAAGGATTATAAATAATCCTTGGATTCCGAAAGGGTTTGGAATAGGATTAGATCGGGTTCCACAAGTTTTGGATCGATCATAAAGTCATGAACATGTCCTGATAACTTAATGCTTAAGGCATAGTAAGTTGGATTCAGGACATTGCCTGGCTGGGAATACTGGATGGATTGGTTGAACTAAAGTGAGAATTCATTAAGAAATGATTAGGGTGAAAGTGATAGTATTAATTTGAAAGATTTTCAAAGTGGTAATTATTAACATCAAGGCATGATGTTAATAGACTTCATGGTTACAAAGTCTCGTTGGTATTCTGATGGAGCGCGTGTGGTTCACCAGCACATCATAACACCTCGAAATAGTCTTAGGGTGCAGTCAAGTAGACTAAAGACCCCAGAACCATAGGAAGTCACAGTACACATTCACAGAATGGAGTTAAAAGAGAAATTGACAGGATAACATATTGAGATGTTATCGGATGAGCATCCGATTGGATCATCTGCAATAAAATGTATAAGTATAAGATACTTTGGATACATAGAAAGAGTGTAAGGTTGATAAAGACATAGATGTAAAATTAGAATTGAAAGTTTAAAAGAAATCTTGAAACCGATAACAGTTTATGACAAGGTCCGACTTGGTGATTACCTTGTGGAGACTTGGTAATAAGCAGGAGTAGCTGCAAGTCAGATCTTTATGTTTCACTTTTGCATGTTTTACTTCCTGCATGTTTTACTTCCCGAATAATTTAATTATTCAGATAGGTCCACAGTCGCTCATACTTTGGGAAGTAAGTATTGAATCAAGACTGTCATGAATTGGTTTGTAGACTGTCTAAGGAGTTAGACATAGCAATAGGATTGCTACAACATTCATGAGTACTTAGAAATAGAGATTTGAGTATTGGATAAACCCACGCTCAATAGATTGCTTCATGGATTATATCACAAGCAATGTTGAGACGATAATATCTTATGATCTTGAAGTGGAGAGATATGAGTTATGATTTACAAGGCAGTTGTTCATTGATAATACGAAAACGCATCGGTAACTCGATGTTATAAAACATGTTGTTGTGAATGATTTGACTGGTAAAAGATATAAGCATATGAGTCAAAGCTTATTCGTTCCTTGACCCTGATGGGAAACAGATATCTGTAGGCCTCTCGATGATTTTGAAGTTGACTAAAGTGCTGGCCAGCCTGGACTAAATTGATGTGTTCAATTAGAAGTCCCAAAGTCATAAGCAAAATCGGAAATCGGGAAACAGAGTATCGGACAGAGATTGATCTCAATCCATGTCTCGTGTCTGAAAATATCTTGTTGGACGAAGGATCATATGTTCACTTATCATTGGACAGAACTGACTAGGTCAGAGTTCGGCAGCGGTTTCTAGGAAGCTACAGTTGCTAATTAATTAAAGGTTAAATTGGTAATTTTAGTCATAGACTTATCCAAGTGGGAGACTGTTGGATTAGGTGTCTAAGCCATGACTAATAATTAGTATTTATCTAATTAATAGTAGCATAGTCCATTTGGGTTGCCCTCATAGTTGGAGGATTGGCAGAAAGTCCGGTAGAGAGAAAGATTGATTTATTATGTGATTAATAAATCAATAGAAATTAAATAAATAGTTTATTAATATATTTAAGTGATAATATATTAATTAGAAACTATAATAATTAATTAGAAATTTTTCTGGAATTAATTGGAATTAATTTGGCAGTTAAATTGATTAATTAAGGTGTAGGGACTAAAACTGTAATTATTCAATAGTTGAGTAAGTGACAGTTGAGTGAGTGAGAGTGGTGGTCGAAATTATATATGGAAATATATTTATTTTCGATTTTGATAATGAGGATAAAAGGGTTTGAATTATTAAGATAAAGGCTTATCTTAATTTGAATTCAAAAAGGTTTATCTTTAAGGTTTATCTGATCACCATTTGGAGCCTATAAATAGGGAGGCTCACCCTAACCCTAAAGCCACGATTTTGAAGCTCTCTCTAAAGGTATTTTCGGCCAAAAACTCCAAGCTACGGTGTGACTACATTTGAGGCAAGAGGTTTCTGTTGCTTTGCTTCCAAGATTCACTAAAGGTTGGTTTTTTCTTGATCTTTCTTTTAGTTAATTTTTTTTTCTGGCCTTCTAGGAATTGTTATATGTTTAACTAGAAGAAAAACTTAGATCTATATAGGTTGCATGTGAACTTAGGAATTTTAGTTCATAGTTGCAGAAAACCTTTCAATGACATGTACTCGTCCCGACGTATCCTTTGCACTGAGCATGGTTAGTCGGTTCCAGGGTAATCCTGGAAAGGCGCATTGGATTACGGTAAAGAACATACTCAAGTATCTGCGAAGGACAAAGAATATGGTATTAGTCCTTAGTGGCAATGATGACTTGAAAGTGAGTGGATATACAGATGCCAGCTTCCAGACAGATAGGGACAGTGGACGATCCCAGTCATGCTGGGTATTTCTTTTGAACGGTGGAGCGGTCACTTGGAAAAGTTCCAAGCAAGAAACGGTGGCTGATTCAACATGCGAATCAGAGTACATTGCAGCGAGTGAAGCGTCTAAGGAAGCTGCTTGGCTAAAGAACTTGATAGGTGACCTTGGAGTTGTCCCAAGCATTCAGGAACCAATGGAACTGTTCTGCGATAATGAAGGAGTGGTCGCTTTGACAAAGGAACCGCGAGATCATGGAAAGTCCAGACATATCGACAGAAAGTACCATTACATTCGACATCGCGTAGAGGAGGGTCACTTACTGGTTAAGAGAGTATCATCATAAGACAATCTTGCTGATCCCTTGACTAAGGCATTAAGCAGGATCAAGCATAATCAGCATGCTCGGAGCATTGGTCTGAAGAATGATATTAGTTTTAGTAATTAGATAGATTTGAAACTTGTAAACAGTATAAATGTAATTAACTTGGTGCTTTTATAATTGAGATTTATAAATGAGTATTGTTACTACCTTTGTCAATTGTTTATTATTGTGTTTCTGTATTTGCATGTTTAAACTTCCTAAATAATTAGATTATTTGAAATTCCACAGTCGATCACACTGTTAGGAAGTAAGTGTGAACAAATACTGTCATGAATCGGTTGCAGACTGTCTAATGAGTTAGACATTGCAGTAAGACTGCTGCAACGTTCATGAGTACTTAGAAAATAGAGATTTGAGTATTGGATAAACCCGCGCTTAACAAATTGGTTCATGGATTACATCTCGAGCAATGTTAAGACGATAATATCTTTTGATCTTTAAGTGGAGAGATGTGATCTGTAATTTGCGAGACAGGTACTTATTGATAATGCGAAAACGCGCCGGTAACGCGGTGTTATAAAACGCATTGTTGTGAGTATTCTGACTAGCAAAAGGTATAGACATATAAGTCAAAGCTTATCCGTCCCCTGAACTAATGGGAAATAGATATATGTAGGCCTCTCGATGATTTTGAAGTTGACTGAAAGTGTTGGCCAACCGAGACTAAATTGATGTGTTCAAATTAGTAGTCTCAAAAGTCATATGCAAATCAGAAATCGAGAAAACGAGTATCAGACCTAGATTGATTTTATCCATGTCTGGAGTCTGAGAATATCTTGTTGGACGAAGGATCATTTGATCACTTATCTTTGGACAGAACTGACCAGGTCAGAGTTCAGGACAGTTTCTAGGAAACTGAAATTAATCAGAAGGTAAACAAACAATTAAAGTCATAGACTTATCCAAGTGGGAGACTGTTGGATTAGGTGTCTAAGCCATGACTTATAATTGTATTTATCTTGTTAATAGAAGCTAAGTCCATTTGGGTTGTCCTCATAGCTGGAGGATAGATGTACAGTTCAGTAGAGAGAATGGTTGATTTATTAATGGTTAATAAATCAATAGAAAATAAATATATGGTTTATTAATATATTTAAGTGTTAATATATTAATTGGAAACTATATTAATTAATTGAGATTTAATCTAGAATTAATTAGATTTAATTTAGTGATTAAATAAATTAATAAAAGGTGCAGGGACTGGTTGGCATTTATTCAATAGTTGAATAACTGGACAGGTAAAAATCAGGGACCAAAATGGCGCCACCCTGGAGGCTCCTCCAGGGTTTGGCGAAACCCTAATTAGGGTTTTGGTAAGCCTGGTCCAAGTGGTGAAAATCCTTGTCCAAGTGGTGAAAATCCTTGTCCAGTTGGAGGCTCCTTAGGGTTTCAGGTGTAACCCTAGGAGGCTATAAAAGGAACCCCCTGGCATCTCATTATTCACGCCATCTCTCTCTCTCTGTGTTACTCTGCTGGACTGATTTCTCCATTGCTTGGGTGTGACTTGCATTTGAGGTAGGATTGTTTTGCTGCTAGCTTCAAGGATCATAAGATCAAAGGTTGGTTTTCTCAATTTGATCTTTAGAAATTAATTGTATCCTTTAGGTTTAGTTTATTATCTTCATAGAAGAAAACATAGATCATATTAGGGTTTCATGTGAACCATAGGATTCTACTTGTTCATTGATTGCATAGAAACCCTTCAGTGAATACCGTGCGTATCACAGAGATGATGAAAGTGGGAGTTGTCATATTCTTTGTCATTATCACATTGGAAAATTTGAATATCGGTTTGGAATTGATTTTTGATATATGTCTGAAAATGAAGAAATTTAGAAAAGACATCAGATTTCTTTCTAAGAGGATACACCCAGACAAAATGAGTAAATTGATCAAGGAAAATCACATAATAATTTATGCCACTCTGACTTTGTAAATGAGAAGTCCACACATCAGAATGAACAACTTGAAATAGAAACAAAGCATCAGTTCTGGACAAATCAAACAACAAATGAACATGCTTGCCAAGTTTACACGCATGACAAAGTAAAGGAGAATCCTTTTTATTACATGAAATTGAATTACTAGAAATAAGTTGGTTGAGAACAAGTTTTCCGGGATGATCGAGTCTTTGGTGCCACAAGGAGGGACTGACAATGAAAAGAGCTTGCGGAGATGGTTTTGTAACCCGATAAAGATCACCCGAGCTATCACATCGAAGGATGATTTGTTTGGTCAGAAACTCCTTCACAGAAAAACCAAATCCGTCAAATTCAATAGAGCATTTATTATCACGAGTAAGTTTACGCACAAAAACAAGATTTTAATAATCTGAAGAGTGATAAGGATATCTTTTAGAAATAAGGTGCGAAACGGGTTGACACCAAGAGTGGAATGACCAATTTTAGTGATCGGAATACGAGATCCATCACCGACTAAAACCGATAAATTAAAATTTGTGCAGGTATTGCTAAAAGACTTAAGAGTACCTGACATGGGTCGGTGTTGCTGGAAAGGAGCATTGGGCCAGTGGAGTTGTTGACTTGGAAAAGGAAGTAGGCCGGTCGAAGGGAGCCTACCGGAAGGAAAAATGGGACGCTGTTGCATTTGGGAAGTGTCCCTTGCGATGTACGGCTGGAAAATCCTACGACCGCCATGACTGGCCTGCACAAGTGGCTGATGACTGCCATTTCGTTGTTGTCGGCCACCACCCCCGCCACCGGAACGTCCACCTCTGCCACTGCGACGTCCTTGGTCTCTCCCGGTAAATTGATTTTGATGTTCGCGATTAAAGTCCATGTTCCGGTTGTTGTGATTCACATTGAGAACAGTATGAGAAGAGGAATTATCAGAATGAGCCATAAGAACTAACCGATTTTGATTTTGTAGAAAGCGTTGTTCTTCAAGAGTAAGGATCGAACGCATCTCGATAAATGTTGGGAATGGAGTTCGGTGGCGGATAATGGTGGCAACAACATCATACATTGGAAAGAAGATCAGAACGGGGGCACCGATACTGGAAAGAAGATCGGAGATGGTCTTGATGCGAGAACAATAATCCATAATTGTAGAGTCACCGATCACAATATTACGAAGCTCGTTATCAAGTTCCAAGGCTTTTGCTTCCTTGTTGTCCCGAAAGAGATTCTCAATGGCTGTCCAAACATTGTGAGTGGTAGAGTCATTCTTCAAGATAGTTTGGAGAAGAGTTTTAGAAAGAGTACCATAAAGCCATTGTTTGACAATGCAATCCACACTACACCAATCCTCATCGGTAGGTTTGAGATCGGTACCATCAAGATGTCCATACAGAGTATTTAATGCAATGAGTTTTAAACAACTCTCTCCATGAGTTGTAATTCAAGTGATCCAAATCCAAGATAAACGGGACGTATGATTTGATGTTAGTAATATTGTAGATCTTTTCATTCGATGTAGGAGTAGAAAGAGCCATGGAATAAACGATAGTAGAGAAGAAAATGTGAAAAGGAACGATAGAAAGAGTAGGAAAAGGTAGGAACGACAGAGAGAATGGTAAGAAACGGCTAAAGTTATTGCTCTGATACCATGTTGATTGAATAATTTCCAATAAAAGGTTGGCATACCCTTCTCATTAATTATATACGCATAATACAAAAACTTGGGCCGAATACATATATAATGTGCTATTTATAATACAAGCCTAAATTCAAAAGTGGGCTAAATAAAATATACAAAATTGACGCCTATAGAAAATACATGGCTAACACCTCATTTAAAAAAATGAATATAAACAAAGTTTCCGTCAAACGATTCATAATCGATTTACCGATTTGATTCATATAATTCATTTAAAAATACCAATCCCTCGCTACCCATAATATATCAAATAATTGATCCCAAGCATCCAATACGTCACTACCCATAATATATCAAATAATTGATCCCGCTTAACCAAAAAGAAAGCTAATCATGTTATTGGATAAGGTATAAAGCATAGCCGAATGTAAAAAAAATGTTTAGGATATATACATGCATGTCAAAAGCAGTAAAACGATAGCGAAATGGAACGAATTTTTCTTTTATAATATACCTTATATCAAGCTAAAGAATTTTGCTAATACTTATGATGGTAATAGATATTCTTTATGACAATAGTATTTATATTGTTTCAAATTCTGGATCCGTCAATTATACAAAGAAAAAGTGGTTTTACCAATACTCCAAACGTTCGGTATTCATTAATTATCATAATTTAAAATTTTTGGTCGCTTTCTTTTGCAAGGAGGAAACGTTGTATTCAAATTAGAAAACGGAAAAAAGATAGAAAGCTTGAAATAGACCCCAACAAATGAACAATAAATGGGGAAGAATAATCAAAGAGGATGCTATTTTGGAACAATGAGTTGCTGTCACTCTTTCACCTCCACTTATTTTCCAAGCAGACAAAAATATCTATTCGGCAACATCAATGTCAGCATTGCATTTCTTATTATTGTATTACGAGTATCTATTTATTAAAGTATCTTTTACGATATATCAAATTTAGATATGACGAGATAAGGTGATGAAGTTAAATGAATAACATATATAATGCGGGTCGGGTCAAAGAGGGTATTTTTCTAATATACATCAAGGCAGATTGCTAATGACGGATAAACTGGGTTCTATAACAGGGAATATTATGACCTAACTTAAAACAAAAAATCGGGCTATATGTTATGCTTAAATAACTCGGTTTCTGTTGCAACAACTGAACCTTTTAGTCGTAGAGTTATGTGTGACCCGGTTTCTAGAATACAATTGGCTTTTATGACTACGAGACACAAATTATGCAAGGGATATATGGCCTGTTTTGCAAGGGATATATGGCCTGTTTTTCATCAACCGTGTTTTTTTTACCATCAGTGACATTTGACAACTAACTATACAAAATTAATCAATGATAAGTACATTGTTATTTCTCATTAGACACACACATAGACAACAATTTTTGAAAGATCATCCGATGAGTATGCATTAGGAGTATGAGTTGAACCAAAAAAGAACACCTATTTCACATGTCGTCATGGAAGGAATTGTAACTAGAGTAAAGTCGTAAACTGCAAACTTGGTCCCTTTGGTTGGTGATTTTCAAGAATAATGTGCTTCAATAAAGTATTAAGCAAGTCCTTAATAATATGCCACTTAAAAGGAAAACAACCGATCCATTTGTCTTGTTGCTAGGGGCGGAACCAGAAATGTGCAACAGTAGTAGCACGAGATTTTTTTTTTCTGTATGTCAGGGGATTTGTGAGATTGACTTATTAGATCAGAGTAAATATTGAGCTTTTTCCCGAGATTTGGGCTACTATTTGTTGCACCATATTTGTTTGTTTTTGGACCTATAGTAGCACATTGCTATTTTCATAGTAGCATCATAATACCAAAAAAATCTAAAAATTTTACATTTCTCAGAAAAAATCAAGTAGTGGCACATGCCACCCTATGTCTTATACCAGTTCTACCCCTGATTGTTGCTAATACTCTGAAATTAATGAATTCTCATGGTTTCCGCCGGCAAGCTTTTGTTAAAATCAACCCGCCCTACCATCTTTGCAACCCCAAGAATTTGTCATCTGGCATTCACCTCTCAACATAAAGATTTTATTAAAAAGTTATAACTAATATAACTAGAATTGATTCAAAAAAGAATACTAATTGAAAAGAAAAGAAAAACCGGGCATTTCCTGGATTTTTGTTGAGACTCCTGGTATGCACCATCAAGTTCCATTTTGTGTACTTGACCAAACACTATACTTAATACTCTTATGAATATCATCTTCACTATAAGATTTAATAATCAAGAACTTGGCATCTACATTGGTTTTAGGAATTGTGTACTACTCTCTGTCTAGAACTGCAAACACCTTCTGTGAGATCCGCAAAATTTTGACTTTTCAAAAACCTTTGATTTCATAATTCTTTTATTATAAATGGCCCCCTTTTAAAAACATTCATACTTATACTAACAATCCGAGTAATCACCAATTGCATATCATCATAACCATAGTAGTAAACAAGAATGTACACATATAATAATAAATGAATATAAATCCGGGTAATCACCAATTGCATATAATCATAACCATAGTAGTAAACAAGAATGTACACATATAATAATAAATGAATATAAATAAATTACATTATTTGAAAACTTCAATTTACTTCTTTCTTCTTTAATCCCTATATAACCTAAAATACAAGGCATACAAATATATGTACATAACACTATAAATTCTTGTGAGATACATGAGTTTGGACTCATAAAAACTTTGTCATTCTTATATAAAAACATTCATGTCTTATGTGAGATTTATAAAAATATTTCACATATACTTTTCTTAACCTTAAAACCCTTTACTTATCAATTCATAAAATTGATGTATTATACATTAAGTCATAAGATGACTCTTTCATATTAATCCTTCTTTTTACATCTTTGTCATATAAGTAACCTTTAAGTTAATAGTCATGTAATGACTCTTAGTACATTAAGTTACACAAGTAACTTGCACTTATAAATCATATTGCTAATTCTTTATTCTTGCTTAATAATCATATAAATTATTCTTATTCCATCTTCATAATCATTTAGAGTATTCTTATTTCGTACTTATTAATCATATATTCTATCTCCTTAACCACTCAGACATATCGACATTTACATATGAATTTATATAGGTAAGTGATGCCCAGCCTAACTGGGTTGATGCACCTAGGTTATATACCCGCGTGGGTGGAGGTCTAGGGTTCGACTCCGACTAACGCCCATGTAGGGGTTTTCCCTGGAGGCAAGGCATAGGTGGAAGGGAAAGGCTCTTGCGCCTTAGGTAATTGCGAACCGCCCTGGGTTGCGAGGCCAAGTACCCTCAGGTGAGACCAAATTGCCAAGTTCCAAAAAAAACTTATTAATCATATAGATTATTCTTTATACCTTCTACATTAGTTATGCCAATAACTCTTCTTATGAACCATATAATTGATTCATTATACTTTAACCATAATAATGGTTCTTATTACATTAAGTCATATAATTACTTTTATTCTTTTAGTCATATAAATGACCCTTACTTATTAACACATAGATTTCATATACTTCTTTCTTAACCATAACTTTAGTTCTTAACATATTAGTCATATAATGACTCTTTTACACTTTAGTTATAAAATTAACCCTTTTACATATCTTAGTCATAAAAATGACTTTTTTAACATTAGTTATAAAAACAACTCTTTGCTTTCTTTTCATAACTTTAGTCATAGAAATGATCTATGCAGTTATCGCGGTAAAAATTAAAATAATAATCACTGTCGTTATTTGAAATCGCAATTTTCACGGTGGTATACCGGTGATATAGCGGTTTTTTATATTATGAAGAATTTTTATAACAGAATTTAGCATTTCTAATACAAAAATATGAAGTAAGAATATGAAACAACATTCTAGTTTAAGAAAACAAAAATTCATTCAAGTTTGAACAACATTCAAGACTCATGACCTCCAATAATTTCAAAACTGAATTGTAATCTCATACAGTTCATAATATGAAATAACTTTCTTTCAAGCATATCATCAAACACTTTATATGCATATACTTGTTAGGAGCTGACAAACCAAGTTCCAATTCTAACATTGAACCATTTCACAACCAAGGAATGTAATCCCCTGCTCGAATTACAAACATGGATTACAAGAAATCGTAATGCAAATGAGTATGATACAATTCGTAAATCACAACCATGGAATGTAATCTGATACAATTCACAACCCGAGTTCCAATTAAAAAATTGAACCAATAAATCATAATGCAAATGAGTATAACATTAAACCAATTCAAGTGAAAGTTGGAATCAGAAGTTCAAGCGAAGCAATTGGAAGTTCAAGTGAAGTAACCAGACATATAACAAAAAACCAATTGGAGTTGAAGCAATTGAAAGAAGCAATCAGAACAAGACCTCCAATCCTTGAATCTGAACTAAAAGAACTGAGATACAATCGAGACCTATAAGCAATCGAAAGAACCTAGCAGTCGTTGTCATCCCCCAAGTTGCTTGTTGCCACTCTAAACCGAGATACAATCGAGAACTGATACCTGCATCTTGACCTGCAATCAAGATAAACCTGCAATCGAGACCTGATACATGCTAAATATCGAGATACAATGGTGACCTACAAATCGTCGATCAGATAACCCTACAAATCGATAATATTATGAGACTATAAGTCCAATATTAGAGTGAGTAGCGTAGAACTTGATACATTTGGCTAATGATCCTCATGATGTATTTATCGTAGGCTTAGAGTATTGTTGGATAATGATCATGAGATTAGTCAAGTTAAGATATTTGTGAGTACAAGAGATTTCGTAGTGATGTGTCATTATTAAGCTACTAAAGAAACACCCCATAAGATTGTGGTGTGATGGCCAAGGAAACTCCTATTTTGGTGATAAAAGGGAGCATGTATTTATGTATTTGTTTGAAGCCACGACGACAAACAAGCCGCGACTGCCAAATTTATACATTTGTTTAATTTGCGTGATTTTTAGGAACGTTACACCTGAATTTTTTTTCGTTTTGTCACGCGGATTTTAGGTTTCGGGTTTAAGCGGGTCCGATTGACCCGATTCTTTGGAGGCATCGGACACGTGTTGCGTACCGCTTATTTCTTTGGGGTATGTTAACGTTTGGACTTTTTCTCTTCTCGGTTGCAGTCCTTCCTTCTCCACTGTGTTGAATTGCCGTATTCCGACGACTTTTAACTTCTTATCGTTCTTTCGTAGCGCTTTGCATGTCGTCGGATTGCACTTATCTTTGGTCGGCGTTCTCCTATTTGCAGGTTTTGGTTGCTTTGTAAGGTGATTTTTCATGAAACAATCGAAGAAGCAATTTGGAGTTCCGACATGCTTATGAAACAATCGAAGAAGCAATCACCTGGTCTGTTACTGCTAAATTAGGTCTCCATCGATTGCCACCGTCGGTCGGTTTTAAAAACCCTTTCGTTGATTTACCACTACAACCGACGCCATCTCCCCCAAACCCATTACGATTGCAGCTGAACTTTGGTGTCGGTGGTTACCGTCTTCTCATCGCTCTCAACGGTGCCCTAATCGGTAAAAAACGCATCACACTTCCTTATATATCATCGATTTCTAAGTTATTAATTTCATCATTCGATTTCATGTTTTAAATTAAGTTCTAATTTAACAAAAGTTATTCGCCATCAAAACGGGATTAACAAAGGATTTGGCTTCCTGTGTTTCTCGAATCAAGAAGAACCAAAAAAAGCCCCTGATTCACTTAATGGTAATTACTTCAGTAAAATTGTATATTAGTTTGGTGTGTGTGGTTTGAAGAATTTTCACTGACATGAAGTTATATGTAACTGAGTGATGTCCGTTTCAGTGTTTATTTTCATTGAACTTTCAGGTTTACTTGAGTTACGATCGCTAAAAAAATGTAATTCGGCCTTGCATATGGTGAATTGATATTTAATAGGAGGTTTTCTGTTGCCATGGAACATGGTCAATTAATTTATCACTTGACTCAGGTTTGATTTGGAAGTGGATTTTTGTCGATGTCCATTCGAATTAGTTGATAGTTGATTCCGAAGTAGTTTTCAAAATAATTATGGATCAGAGACGTGTCTCAATTATTTCATGGTGTATATCAAATGAGCGTCTTTTATCATGTCTGGTCCCTCTGAAAAGAAGTGTCCAATGCCTAAATTTTACACCTGTCCAACCTTTCCAATAATAGCCTACTTAACAAAGAAAATCCAAAGTGTATGTGTGTGGCTCTCATTATGCACCGGTTTTATGTTATAGATGTAAACAATCTTTTTTTTTACTATTAACGACAAACCTCAACTGCATCAGGTTTATGATGTAACACCATTTATGGAGGACCACCCCGGAGGTGATGAATTCGTGCTAGCAGCCACAGGTATGTTTGAAATATGATATGTTTGAGTTTGAGTTTGAGAATGGATGGCGTGATGAAATTATTGGATTGCAGGGAAGGATGCAACGAATGATTCTGAGGATGTTGGGCATAGTGAGGATGCAAGAGGGATTATGCACAAGTATTAGATTGGTGAAATAGACGCCTCAACTGTTCCCCTGAAACGTGTTTGCGTGTTTTTGTTGGTAAGGGAAGGAACTACAATCCTGACAAGAAAAAGAAAGAAAGAAATGTAGATTATTGATCTCTTGGTTGTACCAAAGTTTCTACACACATTGTCTACGTTATATAAACAAGCCTATGATTTTCTAATTGATATAGCTGAACCTGTTTGCAGGTAATATACATCTGTGTGTTTGTGTCTCAATTAATAGTTCATATGGTTTTATGCATAAAGTTTGAAATCTTTCATTGACTTATAGGCCAGAGTCAATGCATGACTACAACCTCACTCCCCACTCACTTCATGCGGCTGTGTCAGTGGGTGTAGAAACTGAAACCATCATAGTTGTTTTGAAAAAGCTTTCAAAGACCAAGGTCCCTAAAGAGTACACTTCTCATCTTTTTTTTTCTTAGAATCTCCACATAACAAATTCTGGATATTCAATTATTAGTTTTTTATTTGATTGGTGCTGCAGGTACTAAAGAAATTTGTTAAGTGCTGAAGTCATATCTCGAGCGAGGATTTCAATTGAGGTTGCCAATTTTTTTACTTATTCCTTTTTTGATGCTGTTTATTATAAGTGATTGAGCTTGATACTGTACATTCTCATATTTAGGGAGATGAAGCGTTTGCTGTTGTAGATCATTAGGTGAAATTGAAGGTAGACATCAGGACGTCCTATCTGAAACACAGTTGGCAGCTGCAACTGAAGAAAAAGAAGCTCATTTATTTGAAATTGATCCTT
This sequence comes from Cichorium intybus, assembly GCA_023525715.1. Classification (NCBI taxonomy): domain Eukaryota; kingdom Viridiplantae; phylum Streptophyta; class Magnoliopsida; order Asterales; family Asteraceae; genus Cichorium; species Cichorium intybus. The sequence goes on along the minus strand of CM042016.1, from coordinate 48,187,183 downwards.
CTCAGGTATATAACATATTTTCATATTACTTTATAATACTTAAGTGGTGGAATAGTTATTAAAATTAGTGCATCATCGAGTCGATATTAATTTAACAAATTTACTTGATAGGTTGAAAATGTAAAGCAGAGATGCTTGCCAAATGCTCTCAACTATCCCATGTTGGAAGAGTATGATTTTTGGAATCATACCGTGAGCTCTCTCTCTCTCTCTCATACTTTTATATATATATATATATATATATATATATATATATATAAAGTGTTGGTGTCTTAATACATAAAGCCAGGTTTTTTTCTCTCCGGTTTAAGTAACAAAGAAATTTTCATGTATAGCTGTCCAGATTAAGTGCGTAAGTAAATAAAAAAACAAAAAAAATCCATAGTCTTTTCCACAATTGATAATGACCCTCCCATTTGCCAAACTATAGATAAATCCGGACCTTGAGATGGAGTTAAAGCCTCAAGCACAACGAAGGCCTTATGAAGACAAGAGTCTTACTAAGATGTTTGGAAATGGTAAGACACCTCACACCCCCTAATCTAATCTAATCAGTGGTTGAAAAAAAAAAATTTTATTTATTATTTATTAATATTGTTTGTAGGAAGAGCAAGGTCAGGGATCATTGTGTTACCCTATGGTGCTGGAAAGTCTTTAGTGGTTGTTTTTGCAGCCTGTAGGATAAAAAAGACTTGCTCATGTTTAGCAACAAATGTTGTTTCAGTGGATCAATGGGATTTTCAATTCAAATTATGGTCAAACATTCGTGATGAACATATATGTCGCTTTACATCCGATAGCAAAGAACGATGTCGTGGAAATGCTGGAGTTGTTGTCACCAATTATAACATGGTTGCTTTTGGTGGTACAAGATCCGAAGAATCCGAAAAAATCATTGAAGAAATCAGGAAAAGAGAATGGGGTTTGCTACTCATGGACGAGGTTCACTTTTAAATAAACCGTTTGAATAACTAGACTAAATGACCATTTTACCCTTGGAATTTCAGGTGCACATGATAAACTGTATTTTATGTGGTTTTTCTGTTATTAGGAGGTACTTAAATTCAAATCAACTTCTTTTCTTGATTGCAATTTTTCATTTTTAAGTAAACCGTATTTTATTTGTGTTACATACCACAGCACAATCAGCACAATCAGAGTTTTACAATAGCTCATTATGCTGGAGAGGTTACTTATTTAGCAGATCAATTTCTTGACAAAAATAAACATTATGTGGTGGCAGAACATCAAGATTTATTAACCGCATCAACATGCGCTTTTGTTGTTGGTTTATTTTCACCACTTCCCGTTGAATCTTTAAAATGTTGGAAATTTTCATCCATTTGTTCACGGTTCAACGTATTATTTCTATTTCTTGATTTTAACTTATTTTAACATGCGGGTCTATAATATGATTTTATATTATAATGAAAGATGAATGTGTTTATGAATTGCAGTTGCAACTTCAATCTTTAATGGAAACCTTGAGTACAACAGAGCCTCATTATATCATATGTGTGAAGCCTAACAATGTTCTAAAGCCTGTTATTTTTTAGAACTTAAACATTATACAACAATTAAGATGTGGTGTAAGTTCTATAAATATTATTGATTTCCCTTTTTGGTCAATCTTTATTGCTAAAAAGTTTATCTTTTTTAGCATCATACAACAAATTGAAGACCGTCGAAAGAGAAGATTCACAAGGTAAAGGGACCCCAGAGACTAGAAAACAAGGCAACTCAAGAAACAAAGAAATGACGAAAGCTAAGCAGATGGACCAACGAGCAATAAAAAACCCGTGCATAGCACGGACTCCTGCTAGTTATATATAAATTACATCAACTTTGACGTCTTTTTTCCACCAGTACTATGTTACACATTGTGTAACGCCAAGACACTCTTTTTATTTATATATATAAAAAGGGGTAAAATGGTCATTTTACCTTGGAAGGGTAAATTGGTCTTTTGGACAGAAAAGAATTTAGTTTGAAATGATATTTTGAGTTTTGGACTTAAAATGTTATAAAAACTGATTTTTGGTCATTTTACCACGAAAGGGTAATTTGGTCATTTGACCATGTGAAGGACCAAATATGAAAAACATTGTTGTTTGTGGCAAATGTATAAAGAATGAAAGTTTTATTGTAATAAAACTTTATTATTGTGGTCAAAGTTCAAGAAATGGAACTTAGGGACCAAAATTGTAAAGTTTTGAGGTATAAATAGAGAGGTTGACTCTCTCTTTGACTGGCCATTTGTGCAGCTACGGGAATGATTTTGGGAGCAAAATTCTGCAGAAATCATGAAGCTTGAGGCAAGGAATTGGAATCATAGCTTGGAATTGGTGAATCCTATGTTAATCAAGGTTAGTAAACTTGATTTTAACCAAGTTCTTGAAGTGTTCTTGGTTTGGTTTTATAGAAACTGAAATTTGTACATTTCAGTTATGATTATGTAGTTTAAATGGTTTAATGCTTCCATTAAGTCATGCTAAAAGGACTTAATTCAAGAAAATGGAAGTAGATTGCTATTTGTGATGAATTTGAAGTTTTGGGGTTTTGGGACTAAGAACCCTAATTCTTCATATTGATTGATTTAGTTGTTTTTAATGGTTGAAAACCTTGTTTTGATATAAGGTTTTAGCCTAGAAACAAACCCCAAACGATTAAGAACAGAAATAAGGACTTAATGGGCCAAAACTGCGTGCTACAGTGCACAAATCACGACTGATCAGGAGCCTGCCCAGGCGCAGGGCGCTGTGCGCCCAGGATCAGGGCGGGGTGCGCCCAGGATCAGTGCGCCTGATACCTGGCGCAGTGCGCCTCCAGGAAGGGGCCAGGCAGGGGATCAAAAATGCTAACTTTTGTTTGGCTTGTCCGTTTTACCTCAAACTTGAACCGTAGGCTCGTTATGGTCTGAAAAGTTTGGGAAAAATTTTATATTGAGTTTTCGACCCCTCGGGGGCACTGTAGATCGATTCGAATGCCTCGGTAAATAGTAAAATTTATAAAAAGTTAGTAAACGGAAAGTTTATTAACTAGGCATTATTTATAATGATATTGTATTGAACTCTATTGTATTAGAGTCAATTGAAATGATTGTTAACCTATTATCATTTGGTATATAAATGAATATATAGGTATGGGACAAAATGGTTGTGGTGCACGCAAAGGCAAGAAACAACCGGAATTGAAACGCAGCTAGTATCCAGGTGAGTAATCTCACTGATATCATATATGATATATGATAATTGAACTGTTATAGGTTTAAACGGCTTCGAGGGACGAAAATGACAAGTGTAGAAATATATGTAAAAGACAAGACCAGATAAGCCGTGAGTCTAATATAGACAAGAATGGAACTGTGAGTCAATAATAATGACAAGACAAGACCAGATAAGCCGTGAGTCTAATATAGACAAGAACGGAACTGTGAGTCAGTCAATATTGACAAGACCAGATAAGCCGTGAGTCTTTAATAGACAAGACCGGATAAGCCGTGACTCTAGGCAGCAGCGGGCTAACCCGTGAGCCATGGTTTATTTTGATGAGTCAAACTTATATAGACAAGACCGGATAAGCCGTGAGTCTAGGCAACAACGGGCTAACCCGTGAGCCAAGGCAACAGCGGGATAACCCGTGAGCCAAAACTGATCGTGAAAGAAACTGTTAATAGATGGTGCGGCCACTTGTGGCTATGATATTGGATGCTATATCCAAACGGTACGGCCTATATGGCTATGATATTATTATATAGAAACGGTGCGGCCTTATGGCTACGATTTCGGGTTGCTGAACCTAAACTGGAGCGACCTTCGGGCTATGATTCATACACTGGAAATGTCCTGGTGCGGCTTGTATAGCCATGACAAATGATACGACTGATATAGTCATGATATATGGTATAGTCAAATATGACTAAGAAAGATGGGACAGAAATAGTACAGACTCGATATGATTGGTATGCAAATAACAAACGGGATATGATAAAATGTACAATTGTCTAATGTGATTTGAAAATCACATGATCTCATGATTCAGCCTGTAGGGCTACAGATTAGGATGTGAAATCCTAGGAGATATATGGTCAGCTAGTAAGGCTAGGAGTTTGGATTCGATATCCAGACAGATATATGATTGTATTGTTATACATGTTATTTGCAGATACGATTACTCACTGAGCTTTGTAGCTCATACCGTTTGTTAAATGTCCCTGCAGGTTAGCATAACCCAGATAAGGGTAAGGATAAAGTCCGTGACTCAAGAAGTGGACTTGTAGATGCTGTCTGTAGCAGCCCAGCTTCAAATGAGACTATGGTATTTTATACTCTCCTTGATACACTTGTACCCGTGTCTATTAAAATATACCCCTTTGTTATGGTTTTATGTATTGAAACCTTGATTTTAAATGAAAAATTTTTCAGGGGTGTTTTGTTTTAAAAGCCGAGTGTTACAAGTTGGTATCAGAGCCGTGGTTTAAGTGAACTAGGTGTCTATAGATTAGATTCCTGGACTTAAACCTTGAGATAGTAGACATGATATATAGTTAGGTGTATATAAGTTGTTATTATACAAATATAACCTAACTGGTGTTGACTTCTAACGTATAAGAAGTATGAGCAGCGAATCTTATTTGGAGGAATTTAGGGCGTGCAGCTTTAAAAAGTGAACCAGCCCTTTCTCAAGGCTCCATTGAACGAGGGGCAACGAGACAAGTAGCAGAAAATCCACATGGCAAGCAACAGTAGTTGCTGTGGTCAGAAAAAGAAATTTGGGTGCTCACCCTGACTGATATTCAAGGTGAAAGAAAAGTAGCTGAGACTACAAGAAAAGCAGAAAAATGTTAGTGGACGCTTCAGGAGAAGTTACCACGAATTAGGTCCAACCTTAAAGGGAAGGGACCGAAACAAAGAAGTGATGTAGTGTAAGAAGTGCAGGAAAAGCACTCAGAAAATTGTAGAGTAGAGACTCTACCGTTGAAATGTTGGAATTGTAGAAAATAGGAGCATATTGCTCGAGCTTGTTGGATGGCACGGAAGTGTGTCTAGCGCGGAGCTATAGAACACTTTCTTATGAAATACTCACATGCTAAATGTGGAGTAACGGGTGATGAACCCAGGAAAGAACGGGGGAAGGAAAGAAAGAAGAAACGAATGGTTGAAAAGGACCAGTGATACCTTGACCATTCTAGCAGACTGTGGAAAAAGCTCGTGGGTAGACTGATATGGTCTCAAATATAATTGTTTTGAATATACTCCCCGTATATGTTATATATGATCCATGAAGCTATGCTTTGGATCGATGACTTTGATGTCTTGTCTGAATATTTCATCAACGATTATGGATGAAATTTTGGAACTGGCTATAGCAAATAGCAAATATGTTCAAGATATTGAACACCTGGAAGGTAGTCTGCCTAGGATTTACGGGACCATTTTTCCCTATAAATCTAGAGTCGATGCCTACTAATGAATTTGGAGAAATCGTGCATATGAATTGGTTAGCAATGAATGATGCTAACATGATTTGTAGAAAAATGAAAATTATAGTTCTAAAAATCAGAAATGAAATGGACGAAAATCCATGGTAAATGACCGTTGTTGAGAATACCGGTTATTTTCCTTTGCTTAAACTCGGAAAAGAGTTAGTAAAGGAATGATGTTGTAGTTGGCATACGTGGTATGGGCCAAGCTAAATAAAGCGGTGACAGAAGTGTAAAACTTCAAATGAATTCTCGAATGTTTCTTTTGAAAAGAACTTCCAAGATTTCTGCCAGATTGGCGAGAAGAGTTTATGATCAAACTGATTTTGGGAGCCATTTCTGTTATTTAGGCTCCATATTGTTTAGCCTCTGCAGAGATGGCAGAGTGGTAAAACAATTAGAAGAAATTGTTTTTGGAATTGGGGTCTCATATGGCCGAATGTGTCATCGCATGGAGCCCTATCTTGTTTGGAAAGAAGAAAGATGAGTTGATGTGTATGTGCACTGACTACTGAGAATCTGATATTCTCGAAACCAGACTGAATATGAGGTACATTTGTACCAGATATTGGAGTTACTTCACTGAGTTAAGTGATATGTAAAATTCTCCAAGTATGAAAAATTTAACTAAAAGAAGTTTAATTCTTTGGGCATGATAACGGTGCCAAAGATGTTAAAGTAAATCCAGTGAAAATGATACTGTGATAAAACGGGAACCGCCTGAGGAATCTGACTAAAATTAGTAGTTCCCTTGGATTGGCGAGTTACCATAGGAGGGTTGTAGAAAACAGCTCCTTGATTTCCGTCTAGTTGACCAGAGTTGACTAGGAAAAGTGAAAAGTTTGAGTGGATAGAAAGACCACATGTAACTTTTCAAAGGTTGAAACAAACCTTATGTGAAGCTCCAGTGTTAGCATTATCGCTAAGAGGAGAAGATAAACTGGATTATAGAAATGCATCCAGAGTTGATTTTGGATACATGATATTGCAGTAGCAATTATGATTTTGGCGTTTGAGCTTTTGAGACACTACTGATGTGGTGTAAAGCTTACTGTTTATATGGATCATAAAAGTTGAAGTACTTAATTGATCAAAAGAAGCTGAATATAAGATAGCAAAGATAGATGGGTTACTTAAAGATTTCAGTTATGAAATCTTGTACCATCTCGAAAAAGGGACAGATGTGGCTATAAATGCCTTGAATTGAAAAGAGTAACTTTTGAAGGTTACATCCACATGTATGAGTGTGGCAAATTGATTACCTGAGTTGATTCGGGTAGCACAGAAAGAAGTGTGAAAATCTGAAAACAAGAAAAATGAATGAATGATTGAAGATTAGATGAAGCTAGTTGGAAATCACAATGATTCAAAACCAGTGGTGGTTGTGAATGTGAATTCCAAAGCAAAGTGAAACATGAAAATCATCTTGAAAAGATGCATTTTGTATTAGATATGCAGTATACCGGAGCAATACCAGACTGGATAGATCGATAAAACCTATGTGTTGGTGGCCGGAACTGAAGAAAGATATTGAAAGGCACATGAAAAGTATTTGACTTGTACGCCAAGTAAAGTCAAACCGTTAGAAACGTGCGAAGAAATTGATCCGTTGTTGGTCCTAGAAAATAAATGGGACAACATTGTTATAGACGTTGCAATAAAGTCTCTGCAAGTAGCGTAAATTGTTGAATAAAGTGACCTAATGATGCAGATTTTAGAAGATGTGCTTGAAATTGCACAGAAGATCTTAGTAGAAGATGAGAAAATTTTCTATCCCTGATAGAAATTGCAAGAAATAGCAACCTACATGCTTGTAGTTTGATGACTCATACGAAGAATGGTATGGAATACCGTGTTACTCTCCAATTTATTGGATTGAAGATGTGGTAAAGCCGTTGGCTAGATTCTAGATTCTTGCACAAACTGAAGAGAAGACTTGCTGGGTACGAACGAATCTGAAGAATGATTAATAATCTGCAAAAATGGTATGTGGATTACTGACTATAAGCCTTTGAAATTCCAAGTAAAGGAATTTGGTATTGCTAAAAGTAATCCTTTGGAAAGGTTAAAAATCTGTTTGGGACGATAAGAAAGAAATTATGTATTGATAATTTCCAACAAATTCCTTATGATGAAATGAGGTAGATAAGTGATTAAGGTACCCATGACAACCGGAGGAATGGTATGCAAATTGTGATCTAATCACAAGATATGAAGACTAGTATGGTTAAGTGCTTGGGCAATACCATAGAGATTCCGACATGATGTGGAAGGCCGAAAGCGAAACGAGGGAGACATACCCTCAACTCTTTGTATGATTTCGGGGACGAAATCTTTTGAAGGAGGGGAAAATTTGTAACGCCAAGACACTCTTTTTATTTATATATATAAAAAGGGGTAAAATGGTCATTTTACCTTGGAAGGGTAAATTGGTCTTTTGGACAGAAAAGAATTTAGTTTGAAATAATATTTTGAGTTTTGGACTTAAAATGTTATAAAAACTGATTTTTGGTCATTTTACCACGAAAGGGTAATTTGGTCATTTGACCATGTGAAGGACCAAATATGAAAAACATTGTTGTTTGTGGCAAATGTATAAAGAATGAAAGTTTTATTGTAATAAAACTTGATTATTGTGGTCAAAGTTCAAGAAATGGAACTTAGGGACCAAAATTGTAAAGTTTTGAGGTATAAATAGAGAGGTTGACTCTCTCTTTGACTGGCCATTTGTGCAGCTACGGGAATGATTTTGGGAGCAAAATTCTGCAGAAATCATGAAGCTTGAGGCAAGGAATTGGAATCATAGCTTGGAATTGGTGATTCCTATGTTAATCAAGGTTAGTAAACTTGATTTTAACCAAGTTCTTGAAGTGTTCTTGGTTTGGTTTTATAGAAACTGAAATTTGTACATTTCAGTTATGATTATGTAGTTTAAATGGTTTAATGCTTCCATTAAGTCATGCTAACAGGACTTAATTCAAGAAAATGGAAGTAGATTGCTATTTGTGATGAATTTGAAGTTTTGGGGTTTTGGGACTAAGAACCCTAATTCTTCATATTGATTGATTTAGTTGTTTTGAATGGTTGAAAACCTTGTTTTGATATAAGGTTTTAGCCTAGAAACAAACCCCAAACGATTAAGAACAGAAATAAGGACTTAATGGGCCAAAACTGCGTGCTACAGTGCACAAATCGCGACTGATCAGGAGCCTGCCCAGGATCAGGGCGGGGTGCGCCCAGACGCAGTGCGCCTCCAGGCAGGGGCCAGGCAGGGGATCAAAAATGCTAACTTTTGTTTGGCTTGTCCGTTTTACCTCAAACTTGAACCGTAGGCTCGTTATGGTCTGAAAAGTTTGGGAAAAATTTTATATTGAGTTTTCGACCCCTCGGGGGCACTGTAGATCGATTCGAATGCCTCGGTAAATAGTAAAATTTATAAAAAGTTAGTAAACGGAAAGTTTATTAACTAGGCATTATTTATAATGATATTGTATTGAACTCTATTGTATTAGAGTCAATTGAAATGATTGTTAACCTATTATCATTTGGTATATAAATGAATATATAGGTATGGGACAAAATGGTTGTGGTGCACGCAAAGGCAAGAAACAACCGGAATTGAAACGCAGCTAGTATCCAGGTGAGTAATCTCACTGATATCATATATGATATATGATAATTGAACTGTTACAGGTTGAAACGGCTTCGAGGGACGAAAATGACAAGTGTAGAAATATATGTAAAAGACAAGACCAGATAAGCCGTGAGTCTAATATAGACAAGAACGGAACTGTGAGTCAATAATAATGACAAGACAAGACCAGATAAGCCGTGAGTCTAATATAGACAAGAACGGAACTGTGAGTCAGTCAATATTGACAAGACCAGATAAGCCGTGAGTCTTTAATAGACAAGAACGGAACTGTGAGTCGAACCCATATAAGACAAGACCGGATAAGCCGTGAGTCTAGGCAGCAGCGGGCTAACCCGTGAGCCATGGTTTATTTTGATGAGTCAAACTTATATAGACAAGACCGGATAAGCCGTGAGTCTAGGCAACAGCGGGCTAACCCGTGAGCCAAGGCAACAGCGGGCTAACCCGTGAGCCAAAACTGATCGTGAAAGAAATTGTTAATAGATGGTGCGGCCACTTGTGGCTATGATATTGGATGCTATATCCAAACGGTACGGCCTATATGGCTATGATATTATTATATAGAAACGGTGCGGCCTTATGGCTACGATTTCGGGTTGCTGAACCTAAACTGGAGCGACCTTCGGGCTATGATTCATACACTGGAAATGTCCTGGTGCGGCTTGTATAGCCATGACAAATGATACGACTGATATAGTCATGATATATGGTATAGTCAAATATGACTAAGAAAGATGGGACAGAAATAGTACAGACTCGATATGATTGGTATGCAAATAACAAACGGGATATGATAAAGTGTACAATTGTCTAATGTGATTTGAAAATCACATGATCTCATGATTCAGCCTGTAGGGCTACAGATTAGGATGTGAAATCCTAGGAGATATATGGTCAGCCAGTAAGGCTAGGAGTTTGGATTCGATATCCAGACAGATATATGATTGTATTGTTATACATGTTATTTGCAGATACGATTACTCACTGAGCTTTGTAGCTCATACCGTTTGTTAAATGTCCCTGCAGGTTAGCATAACCCTGATAAGGGTAAGGATAAAGTCTGTGACTCAAGAAGTGGACTTGTAGATGCTGTCTGTAGCAGCTCGGCTTCAAAGGAGACTATGGTATTTTATACTCTCCTTGATACACTTGTACCCGTGTCTATTAAAATATACCCCTTTGTTATGGTTTTATGTATTTAAACCTTGATTTTAAATGAAAAATTTTTCAGGGGTGTTTTGTTTTAAAAGCCGGGTGTTACACATTGCTAGGGACTCGACCCTTGGTCACGCTAAAAGTGGGTTTCTGATACGTCACCAATGTACAAATATTGTTTTTGATGAAAGCAATGCATTTTTTTTCTTTCTTTTGTATTTGTACTTGTATATAGAGGTTTGAGAAGCAAAAATAGCCAACATTATTTTCGCTTTTTATTCCAATACTTTATTTTTATATCAATTTAAATATATTTACTTATATACTGTTATAAAGTTTTAAACAAGTTTCGTAATTTTATAATATATTTATATAAAATTCTTTTCTAATGTTTTGCTTGTTTTCTTCCAAATTTTATACATGGATATATTCCATGTTTCTTAATATTTCAAGGTAATCAATGCGCAAATAGATACACAACCCATTACCCTATAGCAAATCAAAATTTATTACCATATAGTAAACCCAAATTTAGTGTTAGAAACATTGGTACATGTTGTAAACGCAATTTGGATGTCAAAATATTCCAAAGAATATATTTTCCACCAAATTTGATTTACCATTTGGTGTTTGCATCAAGTTACTCTTACACATAATTATCCTATTAATCAATTTCCGTCATTCAGCTCAATGTGGTGTACATTTTTTTTTGTTTGTCACATGCGGGTCGTCTGTCGGAAATGGGTCGGGTATGTTTTTTTTCCATGCGGATCTTTCCTCTTTCTCGATTACTCTACACTTTGTGCCTTTTGCGTCTTTTACACCACCACTGCTTTTGCAATTCGTAAAGGGCGACAGAGAGCAGATCGACGGGAGAGAGAGAGAGACAGATCGAGCAGTGAGAGAGACGATGCAGCGATATTGCTGCTGTGTGGCGTGTTCCCGGCGACGTTGTGGTTTCCGGCGGCGAATGTAGCTCGGTCTCTCCCCAAATCCCACCGCTTCACGCAAGAACGAACCTCTCCGTCGATTCGAACGAACCTCTTCGTCGGTTTTTACTTCTTCGCCAGCGGTAGCCTTTCTTAACCCACAACTGACCACAAAGCTAGGGTTTGCTAAAATCCCGGAAACCTCGATTGGTTGTCAACGGAATTTGACGTCAATTAAAGCCATAGAGGGTTCGAGAACGTCGTCTTATGAAGTCAACACAGAGCAAGTGTAATTGGTATACACAAATTTATATCTCTATGTTAATCTGATTTATTTAAATTTAATCACCCTTTTTCTTTATGCAATTGTGAGCCTTGATGGACGTTTCTTTCTGGAGGTAAATACTTACGTGTTTTTGTGAGTTATCTTTCTTTCCTAAGTTCCTAACAGGTATAAGGGTAATTGTTGTAAATCTATGATCTCATATATTTTTTTGTTACCTTTAGGAAGCTCCTAATATTGTCAAATCTTACTATGACCATAAAATTATTAGTTGTCACGGGCCGCTGCAAAAAGGGGTGAGTCTGTTCTAGCTTTTCTTCTGTAACTATAAAGGTTGTATTCCTTTTTTGTGTCTGATAGCTAATAAACAATTTTATATGTTCTTTTTTTCTTAACAGAGGAAGAGCATGATGTTGCTTCGTTTTGGCTAAATAAAGGAGAACCACATGGGATGCCCGTGTTTATAATATTTTAAGGCGAGGCTTAACCTTTCAAGCAATTCTTTCTTATTGAAGAAGGTATGATATAGTTTATATTGTTACCTTCTCTTGATGCATTCCTGATAGTTAGATATGAATTGAAAGTTGTTTTCAGGGAGAGAGGAAGATATCAATTCTATTGAGTTTTTATGTGTTGTTGACACTTGATGTGGTTGGCGTTTACTGGTGGTATCGCATGGATGATCTTCTTTATCCATTACTCATGCTGCCGAATGAATTTGCATATGCATCACCATAGAGAACTTGAAGGAGATGAAAAATCTATTTATTCTAATCAATAATCTTTAATATTCTTATTAATAACATCATGGTGGTGCCTAAAATTGATATCAATGCAGTTTGGGTATTTGTAAAAAATACCAAAGTACATTGGCTAATCTATTTTTAAAAGATTTACCAAAGTACAATGGTATTTTAGAACAAAAACCTAGAGTACAATGTCATTAAGGATAAAAAATAGATATGTTAAAAAATTTTGTTTGTCCAAATTGTTTCCATAATATCAATGTACTTTGGGTTTTTGTTTTGAAATACCAAAGTACATTGGTAAATCTGGTGTTTTACGGATTTACCAAAGTATAATGCTGTTTTAAAACAAAACCCAAAGTACAATGCTATTAAGGACAAAAATAGAAATGTTAAATAATATTTTCTGTTTTTCTAAATTGTTTCCATGATAGCAACGTACTTTGGGTTTTTGTTTTAAAATAGTATTGTACATTGCTATTTTTTAAAAAAAACCCAAATTACGATGCTGTTAAGGGTAATGAAAATAGATATGTTTAAAAAATATTTTCTGTTTCTCCAAATTGTTTCCATAATAACAATGTACTTTGGGTTTTTATTTTAAAATACCAAAGTACATTCGTGAATATGTTTTGACAGATTTACCGAAGTATAATGCTATTTGAAAACAAAAATCCAAAGTACAAATGTACAATGCTATTAAGGACAAATAACAGTTCTGTTTCTCCAAATTGTTTCCATAATAGCGATGTACTTTGGGTTTTTTTTAAAAACCAAAGTACATTGGTAAATATGTTTTTTAATAGATTTAGCAAAGTACAATGTTATTTTAAAACAAAAAACCAAAGTACGTTGCTATTAACGATAAAAAATAGATGTGTTCAAAAAATATTTTTTGTTTTCCCAAATTGTTTCCATAATAGCGATGTACTTTGGGTATTTGTTTTAAAACACCAATGTACATTGGTAAAACAAAAACCTAAAGTTCGTTGCTATTAAGCACAAAAAATACATATGTTTTTCCAAATTGTTTCCATAATAGCAATGTAAGTGTTTTTCAAATATTTTCCATAAGCATTTTTGTTAAAAGTTAATCCAAGTCTTATGTGTTAAAATTGTAATTCTAGAAGAATTGGATTTCAAACAGGTGAATGTGGAGGAGGAATATAACATAACAGCAGAAGTGTCTGCTATAACCCAATATTAACAGTATTTATTTTCATTTTTTGTGGTACTATTTTTCAAAGAATTGTAATATCTTCAATTTCATTGAATAGATACAATTTAAGGTAGTTTCCATCAAATTGCCGGTGTAACTATACTGATTTAGCTCTTTATGCTGATAATTTAAAAAAGGGCAACATACTTTGTTTAATTTGTGAGTATTTGACCCAAAAATTCCACATTTGATTTTTCAGAGTCAATTACGTGAAATTTAATTTTCAAAATCAACAAGGATTATATATCTATCTCTACAAGTTATCAATAGCTACTTTAGCAATATGTATAGTATTCCTGTGACAACGTTTTATTGATAAATTAATTGCAAAAATGTTAAAATAATATTTGGTTTGACCTGTTGAAGTGAAAAAACGGTGCAACTTTTTTGGGTGTTCTTCATTTGCAGGGGTATTGCAATATCTTTCGCTTATATCCTTGTAATCTTCTTGGCTTATTTCATTATGAATTTTTCCTAGGGAATTTTTTTTTGCTTAATATATGCTTTCTATGTATTTAAGGATAATAAATAGTTTCTTGTGATGCAGGGATGTAGAAAGTCGCTTCAGGTTCCGCGAAAGTAAAGTGTCCCGACACACCCCGACCCACTCAACTGTAGGGTTTTCTAGCAAACAATGAACACAAAAATACCTATGGTTCACATGCAACCCTAGAAAGATCTATGTTTTCTTCTATGAAGATAATAAACTAATATCTAAAGGCCAACAATAATTTCTAAAGTTTAAATCAGAAGAACCAACCTTTGAATCTTGTTCTTGAAGCTAGCAGCAAAAGTATCCTGCCTCAAATGCAAGTCATACCCACAGCAATGGAGAAGACAGTCCAGCAGAGTAATCTTGGTTGAAGTTGGCGTGAATAATAGGGAGCCAGAGGGTTCCTTTTATAGCCTCCTAGGGTTACACCTGAAACCCTAAGGAGCCTCCAAGTGGGCAAGCCTGTTGACCACTTGGACCAGATCCCTAAACCCTAATTAGGGTTTTTGCCAACCCTAGAGAAGCCTCCAAGGGTGGCGCCACTTTTGGCCCCTGGACTTCTCTTTGCCAGTTATTCAACTATTGAATAAATACAAACTAGTCCTCACACTTTTAATTAATTAATTTAATCACTAAATTAAAACCAATTAATTCTAGATTAAATCTCAATTAATTATTATAGTTTCTAATTAATATATTAACACTTAAATATATTAATAAACCATTTAATTAATTCTATTGATTTATTACACAATTAATAAATCAACCTTTTACTCTACTGAACTCTATCCTGACCTCCAGCTATGAGGGCAACCCAAATGGACTTTGCTTCAATTAACAAGATAAATATAGTTGTAAAGTCATGGCTTAGACACCTAATCCAACAGTCTCCCACTTGGATAAGTCTATGACTTTAATTTATCTTCTGATTAATAAACAACCTGCAGCTTCCTAGAAACTACCGCCGAACTCTGACCTAGTCAGTTCCGTCCAAAGATAAGTGATCATATGTTCCTTCGTCCAACAAGATATTTTCAGACACGAGACATGGATTGAGATCAATCTCTGTCCGATACTCTGTTTCCCATATCCGATTCTGCTTATGACTTGAAGACTTCTAATTGAACACATCAATTTAGTCCCGGCTGGCCAGCACTTTAGTCAACTTCAAAATCATCGAGCGGCCTACAGATATCTGTTTCCCATCAGGGTCAAGGAATGAATAAGCTTTGACTCATATGGTTGTGTCTTTTACTTATCAAATCGTACACAACAATGCGTTTTATAACATCGAGTTACCGATGCGTTTCGCATTATCAATGCACAACCGACTCGTAAATTTCAACTCATATGTCTCCGCTTCAAGATCATACGATATTATCGTCTCAACATTGCTCGTGATGTAATCCATGAAGCAATCTATTGAGCGCGGGTTTATCCAATACTCAAATCTCTATTTCTAAGTACTCATGAACGTTGTAGCAGTCTTACTGCAATGTCTAACTCCTTAGACAATCTACAAACCAATTCATGACAGTCTTCGTTCATACTTACTCCCGAAAAGTATGAGCGACTGTGGACCTTTTGAATAATCAAATTATTCGGGAAGTGAAACATGCAAAATTGAAACTTAAAATCTGACTGGTGGCTACTATTGCCTAATTACCAAGTCTCCACGAGGTAATCACCAGGTCGGATTTTACATAAACTATTATCGGTTTCTAGATTTTAAACTATTTAATTCGTATTATGTATCTATGTCTACTTGACCTTTCATTCTTTCTATGTATTCAAATGTTATACATTTATACACTTTATACGATCGGATATCCTTCCGATGATATTTCAATTTGGCCATACTGTCATTCTCACTAACAACTCCATTCTATGTACTATGACTTTCCATGGTTCTCGGGATCTTTGCACCCTAAGACTATTTCGAGGTGTTACGACGTGCCGGTGAGCCACACGCGCTCCATCGGAATGCCAACGAAATTCTTTAACCATTAAGTCCTTATTTGAAAAACTCTTTTCAAATTGTTATCAACATTCACCCTTAATCATTTTCCAATGATTTCTCATGTATGTATAAAATCCATTAAGTATTCCCAGCCAGGTCATATCCTGAATCTGACTCACTATGCTCTAGGCATTAAGCCATCAAGACATGTTCATGACACTTCTGATCAATCCAAGAAACTTGTTGGATTCGATCTAGTCCTATTCCAAACTCTTTTGGAATATAAGGATTACTTATAATCCTTGTGTCATGATTTTCATTAACTATTTCCTTTCGGAGACTCTTTTCCATGCATCTTGAATCTTATCAAGATCATGCTTATTATGGCTAGGTCTATACTGTTGACAACATCTATCTGATAGATGTTTATGGATTATGTAAGTATGCTGCACCTTCTTTATATCTCTCATGCCAAATCATTACACTTTGCAATGATAGAAAAACTATTTCCTAGGGCAATGCATCTTGAGTCTCATCAAGGTCATTTTGGCAGAGTTTCATAGACGTTTATAACCACCTGAGTATGTCGTATCTCTATTAGGCCTTTCATAGCGATCCGTCTCTTAACACCAAGTCATTACACTTTGTAATGAAAAGAGACGTTTCCTAGAAACATTATGTGACACACATATGGAGATAGATAACAACAACACTCCCACTGGCTTTGACACGGTTATGGACTATTCACAAAATCCAGAGCTTTTGGTATATTTTGAGAATCCAAACCTTTCTGACATCTTAATGGATATCTTTCAGCCCATTCTCAAAATCCAATCCTTTGGCATATATCGAGAATCTGAATATCCTTTCTTGCGAGATGCCCGTGGGGAAATCCCGGGCCCATGTACCTTTATACTGGCATATTCTTTGTGAGTCCTCATTAGTGTGCCGGTGATCCACACGCACTCCACTAACGACTTACATTATGCAGTATCCTTTCAGATTTCATCTTCTATTGAGAGCGCTTCTCTCGAAGTCAATTACATGACTCTGAGTATCGTCTCACTCAACCAGATGTTCTGAAGGTACGTTTCTGTCCATGTTGGTTTCTTTTTGATGATTACTCCCACTGGTTTTAAGACCAGTTGTAAAATCAATCAAACTGTCACATAGACTGTATCTCGTCCTAAGGTTCTCTTAATTGGCAGCAACCGGGCTCACCAATGCTTCCAAGTAGTCGGATTGAAAATCCGTACCAACTATAGTGTTTTACCACTATTCGGTATGTCACCCCGATCATAACTACTTATGACGGTGATCAGTACTACTGGTCAAGAGAAGGTTATGTCAGTATTAAAATAGAAATCGGATTTCTGCTCTAAGCCTAGCGATGACTAAAGGTTATTTCACTTGGCTAATCCTGAACTCATTCAGGACAGTCCCAACTCCCACTGTCTCCTTAGAATATGAGTTCTTTCTAAAAGAGCACTTTCTTTTCTAGGTACAGCGGGATAGCCAGTGAAATGACATTTCTGATTAGGTTCAGGCCAGTCATGAGGTTCGGACGAACACTGCAAGACCCTGGACCTTTAATGTACAAGTGGGACAATCTCAGCTTTACATTTCAGACAGTGTCTGCAAAACCTACTTAGTCGTAGATGTGGTTGGAATATGGTCTGACTGGTTTAGTGTTTAATTTACGGGAAACTAATTGGCAATGTATCTCATACATTGAGGATCGAACTCTTTCGACCAACGCTCCATCATCTTCCCTAAGACACATTATAACTATTAATGTTCTTGGAAGAGAATAAACTGTGAAACATTTTCCCCAGTTTATGATGTTACTCAGGTTCTGTGGATCTCGTACTTCCTTTGAAGTCCTTGAACTGTTCAAGGATTCAATCCAATCACTTATTCTGATAAGCGAGGTCATATTCGTCATACCGACTGACAAATATTGTGAAGTACAAACAATTGTGTTCTATTCGGAGATTCGAGCAATATACAGCAACTGATGTGTTCTTTGCTTCTCAATCTCTTTTACATCTCTATGTAAACTTATGACTTTGATAATTCTGTTCAAGACTTGCAATCTTCAGTTGACTCTAAGTCAGCTGATTCCAAAATCCTATCCATTGGATCTTTGGGTGATTCATTTCTTGTCACATGTGCTTTATAAAGAACTTAATCATCATTTGACTCTAAGCCAAATGATTCCAAAGTCCTGTCCGACTGGATCTTTGGTTGATTCATTTCTTAGCACATTAAGAACTCAACTCATCAAGTGACTTTAAGTCAAGTGATTCCAAGGGTCCTGTCCAACTGGACCTTTGGTTGAATTGATTCTTATGACATTTATCTTAACAATCATAAAAGGACACAATTCCTAAAATCCAAACACTTTGGATGCATTCAACATTCAAGTTATTACTAATTATGCATTCAACACAATCATACAACATTTCAAGGATATTTCAAACAACATGTGTTAAAAGAAAATTGACAATTTTATTAAAACAAAATCCTTGAACAATGTATCATATGATAGACAATGTCATACACATCTAATAAGATAATAACATTATTTCAATATCTAACTAAACTTCAAAACCGCA
Organism: Cichorium intybus; assembly: GCA_023525715.1. NCBI lineage: Eukaryota > Viridiplantae > Streptophyta > Magnoliopsida > Asterales > Asteraceae > Cichorium > Cichorium intybus. The sequence goes on along the minus strand of CM042016.1, from coordinate 48,168,643 downwards.
TGAGCCGGAAATCCAATCCAAATGCGCTCCTATGCGCCAATGTCCCGTACCTTACTCATTCCCTGCATACAAACCAAAATGTGACTATCACATTATGCATCAAGGAATTATGGAACAGGAGTTTTGAGGTTTTTAGATATACCTGAGCTTTCAAAGGTTTTTGACTTTGGAGCGTCTTTCAATCTTTCCGCGACTGTATTCGATTCTGTGGATTCTTAGCTTAAGACATATCCAGACGATCTGGATCGTTTCTTGCTGCGTCTTTCCACTGGACTTAATCCAGAAGTAGCTGAACCAATGGAGCTATGCCTGTCCAAGATTGACTCGTATAAAGTCAACAATGGACGCATTTCCATTAAGGTCTTTTTCTTGTCTTCCTTTCTGTACGTCTGAATGAACAGATCGTACTTACTAGTCAGTGAAGCGAGTAGAGTGTTAACACTCGACTCCTGACTCATGGTATAACCAAGTTTGTACAATTCGCCTATGTATGCTTCAATCTGAAGAACATGCGAATCGATGCTACTTCCTTCTTTTAACTTACACTCTGCAAGTCTTTTGAAGATCCTAGCTCGTTCCTCTTCAACCGGTTTTCGGAACCTTTCCTCAACCGATTGCATTAACTCATATGGCCCTAAGGATTCAAAATCCTTGCGGAATATGGGGTCAATGGTCAACAACATGAGGTCACGAATTACTTCGGATACATCAACTAAGAAGTTACCCTCATCATAAGAACTATTTATGATGACTTGTTCCTGTGGAACCGGGATCAGATACTCGGTGAGATGAAGCTTGCCCGCAATGCCAAGAGCCAGTATCCAATTGCGAAGCCATTCCATACAGTTAAGGCCAGTCAGCCTTTCCATATTAAGCAGGTGCTTTCTGATGCTCTCAGAAATGGGTGAAGGAGGAGAGGGAGGAGAATAGACACTTGATTCAGACATCTACAATAACCAGAATTTTATTAGTTTCATTTATCCTTTTAAATAATTACCCAATATATTATTTATTAAGGCTAGGACCCAAAATACCCCAACTATGGTGTGAAGAGGGATGCCGTAATCACAACATAATGGTCATTAAGGTAGATAATGCACTTATCCATTTCATCTTATGAAATTCCTAGATCTGTTGAGACACATTGAACTGTTCAATGGCATGTTTAGTCTCGGATGTGCCCCACTGTTTGTGACTGGGATGCCGAGGATCACAAACCGGGTATGAATAACCATGCAAATTAGCTTGGTACTCTCGAAGTCGATTGCCATCTCTAATTAACGTGCCGGTTAACCACACACGCTCCGTTAATAATGACAAAATCGAGAAACCCATTGCAAGTCTTTGCGGACCCCAGTTGGTGTGCCGGTAAACCACACACGCTCCACCAACGTTCCACAAAGTGCAATGTGCAATTCCATGGATTAGCACCAATTCACATTTTTATCCTAAAGTAACTAGATTGGGTTTTGTTTGAGGTTCTAGCACTTTCAATTATAGCATTATACTTTTAAGAGGCTTAGCGGTTCTATCAAACCCGTTCGGCTAACGACACTCGACTGACTAGGAGAGCGGTGGGTAAGAGTAGATACCCATTAGACTAACATTTTATAGTCAGTCGCCTTATACCCTCTTTATAGGACAGTTTTGTGAATGAGGCCTACTTGCGGTAAGACTAACCAATTTTCTTATATATAAATAATTAACTTTTAATCATAAATATATAAGATATATTTTAATCTTATTAAAATATTTTAGAATTAATTTAATCATAATTTTCGCAAATTTTAAACCATTTTTGAAAATTTAAATTAATTCTTTAAGCTGATTTAATTGATCTTTTAATTAAAACAATTAATTAAATTGATTAAATCTAGATAGGCATCACAAATTAATCAAATTAATTTAATCCTATCTAATCCCCTAATTTTCGAAAAAGGCAAGCAATGGGATTAGGGTTTCCATTTATTAATAGATCTCAATTACCAAAAATAAGAAACCTACTTACCAAGCATAGCAAAATCGAAAAAGGCAAGGGAGGAGGCTAGGGTTTTCAAAACCCTAGCCACCAAATTCGTGTAAGGCCTCATGGAGGGTCAATTTTCGCAAAATACCCAACCAACAAGCAAACAAATTACATCAAATTCACAAGAAAACAAGCCATAGCTCTGATACCACTGTAGGGTTTTCTAGCAAACAATGAACACAAAAATACCTATGGTTCACATGCAACCCTAGAAAGATCTATGTTTTCTTCTATGAAGATAATAAACTAATATCTAAAGGCCAACAATAATTTCTAAAGTTTAAATCAGAAGAACCAACCTTTGAATCTTGTTCTTGAAGCTAGCAGCAAAAGTATCCTGCCTCAAATGCAAGTCATACCCACAGCAATGGAGAAGACAGTCCAGCAGAGTAATCTTGGTTGAAGTTGGCATGAATAATAGGGAGCCAGAGGGTTCCTTTTATAGCCTCTTAGGGTTACACCTGAAACCCTAAGGAGCCTCCAAGTGGGCAAGCCTGTTGACCACTTGGACCAGATCCCTAAACCCTAATTAGGGTTTTTGCCAACCCTAGAGAAGCCTCCAAGGGTGGCGCCACTTTTGGCCCCTGGACTTCTCTTTGCCAGTTATTCAACTATTGAATAAATACAAACTAGTCCTTACACTTTTAATTAATTAATTTAATCACTAAATTAAAGCCAATTAATTCTAGATTAAATCTCAATTAATTATTATAGTTTCTAATTAATATATTAACACTTAAATATATTAATAAACCATTTAATTAATTCTATTGATTTATTACACAATTAATAAATCAACCTTTTACTCTACTGAACTCTATCCTGACCTCCAGCTATGAGGGCAACCCAAATGGACTTTGCTTCAATTAACAAGATAAATATAGTTGTAAAGTCATGGCTTAGACACCTAATCCAACAGTCTCCCACTTGGATAAGTCTATGACTTTAATTTATCTTCTGATTAATAAACAACCTGCAGCTTCCTAGAAACTACTGCCGAACTCTGACCTAGTCAGTTCCGTCCAAAGATAAGTGATCATATGTTCCTTCGTCCAACAAGATATTTTCAGACACGAGACATGGATTGAGATCAATCTCTGTCCGATACTCTGTTTCCCGATTTCCGATTCTGCTTATGACTTTAAGACTTCTAATTGAACACATCAATTTAGTCCCGGCTGGCCAGCACTTTAGTCAACTTCAAAATCATCGAGCGGCCTATAGATATCTGTTTCCCATCAGGGTCAAGGAACGAATAAGCTTTGACTCATATGGTTGTGTCTTTTACTTATCAAATCGTACACAACAATGCGTTTTATAACATCGAGTTACCGATGCGTTTCGCATTATCAATGCACAACCGACTCGTAAATTTCAACTCATATGTCTCCGCTTCAAGATCATACGATATTATCGTCTCAACATTGCTCGTGATGTAATCCATGAAGCAATCTATTGAGCGCGGGTTTATCCAATACTCAAATCTCTATTTCTAAGTACTCATGAACGTTGTAGCAGTCTTACTGCAATGTCTAACTCCTTAGACAATCTACAAACCAATTCATGACAGTCTTCGTTCATACTTACTCCCGAAAAGTATGAGCGACTGTGGACCTTTTGAATAATCAAATTATTCGGGAAGTGAAACATGCAAAATTGAAACTTAAAATCTGACTGGTGGCTACTATTGCCTAATTACCAAGTCTCCACGAGGTAATCACTAGGTCGGATTTTACATAAACTATTATCGGTTTCTAGATTTTAAACTATTTAATTCGTATTATGTATCTATGTCTACTTGACCTTTCATTCTTTCTATGTATTCAAATGTTATACATTTATACACTTTATACGATCGGATATCCTTCCGATGATATTTCAATTTGGCCATACTGTCATTCTCACTAACAACTCCATTCTATGTACTATGACTTTCCATGGTTCTCGGGATCTTTGCACCCTAAGACTATTTCGAGGTGTTACGATGTGCCGGTGAGCCACACACGCTCCATCGGAATGCCAACGAAATTCTTTAACCATTAAGTCCTTATTTGAAAAACTCTTTTCAAATTGTTATCAACATTCACCCCTAATCATTTTCCAATGATTTCTCATGTATGTACAAAATCCATTAAGTATTCCTAGCCAGGTCATATCCTGAATCTGACTCACTATGCTCTAGGCATTAAGTCATCAAGACATGTTCATGACACTTCTGATCAATCCAAGAAACTTGTTGGATTCGATCTAGTCCTATTCCAAACTCTTTTGGAATCTAAGGATTACTTATAATCCTTATGTCATGATTTTCATTAACTATTTCCTTTCGGAGACTCTTTTCCATGCATCTTGAATCTTATCAAGATCATGCTTATTATGGCTAGGTCTATACTGTTGCCAACATCTATCTGATAGATGTTTATGGATTATGTAAGTATGCTGCACCTTCTTTATATCTCTCATGCCAAATCATTACACTTTGCAATGATAGAAAAACTATTTCCTAGGGCAATGCATCTTGAGTCTCATCAAGGTCATTTTGGCAAAGTTTCATAGACGTTTATAACCACCTGAGTATGTCGTATCTCTATTAGGCCTTTCATAGCGATCCGTCTCTTAACACCAAGTCATTACACTTTGTAATGAAAAGAGACGTTTCCTAGAAACATTATGTGACACACATATGTAGATAGAAAACAGCAACACTCCCACTGGCTTTGACACGGTTATGGACTATTCACAAAATCCAGAGCTTTTGGTATATTTTGAGAATCCAAACCTTTCTGACATCTTAATGGATATCTTTCAGCCCATTCTCAAAATCCAATCCTTTGGCATATTTCGAGAATCTGAATATCCTTTCTTGCGAGATGCCCGCGGGGAAATCCCGGGCCCATGTACCTTTATACTGGCATATTCTTTGTGAGTCCTCATTAGTGTGCCGGTGATTCACACGCACTCCACTAACGACTTACATTATGCAGTATCCTTTCAGATTTCATCTTCTATTGAGAGCGCTTCTCTCGAAGTCAATTACATGACTCTGAGTATCGTCTCACTCAACCAGATGTTCTGAAGGTACGTTTCTGTCCATGTTGGTTTCCTTTTGATGATTACTCCCACTGGTTTTAAGACCAGTTGTAAAATCAATCAAACTGTCACATAGACTGTATCTCGTCCTAAGGTTCTCTTAATTGGCAGCAACCGGGCTCACCAATGCTTCCAAGTAGTCGGATTGAAAATCCGTACCAACTATAGTGTTTTACCTCATAACTTCGTATTTTTTTGTCGCAAACCCGAAAAATATCATATAAGATTCAGATCCAGGTAAAAAAAATACATAACCTGCTTTAAACTTTATACTAAAAATGAGTGGTGCCAAATAGAAAAGTTTATCTATAAAAATATACACTAAAGAACAAAAGTTTGTTGTGATTTTGTATATTTTGCCCTCCTAGAGAACTATATATATATATATATATATATATATATATATATATATATATATATATATATATATATATATATATATATATATATATTCTTTCTGTATATTTTGCCTTTCTAAACAACCCAATAACAAAAAAAAAAAAAAAAAAAAAAAAACAGTATCAAACATATAAAAGAAAATATAATAGTTTACTAGTTAAAGAAATGTTTAATAACTGAATTAAAAAAATAATAAACACCTTTTTATATTTCTCTTCTTTTCAAAAAAATATTACCATAACGTATTAGAACAATTTGGAAATCCATGAATGCAACAGCCGAGTATTTTTGACCAACTTGCGACATGCTAAATCGCCATATGGCACATGTAGCATAGCGTTTACCCGTCACTCCTATTTTTTAAACATTTTCCTTAGATATTAAATATTCACAATCCATTGATTACTGTTAAAAGTCCCGGGTATCATTATCTCATAACTCACAAGAGACAAAAAACTTGAATTGTTATGGAGTTATTGTGGTAGAGATTTGAGCTTGAAATTTTAAGAGCAAATTACAGTTTTGGTCCCTGTGGTTGACAGCTTTTTACACTTCAAGTTATCTTTTTGAAATTCCACATTTACGGTTCCTGTGGTGGCAAAAAGATAACAGATTTGGTCCCTGTGGTGGCCTTGTCTAAGTGAAAATACCAAACTGCCCTTCTTAATTTATTTTTTCTTTTTTTAATTTATTATAATTTATAGAATTAAAAAAAATTATCCCAAGAAATGGATCGAAAGGGCAAATCGAGAGTAAGAGTCGCAGAGAGAGAGAGAGAAAGGGCAAATCGAGAGTGGTGTTCGGGTGAAGGAACTAAATCCGGTTCCAAGAAATGAACGAAACCGATCGATGATTATCAAACTTCATACGATCGAGATCAAAGGAACGAAACCGATCGACAAAGAGAAAGAATCGGGAAAAGACAGACACGATCGAGAGGCAGAAAAGGAAGAACACACACACATGACGACTGTGTGTGTGCGTAAATCAGATATCGGCACATGTTTATATAAAATTCTGTTATTTGATTCTCAATTATTAATGGGTGTTCTTTGAATCTTGGATCTGGTAGCTTTCTCTTAAAAAGTTTCTAACTTTGTTTTACCTCTTTAGGGTTCTTGAAGTTTTAGTTTTTCCCTAATGGAGTTCTTTCAACCAGATGTTAAATTTGGTAAACAAATATGTTGAGATTTCAACTAAACAAACTCCAAACCAAAATCTACAATCCTCGACCTCATTGACGGTCTAGTTCACAGCTTCCAGGAGAAACACATGGATTTCTCGACTAGTTTTGATGATTTTTCGGATTTGTGGATGAGTTGGATTAGAGAAATGGATGTAGATGATAACAGAACGGTGGGAATCCATGGTGATAGGTTGTGGAGAGTAACGATGATGTCGAGTTTTACTTGAGTAGTGTTGTTTCGAAGGAGGACTTGATTTAGGATTTCGATTGCACCTGATGGGCCATTAATGGCTTGTTTGATGAGCATGATGATAAGATTAGAACTGCTGCTATGGCATGGTCGATTAATGGATGGATTTGAGATTGTATGAGGTTTAGAAGTAGAGGAATAGTTCCTGATTTTGCAATCCATATCTTGTTTCTGTAACGATGAGCAAAAAAAGTGTTAATTACTCGATGGATTTCTGGTTCAGAGAAACAAAACGAAATGAACCTTTCACTGCCATAAGCGAGACTGAGGAGAGCAAAAAATGCAGATTCTAATGATTTTTTTAAATTAATAATCAATAATAGATTTTAAAAAATGAAAAAGAAATAAGAAAGGGTAAATTGGTCATTTAACTTGGACCAGGGACCAAATTTGTAACAATTTTACCACCACAGGGACCTTCAACGTGAAATTTAAAAACAATGACTGTCAGTGTAAAATTGTGTAAACCACATGGACGAAAACTGTAATTTACTCAATTTTAATGAATGGGAATTTCGCTTTCGGATACATATTTCCTTTTTACGTGGATCACTTCAATTAAATAAGGGAAAAAAAGTTGCCAGATTTTAGTGTACATGACAGGTGGACGGACATAATCCAAAAAATGTCGGATACTAAAATCAAAGAAAATATATGTTTAAATATTTTAGTCGATAAGTTATTGAAGACATTGTTACAGAAGTGGTGAATATTTATAATAAGCACAAACAACATATAAAATTAACATGTTTTAGTTTGCTCAATACGTAGTTGCATAATCGGTTGATGTTTGTTAGAAAAAATGACTAATATAGTCGACTTCGTTAAATATTTATCAAGAAATAGTCAAAAAAATCTCAAATGATCTAAATAATCAAAGGAAATCGCAAATGGGAAGGTTTATTGCGATTGTATAAGTCATTAATGCATGTGTTATGCATTAGTGACTTGCATATTTGAAATTTAATTAGCTCATGGTTCAAGGTACATAAATCCAATTTTTCTTTTTATTTTAGGCTATGGGGTGTCATAACGAAGAGAACGCGAGGACGGGGGAGAGAGAGAAAAAGGAGAACCAATGAGAATGGAAGAAACGGAAGAAGGGGCTTTCTAAGACTGTCTCCGAGAAGACGTGTGAGAACGAGCATGCGAAGGAACGGAAGAGGGGGCGGTATTTGGCCGCGTTCCAGGCGCCAACTCAGCAAGACGCACATACGTCCTTCTCCACACCCCATAGCCTTACTTTCTTTTTCACATTTTCAAGTTGCGGAAATCCTCTAAACTCTTTGGTAGCTGAAGGATACCATCATTTTATAAGTTTTTTTTTCTTTTAAAATGTTATTCCACTAAAAAATTGGATCTTTTGCTTCCGAAAAAACCATATCATCGTAGACTAGAAAATCGGAGGTTTTGTGCGTTAACTTGTACATTATGCACTAATCTTATACAAATCCAACATAATTGAGAGAAAATCACAGATAGATATACTCATCTGCTTGCTTTTCAAAAAAGGTTTTCAAAATATGCACCATGACTGCGTTGAAATGAGGTTTTTTTGTCGACTTGCTTGCTTTCCAAAAAAAGGTTTTCAAAATATGCACCAGGAAATCTCTTTTTGAAAGACAATTGTCGTTCAACCGTATTCATTTGAAACTATAATGACTTTCAAACATTTTTTAATAACAATTGTTAATTGTTATATTAGTATGAGATAATTATCTAGATTTTCAACTTATGATAATTAATTTGTATTCATGGTGCAAATTATAACTCTTTATTTACCAAAATGTTTATGTATTAATTACTACAACTTTTAAACAATGATACATTTAAATATGAGCGACTTTAGTAAATAAAAACAAGTTCGCGGAAAAATAATGCTAATATGTTCAAAGTATATCCAGAATCTATGTCAATTAGTTCAACATATGTTTGATTCTTCAAAAACAATGTCATGGTTATTTAACAAATGATTGATTCTGTGTATTTTTTTAATTGATTAATTGATTAGCACTTAATATTTGATTTTTTTGTTTGAATAAAAACCAAAATTGTATAACGTTGGACACATTATTTTAATCTTAATTATATGCATTTAATAATGTTTAATGCTAAAAAAAAGTATATGTAATAACTTTGTTGTTAGTATTTGCTAGATGTAATTCCAATACACAATGTTAGGATCGAGACACTTAGCATACGAACACTAAACTCACACACTCGGCTCACAAATTAAGAACACAATAATTTAACGTGGTTCGGTCCAAAATAACCTACGTCCACGGCGGATAACTAGGAATGTATATTGCTTCTATGTTTTTTGTGTTGTGTGGTGCATCTTTAACATTGCAGTTACACCCATATATATAGGTGTTGTGATACATTAAATAATGAATACATTGAAGGCCTTAATTGACTAATTTGATTTCACCAACCATGGACTCACCAACCATGGTGGATTTGTCAAAGCCTTCACATCTAACAATCTCCCACTTGAAGGCTTGAACAATGTAGTCTTTCTCTGCCATCCAAGTCTTGCAACGGACCTTCAAAAAACATTTTTGATCTTAGCTCCTTCCTAGTTATCCTGGCCTTCTCTTCAATTATCCTGAAGGCCAGTTGAAGCTATGCAAAGCTTCAACTTCTCTAAGGTAACAACCTTAGTCAACATATCAGCTGGATTTTCAGTTCCTTTGATCTTCTTCAACTTCAGAGTACCATCATTAATTCTTTCTCTGATGAAGTGATATCTCAGCTATATGTGCTTTGTCTTTGAATGGAAGACAGGATTCTTTGCAAGGTGTATTGCACTTTGATTATCACAAAACAGTGCACAATCAACTTGTTCCTTGCCAAGTTCTTCGAGAAAGTTCTTCAACCATATAAGCTCTTTGCTTGCTTCAGCAACTGCCATATACTCTGCTTCTGTGGTTGAAAGGGCAACAGTTTTCTGGAGTTTAGACATCCAACTCACTGCAGTGCCTCCTACTGTAAAGACATACCCGGTAGTGCTTTTGTATGAGTCTTTGCAACCACCAAGGTCTACATCTGCAAAACCCTTCAGAATGACATCTTTTCCTTTAAAATGCAATGCCACTTTTGAAGTTCTCTTCAAATATCTTAGCAGCCATTTAACTGCTTCCCAATGTTCTCTCCCCGGATTGGACATAAATCGACTAACAACTCCCACTGCATGTGCAATATCTGGTCTCGTGCATACCATTGCATACATGAGACTACCAACTGCAGATGCATAAGGTACTTTAGCCATTTCTTTCTTGTCTTCATCTGATTTTGGTGACTGAACTTTAGAAAGCTTAAAGTGACTTCCCAAAGGTGTGCTTCTGATCTTGGCATCTTTAAGGCTGAACTTCTCTAATACTTTCTCAATGTATTTCTCTTGAGAGAGTGTCAAAGAGCCATCTTCTTTGTTTCTGAAAATACTCATCCCGAGTATTTGGTTTGCAGCTCCCAAGTCTTTCATCTCGAATTCTTCAGACATTTGTTTCTTTAACTTCTTGATTTCTGACATGTCTGAACCTGCAATCAACATATCATCTACATAGAGTAGTAGAATGATATAAGGAACCCTTAAACTTCTTGATATAACAACAATGGTCATTGTTACATCTATTGTAACCAACTCTTCTCATGAAGTTATCAAACTTCAAATACCATTGTCTTGGCGCTTGTTTCAAACCATACAAGCTCTTCTTTAATTTACACACCAAGTTTTCTTTGCCTTTAATCTGAAAACCCTCTGGTTGTGTCATGTAAATTTCTTCATCTAGGTCACCATGTAGAAAAGCTGTCTTGACATCTAGCTGCTCTAGATGCAAACCTTCTGCTGCTACAATGCTGAGAACCAGCCGAATAGTAGTCATTTTCACCACTGGAGAAAAGATTTCATTGAAATCAACTCCCTCTTTCTGTTGAAACCCTTTGACTACTAATCGGGCTTTGTACCGTTTGGTACCATCATGTTCGTCCTTGACCCTGAAAACCCATTTGTTCTGAAGAGCCTTCTTCCCAGCTGGAAGCTTCGTTAGAAGCCAGGTCTTGTTCTTCTTAAGCGACTTCATTTCATATTTCATTGCTAGCTCCCACTGCAATGAATCTTTCAACTTCTTAGCTTCAGAGTAACACTGGGGTTCACCATTTTCTGTCAAAAGAATATAGTTGACAGATGGTGAGTATCTTTGTGGTGGTCTGATGACTCTAGAAGATCTTCTTAGTTGAACTTGAGGTGTGGCTGGAGACTCTGGAGCTGGAGGACTGGTTTCTTCATCTTTAGAGTCATTTCTGGAATCATCCTCTGAGCTCCCACTGTCAGTTGAATCTTCCCCAGATTCAGGGATTTCAACTGAAGCTTCTTTCTTCATTGCACCACCTTCATATTCAACGTACTCCTTCTGGACTTCTGAACTTTTGGTGTTTATGTCTTTATATAACTCAGCTTCGTTAAAGGTGACATTCTTGCTTCGGATTATCTTTCTGCTTTCACTGTCCCAAAGCCTGTAACCCATTTCATCTGACCCATAACCAATAAATGTGCACTTCTTGGTCTTTGAATCAAGTTTATCCCTGTCACCATCTTTTAACAAACTGTAAGCACTACAACCAAAGACTTTCAGGTGTTTGAGACTTACTTCCTTCTCTTGCCACATTTCTTCCGGCAATTTAAAATCCAAGGGAACACACGGTGAACGGTTAATCAAGTAGGCTGCAGTGTTAACTGCATCAGCCCAGAATGTCTTTGGTAAACCAGCATTCAACCTCATGCTTCTAGCCCTTTCATTCAGAGTTCTATTCATTCTCTCAGCTACACCATTCTGCTGAGGGGTTCCTGGGACCGTCTTGATCATCTTTATCCCTTGCTTGGCACAATAGTCAACAAACTCCTTGCTTATGTATTCACCACCATTATCCGACTTCAGGCATTTTACCTTCAAATCAGTTTCATTTTCAACAGCAGATTTCCATATCTTAAAAGTATCAAATACATCAGATTTATTTTTAAGAAAATAGACCCATACCTTGCGTGTTGAATCATCGATAAATGTTACATAGTAGTTTTTGCCTCCTAGGGATGAAACTGGTGTTGGTCCGAATACATCCGAGTGAACAAGCTCCAACTTCTGAGCTTTCGGTGTCTTCCCCGTCTTTACAAAAGTAACCCGCTTTTGTTTCCCTAGAACACAGGATTCACAGAATTCTGTTTCAACTTTCTTCAAGTCTGGAAACTTCCCTTTCTGAGCCAACATCTTCAATCCCTTATTGCTCATGTGTCCGAGTCGTTGGTGCCATAAATTAGATGGACTCGGATTTGTGGTTACTGCATGAACACCATCACTAGGTATCTCTACCATGTATAGAGTGCCTTTCTTCTTTCCTTTGGCAATCACCAAGTTGCCTTTGATCACTTTCCATTGTCCACCCCCAAAGTGAACATCAAACCCTTCATCATCCAACTTACCAACTGAAATCAACTTTCTCCTTAAGTTTGGAATAACCCTGACATCTTTCAATGTCCATGTGGTTCCTAAGGAGGTCTTCAAATCTACGTCTCCGATACCCGTAATATCAAGCACTTGATCATCGGCCAAACGAACTTTGCCAAGAGCACCTGTTTGTAGGTTCTTGACCATATCTGGGCATGAGACAGCATGGAAAGAAGCACCTGAATCCATAATCCAGGATTCTGCTAAATTCTCAACACAACATATGAGAAAATCTCCTGATTCTTCAGAGGATACATTGTTTACTTCTTTCTTTTCAGCTTGTGGTTTTGGGCATTGGCTTCTGAAGTGACCTTTTTTTTTTTGCAATTCCAGCATTCAATGTCTTTTCTGGTTTTTGACTGTCCTCTTTTTCTGGACTTTGATCTGCCTCGACCACGTCCTCTTTCGTTTTTTCTTCCTCTACTTTCTGTATGCAATATAGAACTAGAACTAGAAGTCTCACCATTGCTTCTCCGTCTGATATCTTCATTTACAATCAAGTCACGAATACTCTCGAAAGTGAGTTTGGTAGTGCCAGATGCACTACTAACAGTTGTGACTGTGCCTGACCAACTGTCGGGCAAAGATGATAAAAGGAGGAGCGCTTGTACTTCATCTTCAAACTTTATTGCAACTGAGGCTAAACGAGAAATAATCGAGTTAAACTCGTTTATGTGAGCGGTAACTGACATGCCTTCCTTCATCTTGGTGTTAACCAACTGTTTGATGAGGAACACTTTGTTTGAAGCGGACGGCTTCTCGTACATGTTGGACAAAGCCTTAAATACTCCATAAGTAGTTGTTTCATTGACAATGTTATACGCAACACTCTTTGCCAATGAAAGCCTAACTACGCCCAAGGCTTGTCGATCCAATAACTTCCAATCTTCATCATACATGTCATCCGGTTGTACGCCCAACATAGGCAAATGCAAACTTTTCTGATACAACATATCTTCAATTTGCATCTTCCAAAATCCATAATCGGTTCCATCAAACTTGTCAATCTTGATTTTACCGTCTTCAGCCATTTTAACGGACAAAATGCACTTTTCTTTCAGAAATTAAGGGTGAAAATGCAATTTTTCTGAAATTCAGGGGCTAAACTGCAATTTTTCTGAAATTCAGGGGCTAAACTGCAATTTTCAGAAAGTTCGGGGGCTAAACTGCAATTTTCTGAAAGTTCGGGGGCTAAACAGCAATTTTCTGAAAGTTTGGGGGCTAAACTGCAATTTTCTGAAAGTTCAGGGCTAAACTGCAACTTTCTGAAAGTTCAGGGACTAAACTGCAATTTCCTGAAAGTTCAGGGACCTGTTTTGCAATTTTCGGAACTCCAGGGACTGTTTTGCAAATTTTGGAACATCAGGGACCTGTTTTGCAAATTCTGAAACTTCAGGGACCTGTTTTGCAAATGCTACAGTACCGCTACAGTGTCGTCTTCTCCGGCGAAACTCCGGTGCTATAGTGTCGTCTTCTCCGGCGAACTGGTTTTTCCGGCCAATTTTCCGGCGAGTTTTGATCAACTTTGACCGGCGATTTGGAGGTCTTTCGGTGCTCAAAAAATTCGAAAAAATATATTTTCGGAATCTGCGGAACGAGACCTTTCCAACGGCGTAAACCAAAATCGTTTTTGAGACAAAAAATTTTCGACCCAAAAACAGAAAATCACTCTCTGGAGCTATACCAAGGCTCTGATACCACTTGTTAGGATCGAGACACTTAGCATACGAACACTAAACTCACACACTCGGCTCACAAATTAAGAACACAAGAATTTAACGTGGTTTGGTCCAAAATGACCTACGTCCACGGCGGATAACTAGGAATGTATATTGCTTCTATGTTTTTTGTGTTGTGTGGTGCATCTTTAACATTGCAGTTACACCCATATATATAGGTGTTGTGATACATTAAATAATGAATACATTGAAGGCCTTAATTGACTAATTTGATTTCACCAACCATGGACTCACCAATCATGGTTGATTTGTCAAAGCCTTCACATCTAACACACAATATATATCCTCCTAGATAATCCAATAACAATAAAACACTATCTAACACGTAAAAAGAATATAATAATTTAACCACAAATAAATGTTAAACAACTGAATTAAAAAACAATAAATAATTTAAATATTTTTGTTTATTGTTTTTCAAAAAATATAAACAACATATATTAGAACAATTTGGAAAACCATGAATGCAACAGGCGAGTATTTTGACCAACTTGCAACATGTAATATAGCGTTTTAACTGTTGATACTGATAAAGACGATTTGTCGATTTCGGTCTTTCGGCGTCAAAATGCCCACACTTACCCGTCACTCCTATAGTCCTCTTTTTCAACATTGTCGACAGATATTAAATAATCATATGATCCATTGATTTGTGTTCATTTAAGCATGGGTATCATTATTTCATATAACTCACAAGAGACAAAAACTTGAATTCTTATTGTGGTAGAGATTTGAGCTTGAAAATTCAATGGATGAGAATTCCACTTCCGGACTATATATTCCTTTTCACGTTGATCACTTCAACACTCCTTAAATAAGAAAAGTTGCCACATGGTAGTGTAGATGACATGTGGATGGACATAATCCAAAATACGTCGGATACTAAAATCAAAGAAAATATATATATCTAATGTTTTGGTCGATAAGTTATTTGAAGAAAATATATATAATTAACATGTTTTAGTTTACTTAATACATAGTTGCATAATTGGTTGATATTTATTTGAGAAAATGACTAATATAGCCAACTTTTTAAAGAGGGTGTTTGAGATTGTTTATTTAAAACAACTTATACTTGTTATTGAAAGTGTTTATTAGTTTATCCGATGTGAAAACGAAGTTTAAAAAAAGTGCTTGTTTTAGCTTATCCTATACCAAAACTTAATAAGTCAATAAGTTATTTTTTAGTGTTTGACAAACGGTGTTTATGTGTGTAACACAGAAATGACTTATCAAAACTGTTTAAATAAGTTAATAAGTAATGATGCTATAACTTATCAAAAACTGTTTCTTTAAGCAGATAAAAGCTTATGAAATATGTTCATCCAAACACTTAAAACTGCTTATCATCGGTGTCAAACCGCAATAAGTCAATAAGCATCTCAAATAAGCAATCCTAAACACCTCCTAAATATTCTTTAAGAAATAGTCAAAAAATCTTAAATAACTTAAATAGCCAAGAAAATCGCAAATGTGAAGGGTTGATTGAGATTGTATAAACCACTAATGCATGTGTTATGCATTAGTGACTTGCATATTTGCGATTTGGTTCATGGGTCTAAGGTAAATAAACCCACATTTCTTCATTTTACTCTCATTTTCACATTTTCAAGTTGTAGAAAATCCTTTAAATTCTTTGATAGCCGAAGAATATCCTCATTTTATAAGTTTTTTCCTTCTAAAATGTTCTTAATTTGTTTCTATTAAAAAGTTGTATATTATGCTTCCGAAAAACCATATCATCGTAAACTCGAAAAATCAGATGTTTTGTTTGTAACTACTTGTACGTTGTGCATTAAATGTTGTACAAACCCAGCGTAATTGAGAGAAAATCGTAAATAGATATACTGATTTGCATACAAATCAGTAATGCATATGCTATGTATTAAATACTTGTACAATCACAGATGCGTATATTTTTAAAATTTTGCTGCATACTACAACCTATGTAGTGCAAATCATACGTGGCTATGGTTTCTCTAACACATAAAATGGCAAAAATTGATAAAATATACCCATCCTGAAATCACAGACCAGAAGGATGCCACATAGGCAAAATAGCAGTTAACTCTCCAAAATCATAGTCAAAACCATTCATCTGCGATTTTTATAGCTATTAGGGTCATTTGAGTTTTTTTTTTTGCTATTTCTTGATAAATGTTTAAGAAAGTTGGCTATATTAGTCATTTTCTCTATTTACTATTTCTTGATAAATGTTTAAGAAAGTTGGAATGTTTAAAGATAACGCCTCTAACACCAATGGATAGTGACGCTACCTCTGGAGGAAACCCGTTTCTAATAACTTCCCGCAATGATGTTATATACCATAGGATGCAACACGATGCGCGTTCATTGACTTTGACTATTGATTTTAACCCATTTGACTTTTGATCAAACTTTTAAGGATTTAGGATATGGAATAAGGGTTTGACCTTTGAATGGGTTGGGTCACAAGTGTTGTTTAAAGATGGTTTAGGAGGTTCGTGTTGTTGAACATTTGAGGACGTGTGTGTGTATTTCCAGAGCTACAATTCAGGTGAGTCTTTTCACTATACTATGTGTGACATTGTATGCGTAGTTTGCTTGATACTCGTTAGGGTAGGATTGTTGTTAGACTAGTATAGTCTTGCTTGTTATTTATTTAGTCGTATGATTCGTTCTTAGGACTGTCGTGCCTGATGCCTGTCAGTGCCTAATACCCGATAGGGTTGGACTGTGTTTGATTCCCGATAGGGTTGGATTGTGATTGCTGCTTAGTAGGGTCGGACTGTTCCTGATGCCCATTAGGGTTGGACGGTTCCTGGTGCCCACTAGGTTGTAGCTATATGATGTGTCATGCGGTGAAATGTGTGGTATTTTGAGAAACTCACTAAGCTTTGTGTTTACTTTCTCAAGTTAAATGTTTTCCAAGTACTTCATCAGATAGGGGAAAGGACGCGACGTGGCTGTACTGCATCCAACACATTTTGTTTAAGACTTCTGCTGATTTACAATTTATGAATTGTAATTGATTTGATACTCAGGATTTTCGATATGTTGTTTTATTAAACATTGAATGAAAATATTTATGATATTAAAATGGTTTATTCAATTATACTCTGATTTTAAAAATGACAAATTTGGTCTTAAAATTCGGGACGTTACAATTGTCCATTAATTTGCAAGGAATTCGGAGTAGGGAAAATAGAGTGTGGGTGAAAGATTTGTGTCAAAAAATAGGATTAACTTCTTGTGGGTGCAAGAAAAAAATGAGTTAATTGAATTTGTCTGTTGTTCGTGGAGTTTGGGATTATATGTTCTTTGATTTTTCTTGTAGTTGTTAGAGAGAAAGCTCGTGTGGTATTTTGTGTGTTTGAGATCCTTCAAAATTATAGACATAAATTGAATGTTGTGATTATTTCATTGTTATGGATGGTACATGGTGTCAAATAACATGAAAATCTTGATTGTTAATGTTTAATTGTTTATGTGCCACAAAATGTTAGGGAAAAAGGATTTTATGGTTTAGGGTCGTGTTGATGATACATAGATATGATGGTGAGGTGTTGATAATGAGAGATTTTAATGTGGTTAGGAATGCTAATCAAAGTGGGGGTCTGTGTTTGATCAACTTGTAGCCGATAATATTTGTCTTTTGCATGGCATGACGAGTTGATAGATTGTGAAATTTAGAGAGGGATTGAAATACCACTAATGTAAATGATGAAGATACACCATTTGAATACAATCTTCTAAGTGTTCAAATTCTTTCTTGTTCTTTTATAAAGTTTTTGTTTAATTTTGTTTAAATTACGTTAAATTCATATATATATATATATATATATATATATATATATATATATATATATATATATATATATATATATATATATATATATATATATATATATATATATATATATATATATATATATATATATATATATATATATATATATCATTATTATATATAAACGCTAGTTATCTTTAAATTTAAGCAGAAAATAAAGGAAGGGTTTTTTTAGCTGGACAAGTGGCACGGATGAACATAAAGATGAGAAAATTGTAAAGGCTTTATTTGAACAGGAGGACTTTAAATTTTGACACGTCAGCAAGTTCATCTCAAATACTTGGATCCCACGACGTCTTGTAGGACACGTAAGGTCACCGCCCTTCTTCTCGATTAAGATCGCAGCACACCAGCCATGACGCTTCTCTGAAAAGTTGAGGAACACCGCCACCCTTTAATATTTTTTCTAAGACACGTGTGTATCTTTACCACTTCACCGTTTTTAGAGACCAATGGATTTCTTGCACGAGATCTGAACACCTGCTATCATTAGACGCACCTGTTCTCCGTTGCGTCCATTTTCCATCTATGATTCTTCTTATGCCACTGCCTCCCTCCATACTATCGACCTCCTTATCGCTCCCTATTTTCTCTAAGAACCCCGCTTCTCATTCCTATTTTCCATAACCCAGAGGTCTCTAATGTCATCACGTTTGAATGTTCGGGACACGTGCCCTCCTCATCTACTCTTCTCCACCGCTTTCTCATCCAATTTCTCTTTTTCTTTCGGTACATCACTGGGATTGTCTTCTCTCATTTGGTTCCTCTTTCTCTCGCTGCAAACAGATCGTCCCTCCTCTTTGGTTTCCTTTCCATCTTTCTCGCGTGGTTTTGATTTGGTGGATGATGGCTCAATATTCATATACAGTTTGACGGGTTCGGGATTCTTTCATCTCTCTATTTGCAGATATCGCAACATAAGCACTACAAACTTCTTCCTTCTACATCTCTGATATATCGTGAATTTAGAACAAAGGGTCATCAAAAAATTGTTCGTAAACTGAGATCACGGCTACTTGTTGAAATCGACAGAACTTGATGGTTGAAGACAAAGAGCTATTTTAAGACGAAGTTTTGGTAATGATTTCGATTTTAGTGTATGTGTATTTAGGTTACAGTCTTTGATTTCATTGTATATTTCATCGACTTTGGAATTTTGCTTCTAATGGTTAATCGATTTGTATATTTCATTGTATATTTCATCTGTGGGTGTTATTGCTCCCAATGGTTGTCGATTTGTATATTTCATCGGCTTTGAAATTTTGAATAATTAAATTAAATGATTGAAATCACGATTTTGAAATGCAGAGATGTTATAAGGTTAGATTCATGTTTGATATCCCGGAGCTAGCGACTACAAAATGGGGGAAGCTAATAGATGAAAGTGACGTTCAAGCTATTCTCACCTCCAAACTGAGGCTTCCTTTCAAAGTGTATGTAATCAATTGTTGTATTCTCTTTTCTGAGTTATCTTTTTGGTTTTTTTGGGATCATAACGCCTTCACATCATCTCACTAGGTAATAAAGGTTATAATTGCAGATATATTGATACCTAAGAGATGATGAATTGTACGTCCGTTGATCTAATTAAAGGTTAGATCTCTTGAATTTCAATTAAATTAAGTTCACAATGGTCATTCCTTGCACACAGTAGTTTAGGGGTCTTTGTTAGGATCGAGACACTTAGCATACGGACAAGGAACTCACACACTCAGCTCACAAATTAAGAACACAAGAATTTAACGTGGTTCGGTCTAATCTGACTTACGTCCACGGCGGGTAACTAGAAGTTTTATTGCTCTGTGTTTATTTGTGTTGTGTGGTACATAAATCTCTTCAACTGAAGCTCTATTTATATGTGTAAGCAATTAATGTGAAATGAAGAACTTGGAATGAGGCTACCAAACTTATTAGGCTACCAACCATTCACCAACTCTTCAAACTTCACCAACCTTTGAATAAATCTTCAAAAGCTTCACATTTACCTAACAATCTCCCACTTGAAGATTTTGAACAACGTAGTCTTTCTCTACCGTCCAATTGTTGCAACAATTCTTCAATCTCTCACTTGAAGCCACGGAACAATCTTCACCTGTGCTTCAACTGTGCATTCCAAAAAAAAAACACTTTTAATCTTAGCTCTTTCCTAGTTACCCTGGCCTTCTCTTCAATTAACCTGAAGGCTAGTTGAAGCTACCGTTAGCTCCAACACATTAGTCATGGCTAAGTCTGCCACTGACCTGTTCTCTGTCTCCACCGGCTCCCACTGAAATGAACTGCCCGATCCTGGAACATCCTGAGAACAAACGACACTCTCCATGTGTAGCAGATAATCTGGAGAGATTTTTACAGATGGAATACTGGTTTTCTTAACCCACTGTGTTCTGGGTATTCTAGCTGAAACACAACCCTTGCTCCCACTGCTATGAATGCCCTTGACTGGTATTTCTGAACCGTTCCAAACACGTTCAACCTGAATCTGACCTGTGACTCTGGGTTTGCCATCTGCAAAGCAAACCTTCTTCTGTCTACGAGACTCTATGAACCGGACTTTAGTCTTCTTCTGAACTGGGACGGTTACTCCCTCAGACGGTAAACTGACCATATATAATGAACCCCTCTTGTGTCCACGAGCTATCACACGATTTTCTTTGACTACCTTCCACTGCCCATTCCTGAACTTAACCTCGTGCCCTTGTTCATCCAACTGCCCAACAGAAATCAACTGTTTCTTCAGACTTGGAATTACTCGGACATCCTTCAAAGTCCATGGACCGACTGGAGTCTTCAGATCTAAGTCACCTATGCTCGTCACATCAAGAACCTCGTCGTTTGCTAGTCTTACCTTACCAAAATCCCCTTCTTTCAGATTCCGCAGTGCTTCACGGCTGTGGGTAGCGTGAAATGAAGCACCCGAATCCATAACCCAGGAATCCACATTGCTCTCCACACTACAGATCAAAACATCATCATCTGAATGGTCTACTGCAACGTTAACTTCTTTCTTGTCTTTTGGACATTGATTCCTGAAATGTCCAACCTTTTTACAGTTCCAACAAGTCACATCATTCCGAGTCCTCGACTGACTCCTTCTCCTGTTCCTGCTCCCACTACCTCTGTTATTTTTTCTACCTCTGACCGCATTCAATTGTTCACTTGATGATTTCCCGTAATTTCTTCTTCTGACGTCTTCGCCTAGAATTAAATCCTGAATTCCCTCAAAAGTGAGCTCTTTCGATCCTGCGGAACTAGTAACGGCTGTAACTGTTCCGGACCAACTGTCAGGTAATGATGATAACAGTAGTAAAGCTTGAACTTCATCCTCAAACTTTATTCCCACTGACCCAAGTCTGGATAAAATCGAGTTTAAATTGTTGATGTGCACTGTAACTGAACTTTCTTCCCTCATCCTCGTGTTGACTAACTCCCGAATCAGGAAGACTTTATTTGCTGCCGACGGCTTCTCGTACATATTAGACAATGCCTCCATGATTCCTTTTGTCGAGGTCTCCTTCAAAATGTTGAAGGCAACATCCTTTGACAACGCTAGTCTAATAAATGCCTTGGCCTTTTTATCCAAAGTCTCCCACTGTGCCTGTGTCATCGCCTCCGGTTTTTCACCTAAAATTGCGTCCAAGTCTTTCTGCACGAGCAAATCTTCAATTTGCATCTTCCACCAACCAAAGTCCTTCCCATCAAACTTCTCAATCTGAATCTTGCTGCTTTCTGCCATTATAACGGACAAGCTGCACCTTTTTCAGAAATTAAGGGTAAAAATGCAAATTTTCTGAAGTTTTAGGGCTCAACTGCACTTTTCTGAAAGTTCAGGGGCTAATCTGCACTTTTCTAAATGTTCAGGGACTAAACTGCACTTTTCTGAAAGTTCAGGGACCTATCTGTAATTTTCTGAAAGTTCAGGGGCTAAACTGCAATTTTCTGAAAGTTCAAGGGCTAAATTGCAATTTTCGAAACTTCAGGGACCTGTTTTGCAATTTTCTGGAACCTTAGGGACCTGTTTTGCAAATTCTGGAACTTCAGGGACCTATTTTGCAAATTCTGGAACTCCAAGGACCTATTATGCAAATTCGGGAACTTCAGGGACCTGTTTTGCAAATTCTGGAACTTCAGGGACCTATTTTGCAAATTCTGGAACTGTAGGGACCTGTTTTGCAAATTCTGGAACTTCAGGGACCTGTTTTGCAACTTCTGAAACCTCAGGGACCAGTTTTGCAAATGCTACAGTACCGCTACAGTGTCGTCTTCTCCGGCGAAACTCCGGTGCTACAGTGTCGTCTTCTCCGGCGAACTGGTTTTTCCGGCCAACTTTCCGGCGAGTTTTGACCAACTTTGACAGGCGATTTGGAGGTCTTCCGACGCTCAAAAAATTCGAAAAAATATATTTTCGGAATCTGTGGAACGAGACCTTTCCAACGGCGTAAACCAAAATCGTTTTTGAGACAAAAAATTTCCGACCCAAAAACAGAAAATCACCCTCTCGTGCTAAACCAAAGCTCTGATACCACTTGTTAGGATCGAGACACTTAGCATACGGACACGGAACTCACACACTCAGCTCACAAATTAAGAACACAAGAATTTAACGTGGTTCGGTCTAATATGACCTACGTCTACGGCGGGTAACTAGAAGTTTTATTGCTCTGTGTTTATTTGTGTTGTGTGGTACATAAATCTCTTCAACTGAAGCTCTATTGATATGTGTAAGCAATTAATGTGAAATGAAGAACTTGGAATAAGGCTACCAAACTTATTAGGCTACCAACCATTCACCAACTCTTCAAACTTCACCAACCTTTGAATAAATCTTCAAAAGCTCCACATTTACCTAAGGGGCTGTTTGGTTCGTTGGAATTCGAGGGAATTCGAGGGAATTGGAATCCAATTCCTTCGAATTCCTGCGTTTGGTTCAAGTTTTTTATGAAGG
Organism: Cichorium intybus; assembly: GCA_023525715.1. NCBI lineage: Eukaryota > Viridiplantae > Streptophyta > Magnoliopsida > Asterales > Asteraceae > Cichorium > Cichorium intybus. The sequence goes on along the minus strand of CM042016.1, from coordinate 48,145,681 downwards.
AATTGGATTCCAATTCCTTTGAAATGGAGGGAATGAATTCCTTCAGTGGATGGAAGGAATTAATTCCCTTGGAGGAGGGAATGTGCAAGATTACCATTATACCCCTTCCATTACCTCACAAATTGAAACCCTCTACCACCACCCACCACCACCACCACCCACCACCCATCGCCGCCACCACCACCACCCACCGCTGCCACCACCATCGCCACCCACCACCACCACCCACCGCCGCCGCCACCATCGCCACACCACCACCACCACCACCACCGCCATCCACCGCCATCCACCACCACCACCACCATCACCACCACCACCACCACCACCACCACCACCTACCGCTACCACCAACCACCGCCACCATCACCACCACCTACCGCCACCACCAACCACCGTCACCCACCGCCACCACATGCCACCGCCACCATCACCACCACCACCTACCGCCACCACCAACCACCGTCACCCACCGCCACCACCGCCGCCGCCATCGCTACCCACCACCACCGCCGCCGCCTCTATCGCTACCCACCACCACCACCATCACCACCACCACCACCACCACTACCCACCACCACCGCGACCACCACCATCACCACCACCTACTGCCACCACCAACCACCGTCACCCACCGCCACCACATGCCACCGCTACCATCACCACCACCACCTACCGCCACCACCAACCACCGTCACCCATCGCCACCACCAACCACCGTCACCCACCGCCACCAGCACCACATGCCATCGCCACCACCATCACCACCACCACCCACCGCTACCATTCACCACTAGCAACAAGTTATATAAAAAGTAAATATTATGCAAAACACAATAAGGGCAAATTTGTCATTTACATGGATTCCAATTCCATTTCCTGACAACCAAACAGAAAATGGAATTAGATTCCAAATCCATTTCCAGCCAACCAAACAGAATATGGAATTGGATTCCAATTCCTGATAGATTCCAATTCCTTGACAGATTCCAATTCCTTCAAAAACTTTCTGCGAACCAAACGCCACCTAACAGTCTTTTGGTTGGATATTTAAATGTTATCTTTTGTTTATGCGGCTACCTTTGAAGGGATGTAATTTGGAAACATCGATGGCCCAAGGTGTGAGTTCTTTCGTTCTTGATGTTTCATTTTTAATCAATTGTTGATAATTTCTTTTACTTTTTGCAACAATTTGGATTCAGACAAAGCGGATGATTAAACCCTTACTGATAAGGATCTAAGTTTCACATGCCTCAAGGTAAATAAACATCCTCTGTCTTCTTCAACTCATTAGTAAACACATACAAATGAATGCTAATGATACAAATTTCAGTGAGGAAATTAATATAAGCCGACGTGTAAATTGACTTCAAAAGCATCCATGAAACAAAGTAATAAGATTGGTGAAGCAACTGTGAGGTCACTAAATTTCCAACCGTTTTTAACCTCAAAAAACCTTTTTTCAATCGTAGATAGTTCTTGAACCTCTTATGTATTCTAATTGGTATATAAAATGGAAAGATTTTGGTGGAGTGGTTTGGGACGTTGGGTCAAACCGTGGTGAGCTTACACCATCTTCTGCTTTAAAAGAAATGCTTTTTGTTTAAAAACTTTTCTAGAATGTGTTGCATTTAGCCAAAATTAATTTATCGGAGACTATAATTGGAGCATAAAAATAAATATATTCATCTATTTATAAAAATATATGGCGCATCTTTAGTAGTTAAATATTTCGTTGTAGCTTTTGAAATGAATCCCAAGTCAAATGTCTGAGGTGTCATCACAAATCTGATGCATACGGAAATATCATGGAGATTACTCGAGAGATATTTGATTGGGTCGAGTTCACTAGAAGATGTCGTGACTCGGTTTACAAGCCTTGGAGATTTATACATAGAAAAACATGTATAGATGTGGAATGTTTGTTTGTTTATTTTTTAATCATATAGTCATTATATAAACTTTTTGAAAAACAACTAATAAAAAATCCATTTTAAAGGCGTGCCACTTATGTTCAAGCACAAAAGCACTCGACTTGTACATAAGGCTCCAAATATATTGTCGGTTATATTGAAGAGATCCAAGTATTAAAAGTTATTAAGGAGTGTATTACATAAAAATTATTAAAAAAAATTAAATCATAAAGATTGTGTCTTTCTAAAATATAAATAATCGCTTATTTTAATTAGGAGGAAAGTTATGGAAAAACCTACCGTTCTTGGTGGCTATACTTCTTTTGTAGAATTACATCACATGCAAAGAAACGATAAGTTCTGAAAAGTCCCTTTTGTCTAAAGAACGTGGAAGTTAAAAAAGTAGATTATCAACAGAATCTGCAGTTAAAATAGTCAAAATAGTAATTTCTCAAAACACCCAAAAAACCAAATACAATAAGTAATTCAGGTGGTCATGGCAGTAATCAGATAGTCAAGATAATAGAGGTAGTTAGGGAATTGATAAAGTGAAAACCGGTAAGAAACGTGTTAAAGTTGAATGAGATAAACTAAGATTGCTAAGTTGAAGTCGAAGAAAAACAATAGATGTTTCACCTGACAAAACGATGTAAGCCCAATAGAATTTTAATTTTGAAGTATTATTTGGAGTACTAATACTTTTTATGATTTTTGGGAGTATTTCTTAAATTTATGATGATCTTAATTTTATGCCCAATAGAATTTTAATTTTGAAGTATTATTTGGAAGAGTACTAATATTTTTATGATTTTTGGGAGTATTTCTTAAATTTCTGATGATCTTAATTTTACTTTTTTTAAGCGCTTTCAAACATGAAATAAAAATGTTAATTCATTTTGTTTTACGCAGGTTTCAATGGTCACTTTCCAACTTTACAAACTATGTGTAAAGTCATGATTTTGGGATTCAGTAATGGAGTTAGTACCTGTATACCAATACGTCATTGGATTGGTGATATCTATGCCAATTGTCATAGCATGGTAATGTTAAACAAAGCATTCAATAAGTTGTTCAACTTTAAGGATTTTTGCGAGGAAAAGACAAGGACAAGCCTGAAACTACTTGATTTATGTATCATAGCATCCTATTTTTATTTCCTTCTATTAAGTGTTAGTAACATTGTACTTCTAACATTTTGTAAAAGAAATACCAAATTATCCTTTATATCAAAGAGTTGATGTGTATTTTATAAAAAAATACAGGCAAATTACCTTTCATGGGTCGTGCTTAGCACGACCTTCCGACGTCCCTAGTATATATATATATATATATATATATATATATATATATATATATATATATATATATATATATATATATATATATATATATATATATATATATATATATACTCTGTCTAAAATAAGAATTAATTAAATCATGTTTTTATTCTATATAATGTATATACATTGTTAAAATAAAACTTGACGTTTTAGTTAATTTTTCCATAAATAAAATCAGACAGTAGTTACGAATTTCTATCATATGTTCACTAATTTGACAAATTAGTCATCAAACCACTCCAATTACATCCCTGTCAACCACCAAACATCTTTTTCATTTTGACAAGTAATCTAACCACAAAAATCCATCTACTAATCACCAATAACACTACTATTGGAAGTCCAATAAGTGGTACCCGCCAAATTCATCGCAGTCTCAAGTGAAAAGACAAATTTGCCCCTATATACACCGCCATTTACACGCACTGACTCAAAATTGAACCAATGAAGTTTCCCACACTTCGTTAACATTTAGCAGTTACTTCTTTCAATCATTTATATATAGAAACCAGCTTTGTCAAAGTGAACAGTCGTCTTTGCGGAAATTGAGGGGTCTTACGTCATCGTTCATCATTGGTGGTATGTTCCTTCAGTTTCTTTCAATAAATTTCATCTTCTTGTGATTTGAATTCAGTTCCGTCAACTTTTTAGAAGTATTTGAGACGTGGTTTATGAATATTGTATAAAGCAGGTTGTTGAAGGTGATTATGATTTTATACACGCATATTAGATGTATATGTATTAGATTTGGAATTTTGTGCAGCTCATAAGTTGTTAGTGTGTCAAGGTAATTTCTACGATTTGATGGTTCGTGCTCTGTATTCTGGTTACGGTGTACTAAATTGTTTCATAGTCGTATACGAGTCTTCTTCTTTCATCATTTTCAGGTTATTCCTTTAGTTTCTACTATAAATTCTCGATGTAATTCGATTTATCGTCTCCAGATTCAAGTGATTGATGTAATTATGTGCAATTGGCTGAATATTATATTGTCTAGATAGTTAAGGGTGATATGTAATCGAATTGAAATATTATGCAGCTAATCAGTTGTTCGTAACTTAGTATGCGTCAAATGTAATTTTTCCGTTTCATGATTCGTTTTCGCATTTGAATGATTTGAAGATAATAACGTTTGATTTTGTTGAAATTTCTTCTTGTAGTGTAAGACCAATAAACTAAGAGAACAAAATGGGGGAAACAGACGATATCATGGAAGCTGTGAAGCAGGAAGCAGTTGATTTGGTAAGGAACTGTAACCTACACCTTACGTGCATCGCTATAATCGCTCTTTTACTTTAAATCGATGTTAATGGCGGCTTTTGCATATCACTGTCTTCATCGATAACGAATCTAAATTTGAAAATTACAGGAAACCATTCCAATTGAAGAAGTTTATGAAAATTTAAGATGCTCTAAAGATGGGCTATCATCAGAAGATGCTGAAAAGAGATTAGAAATATTTGGGTACAACAAGCTTGAAGAGAAGAAGGTTAATTGTTTATTACTTTTCAGTCTTCCACGTTGCAATTACTCTTTTACCCTCATGATTTTGGATTAATTAGAAGGGAAAACCATGGAAAAATCCTACCTATTATCTAACAATTCCTGAAAAAACCCTTTTATTATTTTTGAGTACGTTAAAACCCTTTTATTCTTGATTTCTCTTATTTAAACCACTTATTGAATGATTACCCACTAAAATCGATCTAATATCAGGTAACCTTAGATTGTTGGTGGTTACGAGCTTACGTGTGATGTAAGTGGAGTCGACATTCTCCATTGGACACGGATGTAGAACATGCGAGTGGGAAAAAGCTAGGGTTAAAGAATCAGTTAAATAAATCGGGGTAACTAAGGTGAAATAAGGCCAGGGTTAAAGAATCGAAGTTGAGAGAGAATCATCTTCGATAATTTCTACTTGACGGGCTAGGTTCACTCGGTAATTTCTTCTCGAGTTTCTCTTGGGTTTGAAATTGAAGAAGCAGCTCCATACGATCAACACATCAGTTCGTAACGAGAGAGGAAGGGTGAGAGAGAGAGAGAGAGAGCGTGGTTTTAAACCTAATTCGTCCCTACCAGTTGCCACTTCAGGTTACATGTCATCTTTTATATGCAATATACGCTACGTTACCGACTCGGAAGGAGCAACCGGTTACGTACCCTTAACTTAAGAAATTTCAATATTACAAGGGTTTTAACGTACTTAAAAATAATAAAAGGGTTTTTTCAGGAATTGTTGGATAATAGGTAGGGTTTTTCCATGGTTTTCCCTAATTAAAACTTGAAAGTCATTATTTTCAGGAGAGCAAGTTCTTAAAGTTTTTAGGGTTTATGTGGAATCCCCTGTCATGGGTCATGGAAGTTGCAGCAATTATGGCCATTGCACTTGCTAATGGAGGAGTAAGTTCATAAATTTGGTACTATTAGTTCATGATGAATACTATTTCTTTTAAATAAATTAATAAAACTTTGTTTTGATGCAGGGTAAACCACCAGATTGGCAAGATTTTGTTGGGATTATTACACTGCTTGTTATAAATTCAACAATAAGTTTTATAGAGGAGAATAATGCTGGTAATGCAGCAGCAGCTCTCATGGCGCGCCTTGCACCCAAAGCAAAGGTAATAACTAATAACATTTCTTTATTTGATGTGTAAAGTTTTTTTGTTTTTTGTATTATTTTCTGTATGTCTAGACTAATCAAGTAATTAATGAAATATTAGGTGCTTCGAAATGGAAAATGGAATGAAGAAGATGCAGCAGTTCTTGTTCCAGGTGATATAATTAGTATTAAACTCGGGGATATTGTTCCAGCTGATGCTAGACTTCTTGAGGGTGATCCATTAAAGATAGACCAGGTTTTTTATTTATTTATTTATTTATTTATTATTATTATGATAATCATGTACATTTTATATTCTGATTATTTGAGTCATCTTTTTCTAAGTAGTGTTTGGTACAATGGAATCGAAAGGACCGGAATGGTTCATTCCACTATATCTTTTATTCCATTCCATTGTTTGTGATTCCATTCCATCCTTTTAATCACTCCAATTTGATCGATACTGCAGTCTGCACTCACAGGCGAATCCCTACCTGTCACAAAACACCCAGGGGAGGGAGTTTATTCAGGCTCCACGTGTAAACAAGGGGAACTCGAAGCAGTAGTCATCGCCACCGGTGTACATACCTTTTTTGGAAAGGCTGCGCATCTTGTAGATTCCACAAACCAAGTCGGCCATTTCCAAAAGGTACAAAACGAAACACACTTCTATTTTTCTAATTTCATAAAAAAATATCCAATTATCCATCTATAATGATTATTTTATTTCTAGGTTTTGACAGCAATTGGAAACTTCTGTATATGTTCAATTGCGGTTGGAATGATAGTGGAAATCATCGTCATGTATCCAATTCAAGAACGGAAATACCGCCCTGGAATTGATAATTTACTAGTTTTACTTATTGGTGGAATTCCTATTGCCATGCCAACTGTTTTATCTGTCACAATGGCTATTGGGTCCCACCGTTTATCTCAACAGGTTGGCCAAAACTTCATTCTAGAATTATCTTTGTTTTTTGGAAGGACTTAATATGTAAATATGTGAAACTGCAGGGGGCTATTACCAAAAGAATGACAGCAATAGAAGAAATGGCAGGCATGGATGTTCTTTGCAGTGATAAAACAGGGACATTGACACTAAACAAACTTACCGTCGATAAAAATTTAATAGAGGTTGGTTTTAATTTAAACACTTATGAATTTTAAATTTATTTATCTTTTCGTTTTACAGATATTTGCTAAAGGAGTGGATGCTGACATGGTGGTGTTAATGGCTGCAAGAGCTTCAAGGGTTGAAAACCAAGACGCAATAGATACTGCTATAGTAGGAATGTTAGCCGACCCAAAAGAGGTACGACTTTTTTATTTTTAATACTATTCAATAATTAAAATTAATAAATTTGTGTTAAACATTATAATTTATTTTATTTTAGGCGAGGGCTGGTATTCGAGAGATCCATTTTCTTCCATTCAACCCAACTGATAAACGAACCGCATTGACTTATCTTGACGGTGAAAATAAAATGCATCGTGTCAGTAAAGGTGCCCCTGAACAGGTAAAGCACGTGAGACGCATACATTTTTAAAAATTATTTTTTATTAACTTAGTTTGTGTTTTATGGTTCACAGATTTTAAATCTAGCACATAATAAATCAGACATTGAACGTAGAGTTCATGTCGTGATTGATAAATTTGCCGAACGCGGTTTACGATCCCTTGCAGTAGCATACCAGGTTTAATATTTTTTCCTATTTTCATTACAAAATGAAAGTAGATTGCTAAGATAAACAAATGAATGAAAATAGGTTGCTATTTCTTTTTTTTTTTTTTTTTTTTTTTTTTTTGTATTAACATTATTAAACAGGAAGTCCCTGAGGGAAAAAAGGAAAGCCCGGGAGGTCCATGGGAATTCGTTGGTCTCATGCCTCTCTTTGATCCGCCTAGACACGACAGTGCAGAGACAATTAGAAGGGCGTTGAATCTTGGAGTTAGTGTCAAAATGATCACAGGTATAAAAGTGACATGGAGATTTCAGATCAGAATTTATTTTCTTTTATATTAAAATTTTATCTGTGATTATCTTTTATAGGTGATCAGTTAGCAATAGGAAAAGAAACAGGACGCCGACTTGGAATGGGAACAAACATGTACCCTTCGTCCGCATTACTCGGACAAAACAGAGATGAATCAATCGTTGCATTACCTGTTGACGAATTAATTGAAAAAGCCGATGGTTTTGCTGGCGTGTTCCCTGGTGAGTTAATTTTACGTACGCGTAGGCGTAACGTCTTTAAAATTATGTATTTGGTTAAATTATTTAATGAATTATTGTTATAACAGAGCATAAATACGAGATTGTGAAACGTTTACAAGCGAGAAAACACATATGTGGAATGACCGGTGATGGAGTGAACGATGCTCCGGCACTTAAGAAAGCGGACATTGGGATTGCGGTTGCTGATGCAACTGACGCGGCTCGTAGCGCGTCTGATATTGTGTTGACTGAACCCGGTTTGAGTGTTATTATTAGTGCGGTTTTAACAAGCCGGGCGATTTTTCAAAGGATGAAAAATTACACTGTAAGTCTAATCTCAGATTTTAAGAATTATATTCGTTAATTTTGCCGGTTTCCTCGTCTTCATTTTGTGGGTTCCTAATTTTTGTTCAATTTCTTTTATGCAGATATATGCAGTTTCCATTACTATCCGTATCGTGGTATGATATTTTTACTATTCACCTTAAACAACAAAAAAATGATTTCAATAATTTTGTTTTCTGACTAATATAAATTTTCGATAATATCCTTCTGCTCGTATTTTCTTATTACATTAGTTTTATACATCATGCTATTAAAGATTTAGAACCAATTTTGTGTAAAAAATGAGTTTTTCATATATTTTGGTGTTAGGTAAATAGTAAAACACCAAATAATATTATTCTTTTGCATCATTTGGTTGTAAATTTTTGCTTTTACATGTTGCTAAGGTTTTGGTTTATCTTATATATCAAATTATGATATATATTAAGTGAACTTGTTTATTTTTATAAACAAAACAATTGATCTTGATCATAATTGACTAGTAATATAATTAGTAAAAGTTTTGTAATAAAAAAGCTACGTTCAAATTTGTAAAACTAACTTATAAACTTAAAAAGTATTATTGAAAATCTATATAAAATAGAAAAAAAAAATCTTCGAATAGTGTTGTCAAAAATGGTACAATAGAATTTTGGTGTTAAAATTGATACGATAGGTTGAAGATTAATCACATTCATAACAATAACTACGCCTTTTGTTGCAAAAAGACTTGGTGTAATGGATTACTGAAATTACAATTATAAAAAATAATGCCGGTTTCTACTTGCTCTTTTTTAAACAGCTTGGTTTCATGCTACTAGCCCTTATATGGAAATTCGACTTTCCACCCTTCATGGTTCTTATCATCGCCATTCTCAACGATGGTTAGAGTTTTTCGTTTTTCTTCCCAAAACATTTACACTAATTTTTTTAATCTAACCTTTGCTAAATCAACCACATTACTTCCCTCTATATTCAACTTCCAGGTACAATTATGACAATTTCAAAAGATAGAGTAAAACCCTCCCCTCTCCCCGACAGCTGGAAGTTATCAGAAATCTTCGCCACCGGAGTCATCCTCGGTAGCTACTTAGCCATGATGACCGTCATTTTCTTCTGGGCAGCTTACGAAACCAATTTTTTCCCGGTAACAAATCCATCAAATTTCATAATTTCATAATTTCCAGTCACGTGACTCCAATTTCATAATCTCCAGCGTGTATTCGGAGTCTCAAGCCTTCAAAAAACCGCACGTGACGACTTCCGAAAACTTGCCTCCGCTATCTACCTACAAGTCAGCACCATCAGTCAAGCCCTCATATTCGTCACTCGATCCCGAAGTTGGTCCTTTTCCGAACGTCCCGGTGCCCTTCTTTTCGGAGCTTTCTTAATCGCTCAACTGGTATTCACCTTTCATTTCACTAATCGATCAAATTCCTTAATCATAATCAATTTCCGTTTTCGAACTTTTATTAGATTGCGACGTTAATCGCGGTTTACGCGAACTGGAGTTTCGCGGCAATTGAAGGAATCGGATGGGGTTGGGCCGGAGTTATTTGGCTTTACAACATCGTCTTCTACATTCCGCTTGATTTCATTAAATTCTTCATACGATACGCTTTAAGCGGTAGAGCTTGGGATCTAGTCATCGATCAAAGGGTAAGTGAGCGAAACGCCAAAACGGATCTCAATTTCGACCCGTACCCGGTATTTGACCCGGATTCATCTCTTTCCTTACAGGTCGCCTTCACCCGAAAAAGAAACTTCGGGAAAGAAGATCGCGAACTTAAATGGGCTCAAGCCCAACGAACTTTACATGGACTCGACCCACCGGAGACTCAATTCGTTGAGAGAAATAATCACAATGAACTTAATCAAATGGCTGAAGACGCAATTCGTCGAGCTGAAATGACAAGGTAAAAGAAAAAAAGAAAAAAAAAACTTAATTCGCGAAAATTGATTTATTTTTGTTAATATGTAATGTGTTATGGATTTTTGTTGTAGGTTGAGAGAGTTGCTTACATTGAAAGGCCACGTGGAATCGGTTGTGAAAATGAAGAACATTGATATTGATACTATCCAACAATCCTACACGGTTTAAGAAACACAGCTAATCTGATGATGTGTGTATTATGTACTGTGTAGTGTATGTACATATATGTGAGTGTTGGTGGTACGTTGTCGTTTTAAATTACGTTAGAGAATCGATCTATAGAGAAGAATTCTAGGTGTTGTATTCGATAATATTATCACTTTTCAAGGAATGTGTTTGTGTGATTTCCGTTTTTGTAACAAATCCATTATCTAGGAAATTTCTTAAGTCGCATAAAATAAACTAATAAATCATCTAAATCTTGAAAGAAATTTGGAAGATTGAGAATTGATTCTTGAGAGTACTTGTTTTAAGGATATTTTTTATATTGTAAATATGGTTACTATCATTTGATAAATTAAATGATTCGACAATTAAAGTTAATTATTTGAGTGAGATTCATATTATTACTCTTAAATTTCCGCATTGCTATTTCGTATTTGGGATATACAAATGCTATCCGAGCTATACATAAACGTTACTTAATGCATTTTAAGTCAATGGTCTCCATATGACAATCAAATTCTTAATCATTTGATATTTTGTTAAAGAAATAACAAATTGTGAGTTAGATCTAACAAAAAAAATGCCAAATTCTAAGTTATTGTTCAAGAAACTGACTTGGTCATTTGGATAAGATCTTTTTAAAGGAAAAGAAGGTAAGTCCAATTAAAGCCTAACATCTATTAAAAGCCCAAAGTTGTGTAAGGATCTGTAAATTTGAAGAAGCATCGAAGACGAAGACTATCTAAATGAGCTTCTCTCATCTCTCATCATACGATTCATTTTCTTTCTCTACAAACTCAATTTGAACACAATATGTCCTAAATAGATTATGCTTAGATTGTTAGAGATTGTGTAGGGTTTGAGTGGAGCTCTGGATACCCATTGGATCGTGAGAACACTTTCTGAACTGATATTTCTACCCTATGTCCGGGTTACAAGAAATTCAGTCTAGGATAATCCAAGAGGACACTCACGAATTTAGGCACAGAAAACGTGAGCCAAATTGCTATGGAGATCTGAGAGAGTTTTGATGAAAACGAGAGCTAAAAAAGGGTGTCCCTCTCCTCAATGAGGAGACCCGTATTTATAATAAACGAGTGAAAAAGGGTTTCGTCTAGGGTTAGCTGTCATGGGCTTTAGGGTTGCCGTCATCGGTTCCTTTGGTAACAAGTCACGAATGTATGAGGGATTTAATGGTTTCCAAAACTGACGAAATTAGTCAGTTTTACCATAATCACCCTCAAGAAATACGATTTTCCACTATGTACCCTCTTGGGGTCAGGGGCTCGGCCCCTGGAACCCCCGCTAGGGGCGCCGCCCCTAGACCCCGCCAAAGGGGCGCTGCCCCTTTGGAAACCCCGAACCCAGGGGCGCTGCCCCCGGACCGCCGACTTGTCGTCGAACCGGCTATTTATTCGATCTTATACATGCGTGCACTCCGCACATACCCAAACATATATTATAGTACAAACTAAATAGCCCTTAGCTCACATATGAGTTCCAATTACATAAAAAGACCTGGTGACACTAAAATCACCAACATAGATGTTATTGGTTGTTCTTATTGTGATTATTATTGAATTGTAATGGTTTGGTTTAATGATTTTGGAAGAGTGTTCATAATTATTTTGGGTTGTATTTTTTCATTTTAAGTAATTTTCTTTATTTTTTAACTTGTAAAATAAGGCTAGAAACTAAAATAGAAACCTTGGTAGATCAGGATAGAATAGACAGCAGACTCACCCAAACTTGGCTCAATAGCAAGGGTGGGTGATGGCAACGATTTTGCCCCACCGTCTTTATGTTACCAGTGCCTTCTCTGCCCATTGCTACTTGGCCCAATGCCTTGGAGATCCAGACTTCTCCTCGGCCCGGTCCAAGCCAGCGAGTTGTGGTGTGCGACGACCTTCCGATGTCGGCAACCTCTCGGTGATAACTACCCACGACGATGATGGCCCCTCAGCTGTTAGGCTATTTTTGTGGGATTTCTTTTATGAACCTTACTTTTAATTTTTAGCGTTTTATGAAATTGTTTCTTGTTTTATTATTTTAATTGTTTATTGATGGCGCAAGAAATAATTAATTAGGATCATTATAGGGCAACACATTTTATTTAGATGAATGAAATAAAATAAAGTTTAAGTTAAAAAAATATTTTATTTATAACTTCAATTGAAATTGTTTTAAAATCAAAAGCATTGACAAATATGTTATATGCATGCAATTTATTGATAATATAATATTAAAAAAATTTCATAACAGTAACACAAAATTTGAAAACACTCCAAATTTAAATATGGGAAAATGATTTATTAGGATAATCAACTATTTATTTGTTCACGTTTAGTCTCTTTTCTTTTTTTTCGTGCTTTATTTACCATTAAACTATTTATTTTGTTCATGATACATCCTTACAACTGGGAATAGTTGGTTATAGCCTAATTAGCATCTACGTAGCACCTACGTGGCTTTTGAGGGGTAGGAAAAATGACTTATAAGGATAACCAACTATTTGATTTGTTTACATTTGATCACTTTCATTTTTTATTCGTGCTTTATTTGTCATCAAGCTATTTATATTGTTCAACCTAAATCCATATGACCGACAATAACAAGTAACGTCAGTTTAATCACTAAATGTCGTAATACAAGTATTACGTGAGTTAATTACGTGTATCATTACCCTTATAACTCATTTTCCATTAAAAACACTTGGGGTTTTTTATTTTTAGACTCGGTCCCGTAGCATGCTTAATGGCCCGTTTGATTTATCATTTGGTCATTCATATTTTACCAATTTATGAGTATTCTGTAGCTTGCAATAAGGTGATTAAGTGACCATTTTCAAAAGAAAGATATGTATTGTAGGCATTATATACTTCCTAGATGTGTGTCTATATAATGTGGTGGGATATAAATTTCATGGGTGAGGACATTGCTATGCCTAATGATACACGTAATCAACCCATGTAATACTTGTATTACGACATTGAGTGATTACACTGACACTACTTGTTATTGTTGGTCATAATGATTTAGGTTGACAATATGAATCGTTTAATGGCAAATAAAGCACGAATAAAAAAGGAAAATGACCAAACGTGAACAAAGCAAATAGTTGGTTACCTTATAAGTCATTTTTCCTACCCTCTAAAGCCACGTTGATGCCATGTATTTACCACATAGATGTCAATTAGGCTGTAACCTGCTATTTCTGGTCGTAAAGATGTATCATGGGCAAATTAAATAGTTTAGTGCCAAATAAAGCACAACAAAGGAAAGTGATCAAACATGAACAAATCAAATAGTTGGTTACCCTAAGAAATCGTTTTCCCTTTAAATATTGTTATCAAAGAGTTGGAACAAATTGTATGCACATTATGTACCTTGATTAGACCAAAGCCATATGCTGTCTCAAGGTAAATTTCTTTGCCATGGTCAATTTAATTGACGAACCAACCTACCCCACGCCCCTTCATTTCTTCTGGCCACCATTTCCCTCATATCCTCTATCATCTCCTCAGATATCCTCTTTCCTCCCCCACCTTCTGTTTCTCCCTTAACCATCGAGTTTTCAAATAGCCTCCTCATCTCCATCTTATCTGCCTACCGTAACCTCATACACATCTGATTCCTACATCATCGTCCATCTTCCTCGCATATGCACTTTAGTACTCTAAATGTTAGACGATTCTACACTTTTAGACATATATTCAAAATATAGACATTGTTATTGGGCTCGTGATGTTTTCAAGAACTTCATAGCGTAAGGAGTCTAATAACATGCAATTTGATGATAGATGATGATGAACAGGGAGGGTGAAAACTTATTTATTTGAGAAAATAGGAACAATTAAAGACGGTGATGATCAGGAGGGGACTCGGGAGGTTAGTGGATATGAAAAAAAGATTAAAAGAGAATTATAATTGGGCATGCATAAATTTCATAGATGAAATGATTAATAGGGAAGATGAAGATAGAATGGAGGGGCATTTATACCTGGTTTCAATTTCATATCTAATTGGTTGGGTTTTGATTTTTTAAACAATGAATTCAATTTTCATATTATTCTTCTTGTTCTCTCTCAAGTGATAACCATCTTATTTGATAAACCATATCGTCCCCAATCTCTATTGTTCTTCTATTCTGTTTGTGGTCCCCACCACCCCTTAACTTACTCTCCCATTTCTTTTTAGGTCTAAAAAATCTCTAGAGTCTCATCAATGGGTATCTATACTTTTATATTAGGCAGGAGAGAGAAAAAGATTCGCATGCGTCTTCATAGCACTGTCTCTTATCTCTGAAATGAGGGGGAAAACAAAGGAATATGTAAGTGGGAAAGGACAAGGAGAGGGGTTGTAGGGGTAGGACTGAAAATCCATCTGTAACATCCTAAATTTTAAACATGATTTTGTTGAACAATGACTATTGGAATTATAGAGAATACAAATAGGCTTGATGATTAATATCAATAGATAAAAGCTTTGATACTTGTGTTTTTTTTCATATGCATATGTATAACAGAATGCAAAAAAAAAAATTTCTTTTAATTGCATGATAAAAAAAATTAAGACTATTTTATTTGAAAAAAATTGTGAGAAAAAAGTTAATAAACAATTGTTTGGGTTCTCTTACTTTTAATTTATTATTTCAAATATATATATATATATATATATATATATATATATATATATATATATATATATATATATATATATATATATATATATATATATATATATATATAAATAATAAATAATTAAATTTAGTATTTAGATATATCTGGTGTGTAAAATAAAATCTTACTAAATATAAAAATTATTGACAAAATATATAAAGAAAATAAGTTATTAAAACTTACTAAGACCAAAGTAAGCCGTGACCACTCACCCCAAGGGGTTTGAGTGCCACGTAGGCGCGACCTTACTTTTCCCTCAGTAACCCCTCACATTTTCAATTCTAGGAAATAGTAACCACTCACTACACATTATATATATATATATATATATATATATATATATATATATATATACACACACACAAAGGGCCGTCCCTGAGCAAGTGCGAGGTGTGCGACCGCACATGGCCCGTGTCATCTAGGGGGCCGAAAGTTTTCATACATATACTAAGTTATTATATATGTATATTAAATTCGCGTATTTCATTCACAAATGGTAGCTTAGCTAAGTGGAAAACGCGCTCAAAGTTTTAATCAACTGACCCATGTTCGAGTCATGTACGTTGCACCTGGAATGAAATATTGCATCTTTTATGCATTCTAGAGTTACTTCCGTTGGATTATTAACTGTAAGCCCAATAGTAGCCCATTAGATACATGTTTCATATTGTTCAAATTTATGCAACGTTTTAAGGTGCTTCAATGAAAACTTTATTTTTTTTCCTAACTGCATAAATAATATAAATGTATAATTTTTTTGAAATCAATGTATAATTGAAAATGAGAGTTTTGCAAAATAAAGTTTATTTTTCTGTTGAAATCAATATAAATATATATATATATATATATATATATATATATATATATATATATATATATATATATATATATATATATATATATATATATATACACACACACACACACGGCTATAGTACGATTTACGTAAATAACAGATCAAAGTTTTAGTTTTAGTTTTATTAATACGATTCTTTCGTCTTGATTATTTTTATAATAATTATGGTAGTATTAATGAATTTTTGTTATAACTAAAAAAAATTTATATTTAGGAGCCATTTTAGTCTTTGCACAGGGCCTCTAAAATTAATGGACCGGTCCTATATATATATATATATATATATATATATATATATATATATATATATATATATATATATATATATATATATATATATATATATATATATATATATATATATATATATATATATATATATATATATATATATATATATATATATATATATATATATATATATATATATATAGGGTTGAGATCATGAGAGAACCTAAAAAATCCTAGAAACCTAGGAACTTTTTTTCTACACAATATTTTTAAAAAAAAATTGCATCCAATTTTTTTATTTAAAGCGTCTAAGAGATTTCTAAACCCTAAACCCTAAACCCTAAACCCTAAATTCTAAACCCTAAACCCTAAACCCATATGAAAAAAATAAAAAAATGATTTTTTTGCATCCAATTTTTTTTAAAGTGTCTAAGAGATTTCTAAACCCTAAACCCTAAAACTAAACCCTAAACCTTAAACCCTAAACCCTATACCTAAACCCTAAACCCTAAACCCATATGAAAAAAATTAAAAAAATGATTTTTTTTGAAATTTTTTTTTGATATATTTTAGATGCATCATAACAAAAATTTTGGTATATTTTTTTTGAAAAATATTGTGTAGAAAAAAAGTTCATAAAATGGGTTCTTAGGTTCCTAGGCTTTTTTAGATTCTCAATTGAACTTTACTCTATATATATATATATATATATATATATATATATATATATATATATATATATATATATATATATATATATATATATATATATATATATATATATATATATATATATTAAGTGTGTATGAAAGATAAACCCACCACCAACACCGCAAGGTGTACCAACCCCACGGTTTGGCCATCACCGCGGTCACCTACCTAACTGGGACGATATTTCCGTACGATGTTGGCCTTCTACCGTAAACTCCGCACCTCAAGAGGTCTCGGCTCCGCTTCATCTAAACAATTATAGTAACCTCTTAAAAAATTGCGTTTCTAATAGTAAAATAGTATATGAATGAAATTTTCAAATAAGAAATGCTTTCTAGAGAGGCCGGAGATGTCGTAAAATCTCCACATCACTTTGCTTTTTTAACTTTAGCAAGATCTTTTGTAATGCGAACTTTCAAATGGACATTTTAGGCCCACAAATTTAATAAAAATTAAAATCTAATATTAAAACAATATATTTAATTTATTAATTTGATATTATATAAACATATTTATACATAGATCAAATTTATATATTAATAATATCTTCTTAAGTAGTTTCTAAATTATAGACAAATTAATAAAAGGTACAATAATATAAATTTAACATTTTATAAAACATAGATATGTAAAGCAGTAGAAAGATAATAAGTTAATATGAAATTGTTTAACTTAATAAAAATAATTGAGAAAATTTACAAATAAATCATATCCTTTTTCATATTAATATCTTATTATTACATAGAAATAGCCAAGATAACTGTTACAACTGTATATAGTAATTATTAATCTATAAATATGAATTATTTTCTGAAAAGTATTCTTAGGCTGCAGGGAGTAGGAGTGGCCAAGCCACTCGCCAAACTCCTTGGCCAACCAAACACACTCGCCAGCACCACTCCATCGCCACCCGCCAGCGGCTCGCCAAGATCAAATCGCCAAGGGCTTGGCGAGATGCCAAGCTAGGAAAATGTTTCAGAAATTGTCAAAACACCCCCTGAACGGCTAGAAAATGGCAGTTCCTTGGCCATTGGCCACCACTCCCTACAAAATGGCCAAAACCTGCCAATCATTGTCTGGCCCACAAAAACCCCTTGGCCATCCATTGACCATTGGCCACCACTCCCTGCAGCCTTAATAGCAAAAGCCATAACCCAATATGATTGCATTACTGACTACTGTCTAAGCCTAAATCTCAAATGCGACAAAATTAAAAGGAATATGTCAACGATGAAAGTTGCCCATTCTTTTATTCGAAAACACGTTTTGTGTTAAAAGTCTTTGTACATTTGTATGGTTATGGCAGAAAACACATGTAAAATCACATGACAAAGGCTAAACGTAAAAAAGGTTGGGCCCCACGAAATATCCCAATCTAGGCCCTCTAACACCATTTATACCTCTCATTTTAATTCTAAATAATACATGTGAAATAACAACCTATCTTTAATTTCTTTTACTTTTCGTTGTTATTTTATCTTTATTATGATATATTATATTGAGTGTATTATGAAAATTTTGTTGGTGATTTTCACCAATATGATTTAAGTGTAATGAGATTAATTTTGATTGACCAATGTATTCTTAATAAACATTGAACAAGATATAGGTGGTGCGGAGTGCACACTTGTTCAAGTTTATTTAATATGCACGGGTATATAAACACGCGGAAACTGCGGGGGTCCGGGGGCGGCAGCCCCTGGGAGCGAGGTCCAAGGGGCAGAGCCCCTGGCTTGGGTCGCGCTGTCATATCAAAAAATACTGTTTCTTTGGCTAAAAACTGTCATATGGAACCCGCTTTAGTGACAATTTTTAGTGGTTAATGACAGTTTCTTTGGCTAAAAACTGTCATATGGAAAAATCTCGTTTTTTGGTCATTGGTTTTTTGGTACTAAAAATCATCTTTCATATTCTCTGTTTCAAAATCACTGAATTTTATCCGATTGAAGATTTCGAGTGTACCCTCGAAATGCTTTGATCCGAAAGTGTATATTACGACTTTCAGTGAATCCAAGTTACTCGAAAACCATATATATTTCTAACAAAGATCAAAGCATTTTCTGTTAACAATGGCGAATGGAGATTCTGTGAAAGAGATGACAAGCAAGTTTGACAAATTGACAAAGTTTGAAGGGCAAGACTTCAGGCGTTGGCAGAAGAAGATGGCATTTCTCTTAACTACTCTGAAAGTTAAGTATGTTCTGAGTACACCAATTCCAGAATACCATGAGAATGAAACGTTGGAAGTGACGATGGCAAGATCCAAGTGGGAGAATGATGATTACATATGTCGTGGTCACATCTTAAACGGTATGTCTGATGCTCTCTTTGATGTTTACCAAAATGTCGAATCTGCAAAGGAACTATGGGATTCTTTGGAATCCAAATACATGGCAGAAGATGCTTCTAGCAAGAAGTTTCTTGTTGGTAATTTCATGAATTACAAGATGGTTGATACCAGGACTGTCATGGAACAGTATCATGAAATGTTAAGGATTCTGGGACAATTTTCTCAACATGATCTAAAAATGGATGAAGCAATTTCGGTTGCTGTGATCATGGACAAATTGCCTCCTTCCTGGAAAGAGTTTAAACATACTCTAAAGCATAACAAAGAAGAATTAACTTTGGTGCAACTTGGAAGCCATCTTAGGATTGAAGAGTCTTTAAGGACTCAAGAACTTGATAACAATCCTAAGGGCAAGAATCAAGTTAGTTCTTCTTCTGTGAATATGGTGGAAGGTGATGGATCAAAGAACTCCAACAAGTCTAAGAACAACAAACGGAAGTACAAAGGTGGAGATGACAAATCTTCAAACAAAAAGTCCAAACCGGTTTGTTGGAATTGTAACAAACCGGGTCATTTCAAGAAAGATTGTCGTTCTCGTAAAGTGAACAAGAACAAGGATGTTGGAACAAGTGGATCTAAGGATCCAGGAAAGCAACAAGGTCAGAATTTTGATTTAATGCAAAATTTTAATAATTCTGATTTCGTGCAGAATTTTAATAATGTTCAACATTATGTTTCTGTGATTTCTGAGGCATTTTATGTACAGGATGATGATGTTGCTTGGTGGGTTGATTTTGGGGCAAAGACTCATATTTGCAAGGATCTTCGTTGGTTTAAAGATTGTCAACGGGTTGAAGATGGATCTTTTGTGAAGATGGGGAATGTTGCTACGGAACCTATCAAAGGATTAGGACGTGTTCTACTTAATTTTACTTCTGGAAAATGTATTTGTTTAGACAATGTATTGTATGTACCGGGAATTCGTAAGAATCTCTTGTCTGAAATAGTATTAAGTAAGTGTGGGTACAAACAAGTATTGGAAAGTGACAAGTATATCTTGTCAAGACATGGTACCTTTGTTGGTTTTGGTTATGTATGTAATGGCATGATTAGGTTGAATTTAAATTATCCTTCTTATGATGAATCGATTTGTATGGCTTCTACTAGTGATAGTAATAACTTAGATAAATCTGATTTGTGGCATGCTAGACTAGGACATGTTCATTATAAAAGGTTAAAAGATATGTCTAAAATGAGTTTGATTCCTGCTTTTGACATGAAAAACGAAAAATGTAAGACTTGCATGTTGACAAAAATCACTAGACAACCTTTTAAGGATGTTAATAGAGAAAGCAAAGTGTTGGAACTCATACATAGTGATTTATGTGATTTTCATGCAACACCTTCTCTAGGAAACAAAAAGTATGTGATAACTTTTATCGATGATGCATCCAAATTTTGCTATGTCTATTTGTTGCATTCAAAAGACGAAGCTCTTGATAAATTTAAAATTTATAAACAAGTAGAGCTACATAAAAACGATTTGATAAAAGTTTTGCGTACTGACAGAGGTGGTGAGTATTATGATCCAGTCTACTTTGAGTCTACTGGAATAATTCATCAGACCACGGCTCCTTATACACCACAACAAAATGGTGTGGCTGAAAGGAAGAATATGACATTGAAGGAAATGGTTAATTCCATGTTATCATATTCTGGTTTAAGTGATGGTTTTTGGGGTGAGGCTATGTTGACAACCTGTTATTTGTTGAATAGAACTCCAAACAAAAGGAGTAAAATTACCCGTATGAACTTTGGTATAAAAAGGTGCCAAATTTGAGTTATCTCAAAGTTTGGGGTTGTCGAGCAGTGGTTAGACTTACGGAACCTAAAAGGAAAAATTTGGGTGAGAAAGGAATAGATTGTATCTTCATTGGGTATGCTGAGCATTCCAAAGCATATAGATTCTATGTTATAAAATCTAATGACTCTGTGTCTGTGAACACTATTATTGAGTCAAGAGATGCTATCTTTGATGAAAGGAGATTTACTTCTATACCTAGACCAAGAGACATGATTCAGCAGTCTTCTAGCAAGAGTTCAACTCAAGCTGAAGATGTATCTGTTGGTACTGGTTCTGTACCTGGACCTTCTGAACCTAGGAAAAGCACTAGAGCTAGAAAAGCCAAGTCTTTTGGATCTGATTTTCAACTTTATTTACTTGAAGGGACTAGAGATACAACCAAGTCTCAACATCAATATTGTTTTATTGTTGAGGAGGATCCAAAGACATTTAGCGAAGCAATGGCATCTAGGGATGTTCATTTATGGAAAGAAGCAATCCAGGATGAGATTGATTCTATCATGCATAATAACACTTGGGTATTGACTGATTTGCCTCCTGGTTGCAAGCCCTTAGGATGCAAATGGATCCTCAAAAGAAAGATGAAAGTGGATGGTACTATTGATAAGTATAAAGCCAGATTGGTTATCCAAGGCTTTAGGCAAAAGGAAGGTATTGATTTCTTTGATACTTATGCTCCTGTTGCAAGGATTTCGACTATTAGATTATTATTAGCTCTTGCAGCTATACATAATCTTGTGATTCATCAAATGGATGTGAAAACTGCATTCTTGAATGGTGAATTGGATGAGGATATTTACATGAAACAACCTGAAGGGTTTGTCATGCCTGGAAATGAAAACAAGGTGTGCAAGTTGAAGAGATCATTGTATGGTCTTAAACAAGCACCAAAACAATGGCATCAAAAGTTTGATGATGTGGTTTTGTCTAATGGTTTTGCTTTAAACCAAGCTGACAAGTGTGTTTATAGCAAATTTGATAATTTTGGTAAAGGCGTCATCATTTGTCTATATGTAGATGACATGTTGATCTTTGGGACTAATCAAGATCAAGTTGATAAAACGAAGAAATTTTTGTCATCTAGTTTTGAGATGAAGGATATGGGGGAGGCTGAAGTGATTCTTGGTATAAGAATCAAACGTGGAAAGAATGGTATTTCAGTTTCACAATCTCACTATATCAAGAAGATATTGGAAAAGTTTAACTTTGGAGATTGTTCAGCTATTAGTACTCCTATGGATCCTAACATAAAGCTTCTACCTAATAAAGGAGCTCCAGTGTCTCAACTTGAATACTCAAGGGCTATTGGATGTCTTATGTATGCCATGATTAGCACAAGGCCAGATATAGCTTATGTTGTAGGAAAGCTTAGTAGGTATACTAGCAATCCTAGTTCTCATCACTAGCAAGCTTTGAATCGAGTGTTCAAGTATTTGAAAGGAACCATGGATTATGGTTTGACCTACAGTGGATATCCTTCTGTTATTGAAGGTTATTCAGATGCTAGCTGGATTAACAATGTGGAAGATCATTCTTTTACTAGTGGTTGGGTATTCCTTCTTGGAGGAGGTGCTATTTATTGGGCATCTAAGAAGCAGACTTGTATTACTAACTCAACCATGGAGTCTGAATTTATAGCTTTGTCTGCTGCTGGTAAAGAAGCTGAGTGGCTAAGGGATTTGATATATGAAATTCCATTATGGCCTAAACCGATATCTACTATTTCTATCAGGTGTGATAGTGCTGCTACATTGGCTAAGGTTTATAATCAAGTGTACAATGGGAAGTCTAGACACTTAGGTGTTAGACATAGCATGATTCGTGATCTTATCACAAATGGTGTGATATTTGTGGAGTTTGTGAAAACTCAGTTGAATTTAGCCGATCATCTAACCAAAGGGTTAGCTAAAGATCTTGTGCACAAGGCGGCTGTAGGGATGGGTTTGAAGTCCAACTGAAATCTTTGATGTTAAGATACCCAATTCCCATCTAATATTATATTAGATGTTGAATTCAATGTGGAAAGCTTAATATTTGAAGATTGGAACACGTTATTAGTTATATCCCAAGGTCTGTGTTCAGAACTGCAAGTAAAGGAGGTTGATAGTATATATCTTAATAGTTCTTTTGAAAAATTGCATATGCAGGTGCAAGAGGGAAAAGAACTACCTATATACGCATGAAGTTTAGCCGCTTCAAGAAGTATGGGACTTAGCTTTGATATGCTTATTGAAGGATGGGACATAGGCTAGTAAAATATAGTGTCAAGTTAGAACATATGAGAATGTAAACTGTTGTGTATTTTATCTTCATGTATTCACTATGAATAGAAAGGGTTCAATCCTTAGTGACACCCTGATATTCGAATATTTGAATGAATATTATACTAATGTGAAATTCAATCGTCACGACATTTCATTTATGCATCAGTTTGTTGATTGTTATGATTTTACTTTAAGTTAATCAAGATTACATTTAAATGGGGGAGGATTGTTGGTGATTTTCTCCAATATGATTTAAGTATAATGGGATTAATTTTGATTGACCAATGTATTCTTAATAAACATTGAACAAGATATGGGTGGTGCGGAGTGCACACTTGTTCAAGTTTATTTAATATGCACGTGTATATAAACACGCGGACACTGCGGGGGTCCGGGGGCGGCAGCCCCTGACGGGGTCTAAGGGGCAGAGCCCCTGGCTGGGGTCGCGCTGTCATATGGAAAAATATTGTTTCTTTGGCTAAAAACTGTCATAGGAACCCGCTTTAGTGACAGTTTTTAGTGGTTAATGACAGTTTCTTTGGCTAAAAACTGTCATATGGAAAAATCCCGTTTTTTGGTCATTGGTTTTTTGGTACTAAAAATCATCTTTCATATTCTCTGTTTCAAAATCACTGAATTTTATCCGATTGAAGATTTCGAGTGTACCCTCGAAATGCTTTGATCTGAAAGTGTATATTACGACTTTCAGTGAATCCAAGTTACTCGAAAACCATATATATTTCTAACAAATTTTTGTGAAATATAGTATTTTTTTGGTTACAATACTTATATTTTGTAAAAAAAAAGACTATGATAGAAGCCATGTCGTTGTAATGCAGAATTTAAAAAGGAAACTCAAGGCTCCAAGCACACTTGGACGAAGATTCACGGTTCACCCCATGTTTCACCATTTATTTACCAGGAGCATTTTATATGGTATTTTACTCTGGAGTAGATTTTTCTATATAAACACCACAAGGTTCACAACCGTATACTCATTTTGTAAGCTGGCAGAGGACATTTAAGGCACCAGATAATGAGGTCTATGGTTCCCTATTTATAGGGAAACAATAAACCCTAGCCGTCAGCCATTTTCCAGATTATTCGTACGCGCGTCGCGGCCTTTACATTATTTGAAAATGTCATCAATGTGAAAAAAAAGTGAAGTAATTATTGACTAATATTTAAAAATTAATATCTCAAAATCTAAAAGTAATTGGAAAATGTCATCAATGTGAACAAAGTGCACCTCAATATTCCCCTCTTCAACATGACTTTTGATGAAGTGATAGCGAAGAGCTATATGCTTCGTCTTGGAATGTTGAACAGGATTGTGGCATATACGAATGTCATGTGATGATCTTCCATAGGATACGATATAATTTTTTTATTATTATTCAATTTTAGCAACAAAATCAATTTTGTATTCCGACATCATCGTTATTATTGGTTAGATTTTAAAACACGGTGCTATAATATAACGAAAAAAATAAAATCCTTTAATAAACGAATCAATGAAAGTACATTCATTTTAAACAAAAACATAAAAATATCACCATGCATCGTTTCTAAAACAAGTATTTTTAAATTTGTATATCTAAGATGCATATATGATATTACGTATTAATTTTTCTAGTCAAATTTTATGTGACCAATGTATATAATGTTTAACCTTGTAAAGAACCATATCATTTTAAAGTATGTGGATGACATAGTATCTCGAACCTTGCATCCTAATAACAATGGGGATATATTTTATGTAAGGGTACGCTAATGATCGTCATTCATTCGAGAAAAACGTCTCCTTAAGATGAAAATCATATATTGAACATATTACTAATGTTGAAATCACTTATACCCTGTAAATGAAGGGCCGTACATGATATATTTAGTTTTCCACCATAATAATCAACAGCCCAAAACCATAATCCAAATGTAATCGATGATTCTAATGTTTCATTTATATAACCAGGTTGTTTTGCATATGAACAAGTTTGGATGATGAGAACCAAAAACTTCCAGTATATAACTCCATCTTTAGCTACAAAGGGTCGTTATAGTGTCCACAAAAATGAATGATCCAAATCGAACCAAGAGAGAAACGAGGAATCAAGGGAATAGTATAAATACCCCTCCCTTTTGGCTCCCTCATTTAGTCACCACCATATAGAGAGAAACGAGGAATCGCTTCTTTTATGTGCTACTGAACAATAGCCCTAGTTTAGGTTTGTAGTTTTGATGCTCTTACTTGTTCATTGAGTGGACTAGCATCTACATAGAAGTTGGATTGCTACTTTGGGGTGTGAATACGATACAATGCTTCTTCTTTGGGTCCTCAAGATCAATCCTAGAGCCTCAAGAATAGATGCTTTAGTTTACTACTGACAACAGCCCTAGTTTCAGTTTGGAGTTTTGGTTATCTTGCTTGTTCATTGAGTAGACTACTATCTACATAGAAGTTGGATTGCTACTTTAATGGCCAATGATGGGTTGACTATTTCTCATTTGATATACGCTGATGATGTTATTTTTTCTATGTGATTGGGATGTTCGTTGTGCTAGAAATCTGATTGGGGTGCTGAGATGTTTTTATGTTGTAAGAACCCGCAAAAGTTGTAAAAGGGTAAAATGGTCTTTTGGCATATTATAAGACCATTATGTAAAATAATATGTAATTTGTGGAATAATATTACAAGAAATAAAAGTCTATGTAAAATTTGAAGTTTTATCGCGTGAATAGTGAAATTTGGCCAAAAAGGGCAAAACGGTCATTTGACATGAAAATGACCAAAAATGTTAAGAAATGTCAAGCTGGAAATTAATGGAACATTGTTGCAAGATTTTGGGTCTTAGGACCACTTTTGTAAAGAAATTGGAAGACTAAGGACCAAAATGTAATTATTTTATAAACATTTAATATAAATATATATGAGAGTTAATTCTCTCATTTTCAGAAAAGCTGTGGAGAATTCTAGAGAGAGCGAGAGAGAGTACGGGAGAAGAAGCAGAGGCTCAAGGATCGTTGCCAAGAAATCAAGAAAA
This sequence comes from Cichorium intybus, assembly GCA_023525715.1. Lineage (NCBI taxonomy): Eukaryota > Viridiplantae > Streptophyta > Magnoliopsida > Asterales > Asteraceae > Cichorium > Cichorium intybus. Next base: position 48,119,251 of record CM042016.1, on the reverse strand, counting down.
AGGTTGGAATTGGTGATTCCAAAGTAAACAAGGTAAGATTTCCTTGGTTCTAACCTAGGTTTTGGGTGTATGCTTGAATTGGTTCTTGGGTGGAATTGAAATTGAAATTTCAGTTAAGAATCATGTGGTTTAAGTGGCTTATGCTTTCAATAAGTCATTAGTTAAGCATATAACTCAAGAACATGGAAGTAGATTGTTATTTTTGAAAGTTTACAATTTTGATCAAGAACTTTAATTCCTGCACTTGATTTATTGAAGTGATTTTAATGGGTTAAAACCTTGTTTTAATGGAGGGTTTTAGTCAGTGAATAAACCCCATATGATTAAGAACTAGATTAAGGACTTAAAATGTCAAAACTGCGTGCTACAGTGCCAAATCGCGACTGATCAGGAGCCTGCCCAGGCGTTAGGCGCAGTGTGCCCAGGACCTAGGCGGGGTGCGCCCAGGCGCAGTGCGCCCTGTGCCTGGCGCAGTGCGCCTCCAGACAGGGACCAAAAATGTTAAAAACCATAAATGTCAGAAACCATAGCTAGACATGTCCGTTTGGTCTGAAATTTTTACCATAGCCTTAGAATGGTATGAAAACATATCGGGAATGGTCAAATACGTAAATCCGACCTTGCGGAAAAGTCACTATAGCGGCAGTGGCTAAACTTCAAGTTTATGTCAAAACTTGATTTTTGGAATTTGAGCTAGACTTGTCCAATGAACTCCAAATTTGAAACACAAGTCCAATATGGCCTAAGATTTCATGGAAAAGTGTCGGAACTGAAATACGACCCCTCGGGGTACTGTAGCAAAATACGCGTATTTCGGAGAAAATTATAAAATGAGTTTATTAATGGTTATCCATTTAGTATAACCTGAAGTTGAGTCGTATGAGACCTTAGAACTGTAGAGTCAGTTGTATTATGTAATTAATAAGTATATATATACGTGATACTTGTGTAGGAGGTGCTTCAAATACCATGGGGCACGGAAAGGGGAAAGGAGTACGAGAAGTTTAGTGAGTTATAGCTACAACAAGGTGAGTTTTATGAGGATTTTTCTAGTACATAGCAAAATGACATTTTCAGAAAAGTATGAGATTTCCAAATGTTTTTAGATACTAAAGTTTGGAAACAGTTTTGAAAGTAGCTCCAAGAGCTAAGTGTTTAAAAGAGATTTTAAAGAAGTTTTAAAGAAGTTCAGTTTTTAAAAGAAGTATAGTTTGTAAAGTTTTGAAAGAAGCTCCATATGAGAGCTAAAGATTTTGAAGTTAGTTTTAAAGTGATTTTCAAGAGTATGAGTCAAAGAGTTAAAGTTTGAGTTTTGTTTTGAAATTGTGTCCATATCTGACCAATTTGTGATAAAATGAAGAAAGTAAAAAGATAAGAGCCAAAGCAAAGAAAGTAGTAAGAGTTAGTTGTCCGGACTAGGATCACCCACATAATCGGGAGATCAGAAGACACTACTGGGATGGTACCTCCCGTCGCGAAGTAGTTGTCTAGCTTAGTATACCCTTGTGCTTGAATCCGTTCCAAGTCACAAAGGGGAGACAGAATGAGCATAACCAAGCGGACGGATCTGTTCTGTCCCGCGAGGGGAGCTAGTTGAATGAATTAATTAAACTAATTCATGAGTTTCAGTTGGTCACGAATAAATGAGAAAGAAAGCAGTTTTAAAGAATAAAACAGTTTTAAAGTAAGAAGCAGTTTTGAGAAAGAAAGTATTTTGAGTTTGAAAAGAGAAAAAGCAAAGAGATTTAAGATTTGTGTTGAAAATAAGTTTTTAGCAGTTTATCAGTTTACTTGTTATTAATTCAAGTTTTGAGCAGAAATATTTTGGGTCTAAAACCCATATTACTCACGAGGCTTTATGTCTCACGTATACTATTTTTTGAAATGCTATGTACTTAGGTGAAAGGAGCGGAGATTTCAGTTGGGACCGGTTTATGTACTGTAAGTTTAAATTATGGTTATCTGTATTGAGTCTGTAATACCCTTTCAGAATAAAGTTTGTAAAAAAAAAAAACAAAATTTTAAGTAACTATTTCTCAGTCACATTTTGTAATGTAAACTGTATTTGAATACGGTTTGAGAAAGGGGTGTTACATATGTCACTTCCGGTTTGAAGATAAATGTGAGTAAGAGTAAGATTCTTGGAGTTGGAGTTGAGAATTTTGAGATGGAGGTAGGGATGTCAACGGGGTTAAACGGGACGGGGATAGCTTCCCCCGCCCCCGCCCCCGCCCCCGCCCCCGCCCCCGCCCTTGATTTTTAGACTAAAAAATCTTTTTTTTGGCTAAAAAAATCATTTTTGGGCTAAAATTATAATTTTGTGGGTTATATATATATATATATATATATATATATATATATATATATATATATATATATATATATATATATATATATATATATATATATATATATATATATATATATATATATATATATAGTAACGGGTCCCCCGCGGGGTTTCGGGACGGGGTTGCCCACCCCCGCCCCCGCCCCCGAAATCATAACGGGGGTTAATCTGGCCCTCGCCCCCGCCTCGCTGCCGATTTTTTCATAAAGTTACCCCTTGTACGGGTTTGGGGTCCCACGGGGGTTTTTGCCATCCCTAGTTGCAGGAGATGGTGAGTATGTTGGGGTGTGGAATTGCGGATAGTCAGATTACTTATTTGGGAGTTCCTATGGATTGTAATATGGGTCGTATTAAGCATTGGAATAAAATTACGGATAATCGTTGCATGCTCGTATTTTATCGGTTGGTGGTCGTCTGGCGCTCATTAAGGCGGTCTTGGGTAGCTTGCCCACTTATTATTTGTCCCTGTATCGTATTCATGTAGGTGTTGAAAAGGTTTTAGAATCTTTGAGGAACAATTTTTTTATTGGTGCCGATTTGGAGGAAAGGAAAATGACATGGGTTGCTTGGAGGAAGTGTATGGCGAGTAAGGAGTTAGGAGGTCTGGGAGTTGGGAGTATTTTTAGTTTGAATTGTGCTTTATTGTTTAAGTGGATTTGGCGGTTTAGAACAAGGCCGGGGGATTTGTGGGCTAAGGTGGTTTATTCGATTCATGGTGGTGATGTCGAGTGATATAGGTTGCGAGGTCGCGGGGGGGAGGGGGGAGGGGGGTTTGTCCTTGGTTAGAAATCTTAAAATCGATAGCTCTTTTGAAAGAGAAAGGGGTCGATTTGTTAGCTAGGTGTAAGCGGCGTGTAGGCGATGGGAGAAACATTTCTTTTTGGAATGATTTGTAGTGTGGTGATGTATGTTTTCGTGATAAGTTTAATTGTGTATTTGTTTTGGATTTACATAACAATTGCATGGTGTAACGCCCGGTTTTTCAGCCTGGAGTTTACAAGGTAATATCACCAGGGATCGTCCCATGATCCAAGCCAAGCGTTACCTATCCTGCAAAACCACATAAAATAAAGGGGTAAGCTATAAAGCTTAGTGAGTAATCTAATCACAGTATGACCTATATGGTCACACACGTTGCAGGATTACCATTCCTGTCAGCTTCACAGTCCTATCCGACTCGTAATTCACACTGTGAAACTACCGTATTACCCGACGTCACTCACTATACAGTATCATCCACAGATACTCACTATTAGACTGTCCCACACAGTCTTATCTTACATCGTCACGACCCACCTCTTTAGCTACTGTCACATCTTTTTATTTATTATTTGGTATTAGTTTCCACGAATAATTATACCGTCTCACGGTATACCCACTCACTTAACGGCTTTCTCATACAGGTATGGTCATAGTACATCTATGTTTACCTCGTGTTTTATTAGTATATGGTAAATCATGCCATCCCCTGACATGTATTATATATATTTACTTATTCACTCTGCTCAGTATCATCTTGTGATACTTTCGGGCGTATAACTCGAACTCATCCTCATGATAACATGACTATTTCCCACCCAAGTATTATTATAATACTTTAATTATACTGCTTTGTATTTTCCTTCAATAATTCCAACACGATGCTCCATGATTTATCAAGTAAAGAACGGCCAGGTAGAAGATTAGTTGGGGTGGCAGGATCCTTTCAGCATTTTAGCCTTTCGGAAAATCCAACAACCAGATCCCAAGTAATCGGCCTAGACACCGTCCTCGTAAGTAAATCAATCTGCATTACTTTTGGAATTATGAATTATAGGAAATAGTTTATTACATCCCTCGTATTTTATAGTTTAACACATATAAACTATTAGAGAGATACGGTAGCGATTACTCACCTGAGATTGGCGTTTTCTCGGAGTCCTGTCGTATTTTCCGTTCCGAATCGCTGACAGTTCCCGAGCACCTCGTTGTTAGCTACCGCTCGTTTCTCACCTCCCATCATCCTCCCTCAACGTATTTTCCTTACCAAAACACTCCTCTATATCGTATATGTGTTTGGTGTGTGTTGTGCCTCAAAATGAGGCTTGGAGCACCTATTTATAGGCCTCTGGACCCTCTTCGCGTCGCGACGGACCCCCCGGTCGCGACGTGACCATTACGTAAGCACTTACCTCATCGCGCACCTCTCTAGAAGCCTTTTTCGGCCTCGCGTCGCGAGCACTATTCACGTCGCGTCGCGAGCACTATTCACGCCGCCAGGTTACTATTCATTTTTTTTTTTTTTTTTTTGAAAAACATTACCCGGAACACGGGTGTTACAAATCTCTCCCCCTTAAAAGATTTCGTCCCCGAAATCTCCTAGCATCGATATACCCTTATTCTCTCTTTCACTCAACCATCTCTTATTCCAACGTGATGCGGCTGTACTAGTAAACCCAGAGGGGTATCACCACAATACTGACACATTAAGCACCTCTACGATATCGAGTCCCAAAGACTCAACGTACACCCTAGAATCTGCCGACCGATTAGGTCATCTCAACACTTGTATGTGGTCCCACCACAATTACTGCTCATACAACCGTCACAATATATATGTGACCCTAACAATAGTCACTAACTCTATAGAAAAGGTAGTCTCAACCACAATTACCGAGTATGTGACCCCATAGAAAGATGGTCCCAATCACAACAACCGATAATGTGGCCCTACCAGAAAAACCAAGCCATAAGGGCTCCAACCAACAATAAGCCATAAAGGCTTAACAGCTAACACCTAACTGCAAAACTCTGTAACCGACCTTACCACCCCCTCATCAGCTCAACAATTACACAATTACTACTTGGGTTTCCTGATTTATTAACTCCCTTTTTCTTTTGACACTATTGGTCACACAACATCTTAACACACACTAAATTTGTATATACTTAATTACTTCTCTGCGTAACTACTCACACTTCTCTTTTAACCAGATGCTTTTTTTTTTTTTTTTTTTTTTTTAATTTATTCTTTTGACTTCCATTAGTCATAACAATAATTTCTTTAGTCATAAAAATGACTATTTTAAAGGTTTATTCCTTTCACAACAAAATAACTCTTTCAGCTTTTGTCAGAATAACTTTTTCTTTGAAATATCTCTCTACTTGTAAAACTCTGGTCATACAAATAACCTTTACATCAGTAGAAAAAAAATCAACTATGTTTGGGAAAAATACCTCATTATATTCTTTGGTTATAAAGATAACCTCTCCTTTATTTTTTTAGTGATGATTGGATGGTTCCTGGTACTTAGACCTTAACTAAGTAAAATAGTACCCTTAATTCTTCTAGAATGGAAGGAATAATTCAATCCATCCTAGTCTTATGTTGACTTAGGACATCTACAAACGTTACTTCTCTTATGTCTCCGGCAAATTTTCCACATAATCTACTCTTACCCAATATTTCAAGTTATACTCTCCTGCTTAATATTCTGAGCCGCGTATACTCAGTACGTCGAGTCATACGTATCTGCTCAAACTTAATCTACTCAGCACTCAGAGCCGCGCATACTTTGTATGCGTATCTGCTCAACCACTCAGCATTTAGAGCCGCGCATACTCAGTACGTCGAGTCATGCGTATCTGCTCAAACTCCACCGCTCAGCACTCGGAGCCGCGCATATCCTGTACGTCGGATCATGCATATCTGCTCAGTGCATCTTGCGAACATCTCTATGTTGCTCAGTACGTTGAGCCACCCTTTATCTCTCAATTCCTCAACCCCATATTATCCACATGCTAGACTTAGACATGTCTAGTACTACCACATACCTCAACACTTGTCTCATTTAGAGATTGTATAACTCCTCACGAACTCATTTCTTATAGTTCTTACCATCTCACATCCAATCATCACATATATTTATCACTTTTTCTTTGATATGGCTGTCGCCATATATTTTCATAAATCCACCCACCAACTCGTATTTTTAGAATTTTTATTTCAACTTATATTTTTTTATTATTATTATTATTTTTTTCAAAACATTTTCCAAATTATTTTGGACTCAGCTTCATATCAGTTTGTCAAAATCCTTCGTATTTCTCATCTATACCCTACTTTTCAAATTTCCAAAAAATTTCTTTCAAATCAATTTTCAAAACTCTCTTATTTGACAAAATTTGCATCTGGATTTACTTTTAACACCTTTCCCGTATTTGGGAAAATACCACACAAACTCACTCATTTTCTATAGTTCTTTTTATCTCTGAAAGAGTTTACTAACATTCTTATTATCATGTTAGAATAAACTGCTTTTATCTTCGTTCTACTTTTATCACAATATGTTTGTGATTTTTATATTTTAGCACACAATTCTCATGTGACTATTAATTTGAGTCTAGCGATCTTATCCTAGTTCACTCAAATCTTGGCTCTGATACCAACTTGTAACGCTCGGTTTTTCAGCCTGGAGTTTACAAGGTAATATCACCAGGGATCGTCCCATGATCCAAGCCAAGCGTTACCTATCCTGCAAAACCACATAAAATAAAGGGGTAAGCTATAAAGCTTAGTGAGTAATCTAATCACAGTATGACCTATATGGTCACACACGTTGCAGGATTACCGTTCCTGTCAGCTTCACAGTCCTATCCGACTCGTAATTCACACTGTGAAACTACCGTATTACCCGACGTCACTCACTATACAGTATCATCCACAGATACTCACTATTAGACTGTCCCACACAGTCTTATCTTACATCGTCACGACCCACCTCTTTAGCTACTGTCACATCTTTTTATTTATTATTTGGTATTAGTTTCCACGAATAATTATACCGTCTCACGGTATACCCACTCACTTAACGGCTTTCTCATACAGGTATGGTCATAGTACATCTATGATTACCTCGTGTTTTATTAGTATATGGTAAATCATGCCATCCCCTGACATGTATTATATATATTTACTTATTCACTCTGCTCAGTATCATCTTGTGATACTTTCGGGCGTATAACTCGAACTCATCCTCATGATAACATGACTATTTCCCACCCAAGTATTATTATAATACTTTAATTATACTGCTTTGTATTTTCCTTCAATAATTTCAACACGATGCTCCATGATTTATCAAGTAAAGAACGGCCAGGTAGAAGATTAGTTGGGGTGGCAGGATCCTTTCAGCATTTTAGCCTTTCGGAAAATCCAACAACCAGATCCCAAGTAATCGGCCTAGACACCGTCCTCGTAAGTAAATCAATCTGCATTACTTTTGGAATTATGAATTATAGGAAATAGTTTATTACATCCCTCGTATTTTATAGTTTAACACATATAAACTATTAGGGAGATACGGTAGCGATTACTCACCTGAGATTGGCGTTTTCTCGGAGTCCTGTCGTATTTTCCGTTCCGAATCGCTGACAGTTCCCGAGCACCTCGTTGTTAGCTACCGCTCGTTTCTCACCTCCCATCATCCTCCCTCAAGGTATTTTCCTTACCAAAACACTCCTCTATATCGTATATGTGTTTGGTGTGTGTTGTGCCTCAAAATGAGGCTTGGAGCACCTATTTATAGGCCTCTGGACCCTCTTCGCGTCGCGACGGACCCCCCGGTCGCGACGTGACCATTACATAAGCACTTACCTCATCGCGCACCTCTCTAGAAGCCTTTTTCGGCCTCGCGTCGCGAGCACTATTCACGTCGCGTCGCGAGCACTATTCACGCCGCCAGGTTACTATTCATTTTTTTTTTTTTTTTTTTTGAAAAACATTACCCGGAACACGGGTGTTACAAATCTCTCCCCCTTAAAAGATTTCGTCCCCGAAATCTCCTAGCATCGATATACCCTTATTCTCTCTTTCACTCAACCATCTCTTATTCCAACGTGATGCGGCTGTACTAGTAAACCCAGAGGGGTATCACCACAATACTGACACATTAAGCACCTCTACGATATCGAGTCCCAAAGACTCAACGTACACCCTAGAATCTGCCGACCGATTAGGTCATCTCAACACTTGTATGTGGTCCCACCACAATTACTGCTCATACAACCGTCACAATATATATGTGACCCTAACAATAGTCACTAACTCTATAGAAAAGGTAGTCTCAACCACAATTACCGAGTATGTGACCCCATAGAAAGATGGTCCCAATCACAACAACCGATAATGTGGCCCTACCAGAAAAACCAAGCCATAAGGGCTCCAACCAACAATAAGCCATAAAGGCTTAACAGCTAACACCTAACTGCAAAACTCTGTAACCGACCTTACCACCCCCTCATCAGCTCAACAATTACACAATTACTACTTGGGTTTCCTGATTTATTAACTCCCTTTTTCTTTTGACACTATTGGTCACACAACATCTTAACACACACTAAATTTGTATATACTTAATTACTTCTCTGCGTAACTACTCACACTTCTCTTTTAACCAGATGCTTTTTTTTTTTTTTTTTTTTTTAAATTTATTCTTTTGACTTCCATTAGTCATAACAATAATTTCTTTAGTCATAAAAATGACTATTTTAAAGGTTTATTCCTTTCACAACAAAATAACTCTTTCAGCTTTTGTCAGAATAACTTTTTCTTTGAAATATCTCTCTACTTGTAAAACTCTGGTCATACAAATAACCTTTACATCAGTAGAAAAAAAATCAACTATGTTTGGGAAAAATACCTCATTATATTCTTTGGTTATAAAGATAACCTCTCCTTTATTTGTTTAGTGATGATTGGATGGTTCCTGGTACTTAGACCTTAACTAAGTAAAATAGTACCCTTAATTCTTCTAGAATGGAAGGAATAATTCAATCCATCCTAGTCTTATGTTGACTTAGGACATCTACAAACGTTACTTCTCTTATGTCTCCGGCAAATTTTCCACATAATCTACTCTTACCCAATATTTCAAGTTATACTCTCCTGCTTAATATTCTGAGCCGCGTATACTCAGTACGTCGAGTCATACGTATCTGCTCAAACTTAATCTACTCAGCACTCAGAGCCGCGCATACTTTGTATGCGTATCTGCTCAACCACTCAGCATTTAGAGCCGCGCATACTCAGTACGTCGAGTCATGCGTATCTGCTCAAACTCCACCGCTCAGCACTCGGAGCCGCGCATATCCTGTACGTCGGATCATGCGTATCTGCTCCGCGCATATCCTATTAGGGAGATACGGTAGCGATTACTCACCTGAGATTGGCGTTTTCTCGGAGTCCTGTCGTATTTTCCGTTCCGAATCGCTGACAGTTCCCGAGCACCTCGTTGTTAGCTACCGCTCGTTTCTCACCTCCCATCATCCTCCCTCAACGTATTTTCCTTACCAAAACACTCCTCTATATCGTATATGTGTTTGGTGTGTGTTGTGCCTCAAAATGAGGCTTGGAGCACCTATTTATAGGCCTCTGGACCCTCTTCGCGTCGCGACGGACCCCCCGGTCGCGACGTGACCATTACGTAAGCACTTACCTCATCGCGCACCTCTCTAGAAGCCTTTTTCGGCCTCGCGTCGCGAGCACTATTCACGTCGCGTCGCGAGCACTATTCACGCCGCCAGGTTACTATTCATTTTTTTTTTTTTTTTTTTTGAAAAACATTACCCGGAACACGGGTGTTACAAATCTCTCCCCCTTAAAAGATTTCGTCCCCGAAATCTCCTAGCATCGATATACCCTTATTCTCTCTTTCACTCAACCATCTCTTATTCCAACGTGATGCGGCTGTACTAGTAAACCCAGAGGGGTATCACCACAATACTGACACATTAAGCACCTCTACGATATCGAGTCCCAAAGACTCAACGTACACCCTAGAATCTGCCGACCGATTAGGTCATCTCAACACTTGTATGTGGTCCCACCACAATTACTGCTCATACAACCGTCACAATATATATGTGACCCTAACAATAGTCACTAACTCTATAGAAAAGGTAGTCTCAACCACAATTACCGAGTATGTGACCCCATAGAAAGATGGTCCCAATCACAACAACCGATAATGTGGCCCTACCAGAAAAACCAAGCCATAAGGGCTCCAACCAACAATAAGCCATAAAGGCTTAACAGCTAACACCTAACTGCAAAACTCTGTAACCGACCTTACCACCCCCTCATCAGCTCAACAATTACACAATTACTACTTGGGTTTCCTGATTTATTAACTCCCTTTTTCTTTTGACACTATTGGTCACACAACATCTTAACACACACTAAATTTGTATATACTTAATTACTTCTCTGCGTAACTACTCACACTTCTCTTTTAACCAGATGCTTTTTTTTTTTTTTTTTTTTTTTTTTAATTTATTCTTTTGACTTCCATTAGTCATAACAATAATTTCTTTAGTCATAAAAATGACTATTTTAAAGGTTTATTCCTTTCACAACAAAATAACTCTTTCAGCTTTTGTCAGAATAACTTTTTCTTTGAAATATCTCTCTACTTGTAAAACTCTGGTCATACAAATAACCTTTACATCAGTAGAAAAAAAATCAACTATGTTTGGGAAAAATACCTCATTATATTCTTTGGTTATAAAGATAACCTCTCCTTTATTTGTTTAGTGATGATTGGATGGTTCCTGGTACTTAGACCTTAACTAAGTAAAATAGTACCCTTAATTCTTCTAGAATGGAAGGAATAATTCAATCCATCCTAGTCTTATGTTGACTTAGGACATCTACAAACGTTACTTCTCTTATGTCTCCGGCAAATTTTCCACATAATCTACTCTTACCCAATATTTCAAGTTATACTCTCCTGCTTAATATTCTGAGCCGCGTATACTCAGTACGTCGAGTCATACGTATCTGCTCAAACTTAATCTACTCAGCACTCAGAGCCGCGCATACTTTGTATGCGTATCTGCTCAACCACTCAGCATTTAGAGCCGCGCATACTCAGTACGTCGAGTCATGCGTATCTGCTCAAACTCCACCGCTCAGCACTCGGAGCCGCGCATATCCTGTACGTCGGATCATGCGTATCTGCTCCGCGCATATCCTATTAGGGAGATACGGTAGCGATTACTCACCTGAGATTGGCGTTTTCTCGGAGTCCTGTCGTATTTTCCGTTCCGAATCGCTGACAGTTCCCGAGCACCTCGTTGTTAGCTACCGCTCGTTTCTCACCTCCCATCATCCTCCCTCAACGTATTTTCCTTACCAAAACACTCCTCTATATCGTATATGTGTTTGGTGTGTGTTGTGCCTCAAAATGAGGCTTGGAGCACCTATTTATAGGCCTCTGGACCCTCTTCGCGTCGCGACGGACCCCCCGGTCGCGACGTGACCATTACGTAAGCACTTACCTCATCGCGCACCTCTCTAGAAGCCTTTTTCGGCCTCGCGTCGCGAGCACTATTCACGTCGCGTCGCGAGCACTATTCACGCCGCCAGGTTACTATTCATTTTTTTTTTTTTTTTTGAAAAACATTACCCGGAACACGGGTGTTACACATGGTGGCGGAGAGAGTGAATCTCCATAGTTGGGGCCCGTTTTTGCGCCATTTGCCGAGTGGTGGGGTCGAGTTAGACCAGTTTCAAGCCTTGAAGGTGTTAGTGGATCAGGTGGTTATTTCGAATAAGGAGGATGGTTGGGTATGTGATTCAGATCCAGTGGGGGGTTATATGGTGGCTTCGGGTAGGAGTTTGATTGACAAATTGTTATTGGAGGTGTCGAATATGAAGACCAGGTGGAATTGGGTTTTCCCTGCTAAGGTGAATGTTTTTATGTTGGAAACATAGGTTGAATCGTTTGCCTTCCAAAGTTAATCTAGAAAGGAGAGGGATGGATTTGGACTCTACTTTGTGCCCGGTTTGTATGACGGATGTGAAGGGTTTTCTATGCAATCAATGAACAAAAGATTCCTATGGTTCACATGCAACCCTAATATGATCTATGTTTTCTTCTATGAAGATAATAAACTAAACCTAAAGGAACAATTAATTTCTAAAGATCAAAACTGAGAAAACCAACCTTTTGATCTTATGATCCTTGAAGCTAGCAGCAAAACAATCCTGCCTCAAATGCAAGTCACACCCAAAGCAATGGAGAAGACAGTCCAACAGAGTATCCATAGTGGAAAATGGCGCATGAAATTAGGGTGACAGAGGGTTCCTTTTATAGCCTCCTAGGGTTACACCTGAAACCCTAAGGAGCCTCCAAGTGGGCAAGCCTGTTGACCACTTGGACCAAATCCCTAAACCCTAATTAGGGTTTTCGCCAACCCTAGAGAAACCTCCAGGGTGGCGCCACTTTTTGGCCCCTGGACTTCTCTTTGCCAGTTATTCAACTATTGAATAAATACAAACCAGTCCCCGCACTTTTAATTAATTAATTTAATCATTGAATTAAATCCAATTAATTACAGATTAAATCTTAATTAATTATTATAGTTTCTAATTAATATATTAACACTTAAATATATTAATAAACCATTTAATTAATTCTATTGATTTATTAAACAATTAATAAATCAACTTTTTACTCTACTGAACTCTATCCTAACCTCCAGCTATGAGGGCAACCCAAATGGACTTTGCTTCAATTAACAAGATAAGTACAATTATAAGTCATGGCTTAGACACTTAATCCAACAGAATGTGGAGACGGTCAATCATCTTTTTTTTTCTTGTGAGGTGTCCCTTGATCTTTGGGCGTTCGTGGCGAGATGGTGGGAGCTTGATATTCCTATATGTTCTTCTATTAGTGATTGGGATTCTTGGTTTGATGATCTCCGGATGAAGAAAAAGGCTAAAGTGTGTTTGGAGGTGGTTTGTAATACTTTGGGATGGGCGATTTGGTCTTTTCAAAATAGGTCCCTGTTCAATAAGAGAAAGCCTCTTAAGGCAGCTTTGTGGGATTTTATTCAATCCCAATCGTATCTTTGGGTTTGTGCTAGGTTTTGTATGCTTAAGATTTCTTGGAGTGATTGAGTGTCTAATCCTAATGTAATTATTTCTTCTTTGTAATTTTTGCTAGCCTTTATTTAATATTATGCCGCCGTTCAAAAAAAAATGTGTGACTACAATAAAATTATTATCTTTTGGGTTCTCAAGATCATCCAAGAATATATCAATAACACCCGAAAAGGTAAACATGCAAAACACTATCTTGTAGCTTAGATTGTTCTAGTAATTTTGATGAACACATATCCTTGCTTGATTTTGATGTTGTTGTTTAATCACTTTTGTTGCATGATAACTTTTATGTATTTGAATAAGGGTAAATTGCATAAAAGTCATTAACTTCTCCAACTTTTTCGATTTTGACACTGTGTTTTTAGTTTTTGCAGTTAACTCATTATGTTTTCAGAAAAATTGAAATTAAGCCATCATGTTTTCCAAAAAGTTGCAAAATGACCATATGACGGGATGGCAATAAGTTACCGGTCATATGGTCAGATTTGCAATTTTTCAGAAAACATAGTGTCAAAATCTAGAAATTTGAAAAAGTTAGTGACTTTTATGCAATTTACCCTTTTTATATAATACAACTTAATTACTTTACATGCCTCATGCGTGCCCAAGAAAGTAATTTTTATGTTCCTTGTATCCCTGACCAACTGCCAAAATTAGTCAAGAAATAGCATTGCACTTCCAAGTTTGGGTATACCAAAGTTCAATGTTTTTTGTAACAAGAAAGAAAATTGTGTTGCTATTATATAAAATTGATTACTGCAATATTGTTGTTTATGTTACCAAGTACATTATCTTCAAAAAAATGAAGCAAACAAAGAGAATTCAAATGGATCCAAATTCAATATGTAGAAAATGGGAAAGCTTGTAAAGGATCTGTTTACTGTTGCTTCTATCTTTTGTTTCTACATTCAAATTGGGAAAAGTCAAAATTGGGACAAATTCAATTACAAGATTCTAAATTCAAAATTGGAAAAGTCAAAATTGGAAAACCACCCATCTCTAATCCGACTCTTTCTAAATCTTCCTGGAAAGAGGCAGCCATAAATGCAATCTTTGCAGGATTATCCACTCTTCTATCGTATGTGGGCATATATATGATTAGTGATTTTGTTGACTATTTAGGAGGAATCGAGACATTCTTACACAAAGGTTACATTCTTGCTCGTGTGTTCTTTATAGCTAATTAATAGAAACTTTTACCAAGTAACCTTATTTCGACATGTCTTCATATGTTAACATTAGTAGGAGTGAATATGTTTCATCTTATGTTAGAATGATGTTATCCTTGGAAGATTCGAGGCGTTTTAGCTACCTTGCAAACTTAAGCAAGTATAACTTGATAGGTTGGGTGTGTACCTTCCTATTTTGGGTATTTGATACGGTAGCTCCTGTATCGTGTTCGGTTGATCTCATGGTTTTCCCTTTTATTAGTTTAATTAAGCTTTAAATTCTAAAAGTATTTTTGATTTATCAGTTTATATCAGGTTCAATTTTTCAAAAATATTTCAAAGTATCAATTATGTAAGTTTTAATATGATTTAAAACAATCACTCATGCAAGCTCAATCTGGTTTTAAATCACAGTTATACGGATTTCAGTTATAAATTATTTATATATCTTGTTGGATCTAAAACTCATGTATCCCACGAGACAATTTGTCTTACAAATTATTTTCTTTAATGCTATGTATCCCAGGCACAGGTTGATTAGCATCTGATCAAAGAAACGAAGGACTTAGAAGTTATTTGGGGCTTTATAGATATAATCGATGATTTGAAGATAGATTCATTCCATAAATCGTATACTCATGTTATATATTGAGAGAGACTTAGTTTATGGTATAGTATTACTGTTGTAGTTATGTTGTAATGTTTTAGTATGTACGAAGTTTTATTTGAGCTATTTTAATTAAGTCAGGCGAGTATGAGTTTTATACTAGATTAGCCTAGTGGTCACACCGAAATTTCAGTAAAAATGTTAGATTATGTTTGGAACATTAGCTTTTAAATTTCGTATTTCCTTACTATGGTTTATGTTGATCTTGTAACCCCCAAAGTTGTTTAAACATTTTTAAAACTTGTTTGTTTGTGTTGGGAACAAAATTTTAATGATATGACTTAATGTCATAAACAAGGTTTCTAACTTATGAGCTTTTTCAACATATTAAGCTTTATAAAACATTACACCATTTTAGGTGTATAAAAGATGGGCTGTTACACCTGTACTTAGAGACTAATTAATGAAATATGTCACAAGAAATTCTAAGATGGCAATAGCATACGTGTTTAAAACGAAGATACATGAGATTCTTAACTTGCAGTTTGTTACTTGGCGCTCTCCAATGTTGTGTGTAACTGACAACCATACAAAAAAATTATATGGGGGACTAGTTTATTAGTTCATTCCTAAAAGGTGACTTAATTAGAAACTATACAAATTGAGGGACTTAATATTTAATTAATATATGGTTTATAATGACCATATATTAGTTAATATTAATTCTTATTTCTCTTATTATTTGAATTGTTAAATAATTGATTGGTTAGAAGTAAGGGAATAGTTTAAATACCCCTCCCATTTTGCTCCATCATTTAGACAACACCATACAACGAGAAATAGATAGAAAGTTTCATTCCTGATTTTGAAGACCCGCATATAGTGTTTGTTCTTGTCGCAAAGGTTCAACGGCTGAATCACCTTGAAATTTAGACCATGACTGCACAACATATAAACCAACATTTTGTATTTTTCGATTGAGAGATCCTTCTTGGGGCTTAGGAATCACTTATTGTGTTTGCTTGTGGACAGTAGTCCTAGTTTGGGTTTGGAGTTTTGGTGCTCTTTCTTGTTCGTTGAGCAGACTAGGATCTGTATAGAAGTTGGATTGCTAATTTAGGATGTGATTATGATACATGGATTCTCCGTTGGGTCCTTAAGTTCATTTAAATACATCTCAAGAAAACCTAAAAAGGTAAACACACAAATGTAGCATAAATCGTTGTATTAATTTTTATGAACACATATAATTTCTTGATCTTGATGGTTTTGTTTCATTGCTTTTATTTCATGCTTTTTATATATTTGAATAACAATGAAAATTAAACAAGTCAAGGCATAAAGAAATTGCTGGTTTTGAACATATCTGCCAGTGAATACAAATAAGGCTGAGAATAATTCATGTACTGTTGATTTGGGCACAAAATCCACTCTGCACCAACAAAGGTCCCATGACCGCACCTCATTGGAGATTTTATGGTTAATAAAAATATGATTGGTTGGTTTATCAACCGGTTATGGAAGGGATAGGAGACAAAAGGTATTAAAATGCCATTGTTAACAAGATTTGTAGCAACGAGAATTCGATTTAGAAGGAGGAACCAAACGAAACAATTGACTTTAATGAGGCTACTTTTTTCCAACTCCATCATATAAAGACTAGGGGATTGTATTTAATTGGAATGTCCCCAATACAAATACTTCCAAAATTATGTGTTTGTGCCACTATTGACCTTTCTTTGAAATAATTTTGGTAAAACAATTCTCGTTGCGGCCAAGTCTTTTTCAATCCTAACAATGCTAAGCCAAACTCCCGATATAGATTTTTTGGCCATCTTAGAGTTATCATAACCCCTTGAAGTTATGTATAGCACAAATAGTGCGCAACCATAAACCTTTTATTTTTTTCGTTATCCTCTATTACCATTTTTTAAAAGAGCTAAATTTAAATTATTTAAGCATCCAATGCCTAACGCATTCATGCTTTTTGGGGAGATGATATTTTATCATGATACCTTATTTATGTTCCTTTTTGTACTATCTACCCCATAAAAAGTTCTGTCTAATACTTTCCAACGAGCCAATGGTCTTTTAGGTGCTTTGGAAATGGAAAAACTATATAAGGGTAAAATGTCTAGGATGAACTTTGTCATTGTCAATATTTCTTCAAACAATAATCATTTTCAATTTCCACCTACTTAATCTAGCTTTGAAACGATCCAATTTCGGTTTAGCTTCATATTGGCTCCGATGGAAACCCTAAATATGTGAAAGGTAGGTCATCCTCCTCATAGTTAAGGAGATTAGTCGTCCAAGTTACACCAATATTTTATATACTAATTCCAAATACCTTGCTTTTAAGAAATTTGACATTCACTCAGATTCTAGGTGGAAGCATCTAAGAATCCTTTTTGAGCTATTGAAGTTCGACAGACACCATTCACCAATGAACATAATATCGTCGACATACACCAAGTGGGTCAAGAAAGTCCCATTGGTAGGAAGACTGATATTGTAGTAGATATGTTTCTCCAAAGTGGTGTTCGTCACAACATTAAGCTCTTCCATGGCAAAAACGAAAAGGAGAGGTGATAAACGATCACCTTGTCTCACTTCTCTATTGACTTCGAATTCTTTTGTTGGTGATCCATTTACTAAAACCACCCCCCCCCCCCCCCCCCCCCTAAGGAAAGTAAGCCACAAAGTCATGCTATCCATTTAGGTCAAAATTTTATAAGAATCAAGAAACTCCGGTAATAACAAATTGAAGCTTTATCTAGGTTTACTTTAAAAAACATAATTTTTTTTCGGGACTTCTTTTCCCAAAAATACAACTCATTTATTATGAAAGGGCCGTCAAATATGTTTCTCTCATCACATACGCGATATGTTCTATTCCGACCACTATTTCCATAACTTCTTAAGCTGTATGGAGAGAAATTTAGACATCAATTGTGGAACACAACTAATAGCACTAATAAAACGGAATTCCTTTAACCTTACAGGGTCCTAAATTTAGGAATAAAAGAAATAAAGGACACGTGACAACCCCGACTTATACGACCCAACAAGTGGAATTCTTTGAAAACGTTAATGAAGTACGATTGGATGATGCCCCAAAATTATTTTAGAGATTTGAATGTGAGTCCGTCAAGATCAAGTGCTTTGTCACAAGCATAACTACAAATTACCTTGTTAAATCTGGCAAAGTGAACTCTCCTTCGAGAAAATCAAGGCCCCCCAGTTCAAAACAAATTGCTATTGAGTTTCGGTCTTAAAGGCTCCATCATAAGGAATTTTTTTGAAAAAAAACCTAATGGCTTCGTTTTAAAGTACTGTTGAGGGTCAATTTATTAATTCTATTTTTTCTATGTTCCCATTGTTTATACCATGAAAGAAATATGATTCTCGTCCCCCTTTATGTTTCACTTTACTCCCCCTTTTTGTTTAAAACCCTTGATAATATTCAAAAGGTTTTATCTATAAACGTTTGTTTGACATGATAAAATGAAATCACGTAGGAATATAATAAACGACGTAATGAAATGAGCAGTAATAAAATGACAAGTAACAAAATGAATCATTATATTCCATTGTGATGTTTGATTGAGACGAAAGGCGGAATGAGTCATTAAAACATGTTTTTTGTTTTATGTAAGTAGAAAAACTAAATAGAATTAAATTGATAAGTAAACCAAAATATGTTATTTGTTGAATAATATTGTTTAATTAAATAAAGTTATATAGTTAAATAGATTGCATATACACATATTTTATATTCTTAAATATGTTATATGTATTTTAAATAGTTAAATATATAATTGTCATCCAAAATATAAAAAAACTGTTTACAAAATAAATGAAAAATAAACCCCACAAAATCTTAAAAAAATAAATAACTTTTTTAGTTATATTTGGATAATAAAAAAAAATTAGTCAGCATTGTTATATTTTTAAAAGAAAATATTATTGTTGAAGTTTTCATGTTTATCATTCCGGTTCCTGAAGAATCATATTCCGTGAGAAATGTTTAATTCAATTCACATGTGACAACCAAACAAAAAAACACTCTATCATAATTAGGGGTGTGCGTGTTGCGGTGCGGTGCGGTTTAGAAGCAAAACCGCAGAACGCACCATATATGTGGTTGAGAATTTTTTAAACCACAGACCGCACCGCAAAAGTTCTAAACCGCGTTATGCGGTACGGTTTAGTGCGGGCGGTTTTGCGGTTTGTGCGATTTAATACGATAATTTCATTATATATATATATATATATATATATATATATATATATATATATATATATATATATATATATATATATATATATATATATATATATATATATATATATATATATATATATATATAGTGCGGTGCGGTTTGAACCGCTTCGTAAGTATAAAGCGCAAGCCGCAACACATACTGCGGTTTACAAAAATTACAAACCACAAACCGCACCGCAGAGTTTCAAAACCGCATTATGCGGTGCGGTGTGTGCGGTTTATGTGGTTTGGTGCACACCCCTAATCATAATGATAAATTCTATTCTATTGTCGATTATTACATACCAACACTGCCTTAGTTCTCTTTATATATGTAAAATCGTCTAAAAATAAATTATGGTAATCAAAGTTGGTTGTGGTCGTCTAAGTAGAAATTCGTCTTACATAGATCACGTTTATTAAGGTGAACCAAGATATACCAAGTTAATTAACATGATCCAAAATATCATTACCATATACCAAAAAGGAAATTGAGTTGATTGAGGAAAGTCATGGCTTTTGAAAATAAATGCAATGAATCTGGCTCTCAATTGAAAAGGGAGACTACATGCACACACTTGGAACATTCACACCATTAATTGCTTTTTAACTACACATTTTGGTTAAACCTAAAAGCTGTAAGGGCTTAAAATTTAATACTATCTAAAAAGACAAATATAGTGAAGTTTACAGAATAATTATATATTCTTTAACTTGTTAGGTAATTGTTTTTTATATATTGAAAAATTTAGGGTAAGCTTATATATATATATATATATATATATATATATATATATATATATATATATATATATATATATATATATATATATATATATATATATATATATATATATATTCTTTAACTTGTTAGGTAATTGTTTTTTATATATTGAAAAATTTAGGGTAAGCTTTTATATATATATATATATATATATATATATATATATATATATATATATATATATATATATATATATATATATATATGTATACATATATATATACATATATATATATATATATATATATATATATATATATGTATATATATATATATGTATATATATATATGTATATATATATATATATATGTATACATATATATATATATATATATATATATATATATATATATATATATATATGTATATATATATGTATATATATATATATATATATATACATATATATATACAGATATATATATATATATATATATATATATATACATATATACATATATGTATATATATATATATATATATATATATATATATATATATATATATATATATATATATCTGTATATATATATGTATATATACATATATATATACATATATATATATATATATATATATATATATATATATATATATATATATATATATATATATATATATATATATATAGGGTTAGGATCCTGTACGAACCCAAAATCCGGTAGTAACCGCGAGAACTCTTCTTGTCCAATCATTCTCCTAAGGGCAATAACGTCAAACGTGTAAGAACCCGCGAAAAAGTTGAAAAAGGGTAAAACGGTCTTTTGACACGTTATAAAACTATTATGTAAAATAATATATATATATATATATATATATATATATATATATATATATATATATATATATGAAATTATAATATAAGAAATAAGAGAATATGTGAAATTTGGAGTTTTACCGCATGAATAGTGGAATATGGCCGAAAAGGGCAAAATGGTCATTTGACATGGAAATGACCCAAAATGTCAAGAAAATGTTAAGTTGGAAGTTAATGAAGCATAAATGGCAAAGTTATGACTCTTGAACCATTTTTGTAGCAGAATGGGAAGGTTAGGGACCAAAATGCAAAGTTTTTATAAAAATTAAATATATATATATTATATGATAATTATCCCCTATTATTTGAAGAACCCAGTGGAAGATTTCAGAAGATACGAGAGAGAGCTAGAGAGAACGAGAGTGAATACGGAAGAAGAAGAAGAGGTTCAAGACTCCTTGTCAAGAAATCAAGAAAAGGTTGGAATTGATGATTCCAAAGTAAACAAGGTAAGATTTTCTTATTTTAAGCTCTAAGTCTTGAACGGGAGTTGATTCTCAACTTTTGATTTTCCAGAATTTATAGTCTTAATGGGATTATCTTGCTCAAAATCATTCATTTAACATGTTCTAACCATAGAATGTGTTAAAAATCAAGAAATGAGGATTTTGCTCAAGAACCCTAATTCACGGGTTTGCAAGATCAAGATCAGTTTTTATGGTTTTTCTAAGTCCAAATGATCACTTAGGATGTATTAAGACACTCCTAAGTGATTAATTTCAAAAAGTTGGATTTTTAGTGAAAATCATCAAAAACGGGTTTTCAATGAATTGGAATTAGAATCAGTGATTCCAAGGCTTAAAACTTGATGTAAAGTAAAGGTTTTAGTCATGGAACGATAGTAAATGATTAAGTTAAGTATTAAGCACTTAATAGGCGAAAATAGAGGTCTGCAGCTCGAAAATCGGACCCGAAATCAGGCCAGGAACATTACACGGCCGTGTAATTTTCCAGGCCAAAGTTACACGATCGTGTAACCAAATTAGGCCAATAAAGTTACACGGCCGTGTAATTTATAGGGCCAAAGTTACACGACCGTGTAACTCACTGAGGTGGGTTTTCCGTTTTGATTTTTGGAAATTGGGGTTAGACTTGTCCGTTTGACCTCAAATTTGAAACACAAGTCTAATATGGCCTAAGACTTCATGCAAAAATGTTGGAACTGAAATACGACCCCTCGGGGGTACTGTAGCAAAATACGCGTATTTCGGAGAAAACTATAAAATGAGCTTATTAGTGATTATACATTAGTATGGCCAGTAGTTATGTCATATGAGACTCTTAAGTCATAGAGTTAGTTGTAGCATGTATTTATTAAATATATATACTACTTGTATAGGTGGTGCTTCGAACATTGTAGAGCACCGAAAAGGGAAAGGTGTACGAGAAGTTTAGTGAGTTATAGCTACATCAAGGTGAGTTTTATGAGGATGTTTTCCTAGTACATAGCAAAATGATATTTTCAGAAAAGAGATTTCCAAATATTTTTAGATACTAAAGTTTGGAAACAGTTTTGAAAGTAGCTCTAAGAGCTAAGTGTTTAAAAGAGATTTTAAAGAAGTTCAGTTTTTTTAAAGAGGTATAGTTTGTGAAGTTTTTGAAAGAAGCTCCATATGTGAGCTAAAGCTATTGAAGTTAGTTTTAAAAGTATTTTTGATTAAGAGTTAAAAAGTTCATGAGTTTGAGTCTATTATAAATTGTGTCCCATTTGACCAATTTGAGATGAAATGAAGAAAGTAAAGAGAATAACTAAAGCAAAGAAAGTAATAAGAGTCAGTTGTCCGGACTAGGATCACCCATATAATCGGGAGATCTGAAGACACTACTGGGATGGTACCTCCCGTCGCGAAGTAGTTGTCTAGCTTAGTATACCCTTGTGCTTGAATCCGTTCCAAGTCACAGAGGGGAGACAGAATGAGCATAACCTAGCGGACGGATCTGTTCTGTCCTGCAAGGTGAGCTAGTAGAATGAATTAAACTAAATTAATTCATGAGTTTCAGTTGGTCAGTAGAAAACGTGAAAGGAAGCAGTTTTAAAGAAAGAAATTAATTTCAATGAATAAAACGGTTTTAAAGTAAGAAGTAGTTTTTGAGAAAGAAAGTGTTTTTAAGTTTTAAAAAAACAAAAAAAAGAGTAAAGAGATTTGAGATATGTTATGAAAACGAGCTTTTAGCAGTTTACTTGTATTATTTCAAGTTTTGAATAGAAACGTTTTGGGTCTAAACCCATATCACTCACGAGACTTTATGTCTTACGTTTATTATTTTTAAATGCTATGTACTTAGGTGAGAGAAGATGAAGAGGAAGTTGGGACCAGTGTATACAGTAAGTTTAAATTATGGTTTCTGTATTGAGTCTGTAATACCCTTTCAGTATAAAGTTTGTAAAAAAAATTTTAAGTGACTTTTTCATAGTCACGAATTGTATAATATTTTGTAAAGTAAACTGTATTAAAATGGTTTTGAGAAAGGGGTGTTACAGTTTTGGTATCAGAGCCATAGTTTAAGCGAACTAGGTGTCAGTATTTGAACCTAGACTTAAATTATGTGAGAGCTAAGTAGAGTACATACTTGGGTATGATGTAGAAAGTATGTAGAGATAGAAGTAAATTCATAACAGTGGAACATGAGTCCTGGTGGTAAACTGGAAGCAAATGTGTATATGTGGTTATAATAATATGGGCCCGTACTATTCTAATCACAGGATATACATTTGAGTCTGGTGGAACCACACAGGAACTATGTGAAGCTGTAAGAGATAAGTGTAGAAGGTTTGAGGAGTATAGGTTCGATATACCTATGTAGAAAATCAAGTATGGATGAAAATACTAAAGTATAAAGGAAAAGTGTTAAAGATGAAAATAACAGATACGAAGTATGTAGTGGGGAAAACCCCATACCTTATATGAATTAATATAAAGTATATGTAATAAAATATAAGAAGATATGAGTAAAGAGCACTGAAAATAAGATGATAAGAATAAAAAGGTAATGACGAAGAAAAGTTCAAATTTGTGGTTGTGATAACCACCGAGTAATATGAGAAATAACGTAAAGTATGAATGGAATCAGTAAAATAGACATGGTCAGAAAGTATAAATGTATTGAAAATGTTAATAGAAGTAATGGAGTATATAGTACAAATGTAAAAGAAAGAGTATATATATATATATATATATATATATATATATATATATAAAATAATAAGAGTAATGTCACTACAGTGACCAAAGAAAGAAAGATTGGAAAAGAAAGTGAATACAGATATATGAATGAAATTCATATAAGAAAGAAGAATGAAAACATTTAAGTAAAAAGAGTAAAAAAGGAAATGAGCTGGGTTTGCAATTGTAGACAAACCCAAAAGATGTATAAAGAAGTATAGAATAAATATTGTTGTTTATGGACAACCAAGAGATTAAAGAATGTATATAAAAAGTTGTGATTAAATGACATAGTATAAAATGAAAGCAAAATACTTAACCAAGTATTAGAAGAGGAATCAAAGACAGAAAAGAAAGTGTAAGAAATGAGAAGTTGTGACTTCCAAACTCGAACGAAGTATGATAATAAATGACATCCAATCATTGGAATAAATAAATAAGTCGTAAGTATAGTGCTGTAATGAGTAAAATAACAAAGTAAGTTACCTATAAAAAAATCGTTAAAGACTATGAGCAAGTTGCATTGTTATAATACAAGAGAATGAGTTGAGAAATAGAGATTAAATGCCTAATCAAGTGTTGGGCGAAAAGTTAAAGATAGGACAGACAATGATGATAATGAGAAGAATATAAAGACAGTTATCAAAGAAATGGTCAATTGAAATCAGATTTAGTAACTATATAAAATATAAATAAGAAAAAAAATTGTGAATGATAAAAGGATAACCGAAAGAATGTGAGAAAAAAATGACTGAAAGTCATAAATAATACGAGATAAAGAGTAAAGGTGAATATCCAGATAAGTCTTAGACAAAGAGTCAAATATGAAATAAGAACTAAAATAAAGAGACAGGAAGTTACTACCTCTAAGCGGAAGTAACAGGTAAAAGTAGCCAAAGATTAAAAAAAATGGTCGGTACATGAC
The DNA here is from genome assembly GCA_023525715.1 of Cichorium intybus. Taxonomy (NCBI): domain Eukaryota; kingdom Viridiplantae; phylum Streptophyta; class Magnoliopsida; order Asterales; family Asteraceae; genus Cichorium; species Cichorium intybus. The sequence continues at coordinate 48,094,237 of CM042016.1, read as the reverse complement.
TAGTAGTTATGGAACGTAGGAAAGTGTATAGCGTATATCGCTTTAAGATATATATAAATAAAGAGAGTAAAGAAAAGAAGCTTAAAGGAAAGAACAATGTAATGTGTTGGACATATAATCTTATGACACATAGAAAGAAATGGTAAAAAGAATAATAAAAAAAGGTTTGAGTATCAAACCTAGAAAGTTTATAAGTAAAATATGTGAGATAAAGAGACTAAATGTTTTTGAAAAATGGTGGTAATCTATATGATTATAAAAATAATGTATGCTCAATAAGTATAATAGGATAAAACAAGAAATTGTTGAGTCAGAAATGTCAATCTTTATATGCAGTCAGGATAAAAAGAGAAGTAAAAGTTATTTTTGGCGTTAGCCATAACAAGTAAAGAGTAAGCAAGAGATAGAATGTTAAACTAAGCAATAGTATGAGAAATAAGAACTATAAGAAAACACTAAAACATAAGTAATAAGATGAGAATGGTACATGAGGTACCTAAGCAGATAAGAAGTATACTCATAAGAGTACAGTAAGAAAGATGAGAAATGAAAAGGACATGACTATATTAGAAAGTATAATGAATAAAAGAGGTTGAAATCTCATAAACTATAAAGAAAAAGGAAGAAGTATTTTTTTTGTAATAGGTCGAAAGGTGAAAATGATATAAGTAAAGAGTGATACCAGACGTGTATTTATAAAAGTAATACATGCAAGCAACAAGATGAAAAAGGTAATAACCTTATGAGAAATGTATGAAAACTAGTAGTAAAGACAAAGAAAACTTTAGTAGAAATTATAGCAATATCTTTGATATAAAAGGTTTTATCTAAAAAGAAAAGAAAAAGATAGAAAATTCTTCGAGAATTAAAGATGAAAGATAAGACAAAAGAAACAAAAATAACGATTGACTTTTGAAAAGTCAATTCCTCTGGTATGTGTAGATATACGAAGTTGTAAAACCTCTAAAAGAAATGTATAAAGGTAAAGTGACAGATATCGTGTAAATATATATATATATATATATATATATATATATATATATATATATATATATATATATATATATATATATATATATATATATATATATATATATATATATATATATATATATATATATATATATATATATATATATATATATATATATATATATATATATATATATATATATATATATATATATATATATATATATATATATATATGAGATTTGAGTCTAATGACAAGAAAGAAGTAATAAAAAATGTAAATTGACTATTGAAAAGTCAATTTTCTATAATAAAGTATGAAGTGATGGAGCTCCTAGAATAAGAGAGAGAAAGTAAACTTAAAAATATGAAATTTACTCAAGTAAGAAAAATAAGTAAAAGCTTTTATTACATTAAAAGAGAAGTCGAGTAATGCGTTTGTCCTTATATTACTAGATGGGACAAAAGATTTTGAAGTATACAGCAATACCTCACATAGAGGGCTCAGCTGTGTGTAGATGCAGAGGAGTAAAAGTATAGCATATGTTCCCAGATAGTTGAAAGCCCTAGAAACAAAGTATATTACTTATGATATAGAGCTAGTAGCAATAGAATTTGCCTTGAAAATTGGAGGCATTACCTGTATGGAAAAAGTGCAAACTATTCACTAATCACAAGAGTTTGCAGTATGTGTTCACTCAAATAGAGCTGAACATAAGACAGAAAAGATAGTTAGAGTGATCAGTGATTATGTTTGCGAGATTGTATATCATACATGCAAGCAAGTGTAGCAGCAGATGCATTGAGTAGAAAAGTTCCAGAGAAAAGAATCAATGCAAGATTGATACGTATATAACTAGTGTCCAGTATTATAGAACAGATTAAAGCAGTCCAACAAAAAAGTTGGAAAAAGCATGGACTTGAAAGATGAGGAACGAGGAAGACATGCAGTTTGAGATAAGTAGACAAGAGCTAAAGACTTCTAGAACCCGCAATTGGGTACCGGAAACAGGAGGTTTGAGGAAGCTGATTCTAGAAGAGTCGCATAAGTCAAAGTATTCCATACATCCAGGGAGTACCAAGACTTATCAAGATCTTAAAAGACAGTACTGGTGGCTTAGAATGAAGAAGAGGATAGCTAAGTACATCTCCAAGTGTGTCATTTGTGCACAAGTCAAGGCGGAACATCAGGTCCTGCATGGAGATGCTCAGTCATTGCACATTCCAGCAGGAAAGTGGGAAGACGTAACCATGGACTTTATTGTTGGGTTACCGAGAACGAGAAGAAGTTATGAAAATATTAGTATATGGGTCATAGTGGACCGGTTGACCAAGAGTGCACTAATTCTAGCCATAAAAGAAACTACTCCATTGGAGCAGTTAGACCAGTTGTATATAGATGAAGTGTTAAGAAGATATGGTGCACCGTTGTCCATCGTGTCAGACAGAGACCCTAGATTTACCTCTAACTGTTGGAGAGCTTTACAAGAGAAATTTGGGACGAGAATTTAGTTAAGCACAGCGTATCATCGACAAACGGATGATTAGAACGAACGAACGAATATAGATAGTAGAAGACATGCTACGATCATTCATTATGGATTTTAGAGGCAGTTGGGATGAACACCTGCCCTTAGTGGAGTTTGCATATACCAATAGCTACCATTATAGCATTAAAATGCCACCCTTTGAGGCATTGTACGGTAGAAAGTGTAGAACTCCTTTATACTGGTTGGAAGCGGGTGAGACTAAGTTGACAGGACCAGAAATTGTTAGAATGACCAATGAGAAGATTGGAGTGATTCAGGTTAATATGAAAGCAGCACAAGACCGACAGAAGAGTTACTTAGATCTAAAGAAACGACTGTGTGAGTAACAAGAAAGTAATTTGGTGATGATAAAAGTGTCGCCATGGAAGGGTATAATCAGATTTGGTAAGAGAGGAAAGTTGAGTTCAAAATAAATTGAACCTTTTAGAATCCTGAAGAGAGTTGAATTACAAGCATTCAAGCTGAAGTTACTACCTGAAGAAATTTGAAGAACAATGAGATTGACTTAGTACTAGTCAAAAGGAAGCATCCCTTAGGGTCAAACTTGACTTGGGAAAAACATTAGAAGAGATGAAGAGAAAATATCCAGATTTCACAGATTACGAAAAGATTCCGAGGACGGAATCCATTTAAGGAGGGGTGACTGTAAGAACCCGCGAAAAAGTTGAAAAAGGGTAAAACGGTCTTTTGACACGTTATAAAACTATTATGTAAAATAATATGTATATGTGAAATTATAATATAAGAAATAAGAGAATATGTGAAATTTGGAGTTTTACCACATGAATAGTGGAATATGGCCGAAAAGGGCAAAATGGTCATTTGACATGGAAATGACCCAAAATGTCAAGAAAATGTTAAGTTGGAAGTTAATGAAGCATAAATGGTAAAGTTATGACTCTTGAACCATTTTTGTAGCAAAATGGGAAGGTTAGGGACCAAAATGCAAAGTTTTTATAAAAATTAAATATATATATTATATGATAATTATCCCCTATTATTTGAAGAACCCAGTGGAAGATTTCAGAAGATACGAGAGAGAGCTAGAGAGAACGAGAGTGAATACGGAAGAAGAAGAAGAGGTTCAAGACTCCTTGTCAAGAAATCAAGAAAAGGTTGGAATTGATGATTCCAAAGTAAACAAGGTAAGATTTTCTTATTTTAAGCTCTAAGTCTTGAACGGGAGTTGATTCTCAACTTTTGATTTTCCAGAATTTATAGTCTTAATGGGATTATCTTGCTCAAAATCATTCATTTAACATGTTCTAACCATAGAATGTGTTAAAAATCAAGAAATGGGGATTTTGCTCAAGAACCCTAATTCACGGGTTTGCAAGATCAAGATCAGTTTTTATGGTTTTTCTAAGTCCAAATGATCACTTAGGATGTATTAAGACACTCCTAAGTGATTAATTTCAAAAAGTTGGATTTTTAGTGAAAATCATCAAAAACGGGTTTTCAAGGAATTGGAATTAGAATCAGTGATTCCAAGGCTTAAAACTTGATGTAAAGTAAAGGTTTTAGTCATGTAACGATAGTAAATGATTAAGTTAAGTATTAAGCACTTAATAGGCGAAAATAGAGGTCTGCAGCTCGAAAATCGGACCCGAAATCAGGCCAGGAACATTACACGGCCGTGTAATTTTCCAGGCCAAAGTTACACGACCGTGTAACCAAATTAGGCCAATAAAGTTACACGGCCGTGTAATTTATAGGGCCAAAGTTACACGACCGTGTAACTCACTAAGGTGGGTTTTCCGTTTTGATTTTTGGAAATTGGGGTTAGACTTGTCCGTTTGACCTCAAATTTGAAACACAAGTCTAATATGGCCTAAGACTTCATGCAAAAATGTCGGAACTGAAATACGACCCCTCGGGGGGTACTGTAGCAAAATACGCGTATTTCGGAGAAAACTATAAAATGAGCTTATTAGTGGTTATACATTAGTATGGCCAGTAGTTATGTCATATGAGACTCTTAAGTCATAGAGTTAGTTGTAGCATGTATTTATTAAATATATATACTACTTGTATAGGTGGTGCTTCGAACATTGTAGAGCACGGAAAAGGGAAAGGTGTACGAGAAGTTTAGTGAGTTATAGCTACATCAAGGTGAGTTTTATGAGGATGTTTTCCTAGTACATAGCAAAATGATATTTTCAGAAAAGAGATTTCCAAATATTTTTAGATACTAAAGTTTGGAAACAGTTTTGAAAGTAGCTCTAAGAGCTAAGTGTTTAAAAGAGATTTTAAAGAAGTTCAGTTTTTTTAAAGAGGTATAGTTTGTGAAGTTTTTGAAAGAAGCTCCATATGTGAGCTAAAGCTATTGAAGTTAGTTTTAAAAGTATTTTTGATTAAGAGTTAAAAAGTTCATGAGTTTGAGTCTATTATAAATTGTGTCCCATTTGACCAATTTGAGATGAAATGAAGAAAGTAAAGAGAAGAACTAAAGCAAAGAAAGTAATAAGAGTCAGTTGTCCGGACTAGGATCACCCACATAATCGGGAGATCTGAAGACACTACTGGGATGGTAACTCCCGTCGCGAAGTAGTTGTCTAGCTTAGTATACCCTTGTGCTTGAATCCGTTCCAAGTCACAGAGGGGAGACAGAATGAGCATAACCTAGCGGACGGATCTGTTCTGTCCTGCAAGGTGAGCTAGTAGAATGAATTAAACTAAATTAATTCATGAGTTTCAGTTGGTCAGTAGAAAACGAGAAAGGAAGCAGTTTTAAAGAAAGAAATTAATTTCAATGAATAAAACAGTTTTAAAGTAAGAAGTAGTTTTTGAGAAAGAAAGTGTTTTTAAGTTTTAAAAAAACAAAAAAAAGAGTAAAGAGATTTGAGATATGTTATGAAAACGAGCTTTTAGCAGTTTACTTGTATTATTTCAAGTTTTGAATAGAAACGTTTTGGGTCTAAACCCATATCACTCACGAGACTTTATGTCTTACGTTTATTATTTTTAAATGCTATGTACTTAGGTGAGAGAAGATGAAGAGGAAGTTGGGACCAGTGTATACAGTAAGTTTAAATTATGGTTTCTGTATTGAGTCTATAATACCCTTTCAGTATAAAGTTTGTAAAAAAAATTTTAAGTGACTTTTTCATAGTCACGAATTGTATAATATTTTGTAAAGTAAACTGTATTAAAATGGTTTTGAGAAAGGGGTGTTACAGTTTTGGTATCAGAGCCATAGTTTAAGCGAACTAGGTGTCAGTATTTGAACCTAGACTTAAACTATGTGAGAGCTAAGTAGAGTACATACTTGGGTATGATGTAGAAAGTATGTAGAGATAGAAGTAAATTCATAACAGTGGAACATGAGTCCTGGTGGTAAACTGGAAGCAAATGTGTATAGGTGGTTATAATAATATGGGCCCGTACTATTCTAATCACAGGATATACATTTGAGTCTGGTGGAACCACACAGGAACTATGTGAAGCTGTAAGAGATAAGTGTAGAAGGTTTGAGGAGTATAGGTTCGATATACCTATGTAGAAAATCAAGTATGGATGAAAATACTAAAGTATAAAGGGAAAGTGTTAAAGATGAAAATAACAGATACGAAGTATGTAGTGGGGAAAACCCCATACCTTATATGAATTAATATAAAGTATATGTAATAAAATATAAGAAGATATGAGTAAAGAGCACTGAAAATAAGATGATAAGAATAAAAAGGTAATGACGAAGAAAAGTTCAAATTTGTGGTTGTGATAACCACCGAGTAATATGAGAAATAACGTAAAGTATGAATGGAATCAGTAAAATAGACATGGTCAGAAAGTATAAATGTATTGAAAATGTTAATAGAAGTAATGGAGTATATAGTACAAATGTAAAAGAAAGAGTATATATATATATATATATAAAAAATAATAAGAGTAATGTCACTACAGTGACCAAAGAAAGAAAGATTGGAAAAGAAAGTGAATACAGATATATGAATGAAATTCATATAAGAAAGAAGAATGAAAACATTTAAGTAAAAAGAGTAAAAAAGGAAATGAGCTGGGTTTGCAATTGTAGACAAACCCAAAAGATGTATAAAGAAGTATAGAATAAATATTGTTGTTTATGGACAACCAAGAGATTAAAGAATGTATATAAAAAGTTGTGATTAAATGACATAGTATAAAATGAAAGCAAAATACTTAACCAAGTATTAGAAGAGGAATCAAAGACAGAAAAGAAAGTGTAAGAAATGGGAAGTTGTGACTTCCAAACTCGAACGAAGTATGATAATAAATGACATCCAATCATTGGAATAAATAAATAAGTCGTAAGTATAGTGCTGTAATGAGTAAAATAACAAAGTAAGTTACCTATAAAAAAATCGTTAAAGACTATGAGCAAGTTGCATTGTTATAATACAAGAGAATGAGTTGAGAAATAGAGATTAAATGCCTAATCAAGTGTTGGGCGAAAAGTTAAAGATAGGACAGACAATGATGATAATGAGAAGAATATAAAGACAGTTATCAAAGAAATGGTCAATTGAAATCAGATTTAGTAACTATATAAAATATAAATAAGAAAAAAAATTGTGAATGATAAAAGGATAACCGAAAGAATGTGAGAAAAAAATGACTGAAAGTCATAAATAATACGAGATAAAGAGTAAAGGTGAATATCCAGATAAGTCTTAGACAAAGAGTCAAATATGAAATAAGAACTAAAATAAAGAGACAGGAAGTTACTACCTCTAAGCGGAAGTAACAGGTAAAAGTAGCCAAAGATTAAAAAAAATGGTCGGTACATGACTAGTAGTTATGGAACGTAGGAAAGTGTATAGCGTATATCGCTTTAAGATATATATAAATAAAGAGAGTAAAGAAAAGAAGCTTAAAGGAAAGAACAATGTAATGTGTTGGACATATAATCTTATGACACATAGAAAGAAATGGTAAAAAGAATAATAAAAAAAGGTTTGAGTATCAAACCTAGAAAGTTTATAAGTAAAATATGTGAGATAAAGAGACTAAATGTTTTTGAAAAATGGTGGTAATCTATATGATTATAAAAATAATGTATGCTCAATAAGTATAATAGGATAAAACAAGAAATTGTTGAGTCAGAAATGTCAATCTTTATATGCAGTCAGGATAAAAAGAGAAGTAAAAGTTATTTTTGGCGTTAGCCATAACAAGTAAAGAGTAAGCAAGAGATAGAATGTTAAACTAAGCAATAGTATGAGAAATAAGAACTATAAGAAAACACTAAAACATAAGTAATAAGATGAGAATGGTACATGAGGTACCTAAGCAGATAAGAAGTATACTCATAAGAGTACAGTAAGAAAGATGAGAAATGAAAAGGACATGACTATATTAGAAAGTATAATGAATAAAAGAGGTTGAAATCTCATAAACTATAAAGAAAAAGGAAGAAGTATTTTTTTTGTAATAGGTCGAAAGGTGAAAATGATATAAGTAAAGAGTGATACCAGACATGTATTTATAAAAGTAATACATGCAAGCAACAAGATGAAAAAGGTAATAACCTTATGAGAAATGTATGAAAACTAGTAGTAAAGACAAAGAAAACTTTAGTAGAAATTATAGCAATATCTTTGATATAAAAGGTTTTATCTAAAAAGAAAAGAAAAAGATAGAAAATTCTTCGAGAATTAAAGATGAAAGATAAGACAAAAGAAACAAAAATAACGATTGACTTTTGAAAAGTCAATTCCTCTGGTATGTGTAGATATACGAAGTTGTAAAACCTCTAAAAGAAATGTATAAAGGTAAAGTGACAGATATCGTGTATATATATATATATATATATATATATATATATATATATATATATATATATATATATATATATATATATATATATATATATATATATATATATATATATATATATGAGATTTGAGTCTAATGACAAGAAAGAAGTAATAAAAAATGTAAATTGACTATTGAAAAGTCAATTTTCTATAATAAAGTATGAAGTGATGGAGCTCCTAGAATAAGAGAGAGAAAGTAAACTTAAAAATATGAAATTTACTCAAGTAAGAAAAATAAGTAAAAGCTTTTATTACATTAAAAGAGAAGTCGAGTAATGCGTTTGTCCTTATATTACTAGATGGGACAAAAGATTTTGAAGTATACAGCAATACCTCACATAGAGGGCTCAGCTGTGTGTAGATGCAGAGGAGTAAAAGTATAGCATATGTTCCCAGATAGTTGAAAGCCCTAGAAACAAAGTATATTACTTATGATATAGAGCTAGTAGCAATAGAATTTGCCTTGAAAATTGGAGGCATTACCTGTATGGAAAAAGTGCAAACTATTCACTAATCACAAGAGTTTGCAGTATGTGTTCACTCAAATAGAGCTGAACATAAGACAGAAAAGATAGTTAGAGTGATCAGTGATTATGTTTGCGAGATTGTATATCATACATGCAAGCAAGTGTAGCAGCAGATGCATTGAGTAGAAAAGTTCCAGAGAAAAGAATCAATGCAAGATTGATACGTATATAACTAGTGTCCAGTATTATAGAACAGATTAAAGCAGTCCAACAAAAAAGTTGGAAAAAGCATGGACTTGAAAGATGAGGAACGAGGAAGACATGCAGTTTGAGATAAGTAGACAAGAGCTAAAGACTTCTAGAACCCGCAATTGGGTACCGGAAACAGGAGGTTTGAGGAAGCTGATTCTAGAAGAGTCGCATAAGTCAAAGTATTCCATACATCCAGGGAGTACCAAGACTTATCAAGATCTTAAAAGACAGTACTGGTGGCTTAGAATGAAGAAGAGGATAGCTAAGTACATCTCCAAGTGTGTCATTTGTGCACAAGTCAAGGCGGAACATCAGGTCCTGCATGGAGATGCTCAGTCATTGCACATTCCAGCAGGAAAGTGGGAAGACGTAACCATGGACTTTATTGTTGGGTTACCGAGAACGAGAAGAAGTTATGAAAATATTAGTATATGGGTCATAGTGGACCGGTTGACCAAGAGTGCACTAATTCTAGCCATAAAAGAAACTACTCCATTGGAGCAGTTAGACCAGTTGTATATAGATGAAGTGTTAAGAAGATATGGTGCACCGTTGTCCATCGTGTCAGACAGAGACCCTAGATTTACCTCTAACTGTTGGAGAGCTTTACAAGAGAAATTTGGGACGAGAATTTAGTTAAGCACAGCGTATCATCGACAAACGGATGATTAGAACGAACGAACGAATATAGATAGTAGAAGACATGCTACGATCATTCATTATGGATTTTAGAGGCAGTTGGGATGAACACCTGCCCTTAGTGGAGTTTGCATATACCAATAGCTACCATTATAGCATTAAAATGCCACCCTTTGAGGCATTGTACGGTAGAAAGTGTAGAACTCCTTTATACTGGTTGGAAGCGGGTGAGACTAAGTTGACAGGACCAGAAATTGTTAGAATGACCAATGAGAAGATTGGAGTGATTCAGGTTAATATGAAAGCAGCACAAGACCGACAGAAGAGTTACTTAGATCTAAAGAAACGACTGTGTGAGTAACAAGAAAGTAATTTGGTGATGATAAAAGTGTCGCCATGGAAGGGTATAATCAGATTTGGTAAGAGAGGAAAGTTGAGTTCAAAATAAATTGAACCTTTTAGAATCCTGAAGAGAGTTGAATTACAAGCATTCAAGCTGAAGTTACTACCTGAAGAAATTTGAAGAACAATGAGATTGACTTAGTACTAGTCAAAAGGAAGCATCCCTTAGGGTCAAACTTGACTTGGGAAAAACATTAGAAGAGATGAAGAGAAAATATCCAGATTTCACAGATTACGAAAAGATTCCGAGGACGGAATCCATTTAAGGAGGGGTGACTGTAAGAACCCGCGAAAAAGTTGAAAAAGGGTAAAACGGTCTTTTGACACGTTATAAAACTATTATGTAAAATAATATGTATATGTGAAATTATAATATAAGAAATAAGAGAATATGTGAAATTTGGAGTTTTACCACATGAATAGTGGAATATGGCCGAAAAGGGCAAAATGGTCATTTGACATGGAAATGACCCAAAATGTCAAGAAAATGTTAAGTTGGAAGTTAATGAAGCATAAATGGTAAAGTTATGACTCTTGAACCATTTTTGTAGCAAAATGGGAAGGTTAGGGACCAAAATGCAAAGTTTTTATAAAAATTAAATATATATATTATATGATAATTATCCCCTATTATTTGAAGAACCCAGTGGAAGATTTCAGAAGATACGAGAGAGAGCTAGAGAGAACGAGAGTGAATACGGAAGAAGAAGAAGAGGTTCAAGACTCCTTGTCAAGAAATCAAGAAAAGGTTGGAATTGATGATTCCAAAGTAAACAAGGTAAGATTTTCTTATTTTAAGCTCTAAGTCTTGAACGGGAGTTGATTCTCAACTTTTGATTTTCCAGAATTTATAGTCTTAATGGGATTATCTTGCTCAAAATCATTCATTTAACATGTTCTAACCATAGAATGTGTTAAAAATCAAGAAATGGGGATTTTGCTCAAGAACCCTAATTCACGGGTTTGCAAGATCAAGATCAGTTTTTATGGTTTTTCTAAGTCCAAATGATCACTTAGGATGTATTAAGACACTCCTAAGTGATTAATTTCAAAAAGTTGGATTTTTAGTGAAAATCATCAAAAACGGGTTTTCAAGGAATTGGAATTAGAATCAGTGATTCCAAGGCTTAAAACTTGATGTAAAGTAAAGGTTTTAGTCATGTAACGATAGTAAATGATTAAGTTAAGTATTAAGCACTTAATAGGCGAAAATAGAGGTCTGCAGCTCGAAAATCGGACCCGAAATCAGGCCAGGAACATTACACGGCCGTGTAATTTTCCAGGCCAAAGTTACACGACCGTGTAACCAAATTAGGCCAATAAAGTTACACGGCCGTGTAATTTATAGGGCCAAAGTTACACGACCGTGTAACTCACTAAGGTGGGTTTTCCGTTTTGATTTTTGGAAATTGGGGTTAGACTTGTCCGTTTGACCTCAAATTTGAAACACAAGTCTAATATGGCCTAAGACTTCATGCAAAAATGTCGGAACTGAAATACGACCCCTCGGGGGGTACTGTAGCAAAATACGCGTATTTCGGAGAAAACTATAAAATGAGCTTATTAGTGGTTATACATTAGTATGGCCAGTAGTTATGTCATATGAGACTCTTAAGTCATAGAGTTAGTTGTAGCATGTATTTATTAAATATATATACTACTTGTATAGGTGGTGCTTCGAACATTGTAGAGCACGGAAAAGGGAAAGGTGTACGAGAAGTTTAGTGAGTTATAGCTACATCAAGGTGAGTTTTATGAGGATGTTTTCCTAGTACATAGCAAAATGATATTTTCAGAAAAGAGATTTCCAAATATTTTTAGATACTAAAGTTTGGAAACAGTTTTGAAAGTAGCTCTAAGAGCTAAGTGTTTAAAAGAGATTTTAAAGAAGTTCAGTTTTTTTAAAGAGGTATAGTTTGTGAAGTTTTTGAAAGAAGCTCCATATGTGAGCTAAAGCTATTGAAGTTAGTTTTAAAAGTATTTTTGATTAAGAGTTAAAAAGTTCATGAGTTTGAGTCTATTATAAATTGTGTCCCATTTGACCAATTTGAGATGAAATGAAGAAAGTAAAGAGAAGAACTAAAGTAAAGAAAGTAATAAGAGTCAGTTGTCCGGACTAGGATCACCCACATAATCGGGAGATCTGAAGACACTACTGGGATGGTAACTCCCGTCGCGAAGTAGTTGTCTAGCTTAGTATACCCTTGTGCTTGAATCCGTTCCAAGTCACAGAGGGGAGACAGAATGAGCATAACCTAGCGGACGGATCTGTTCTGTCCTGCAAGGTGAGCTAGTAGAATGAATTAAACTAAATTAATTCATGAGTTTCAGTTGGTCAGTAGAAAACGAGAAAGGAAGCAGTTTTAAAGAAAGAAATTAATTTCAATGAATAAAACAGTTTTAAAGTAAGAAGTAGTTTTTGAGAAAGAAAGTGTTTTTAAGTTTTAAAAAAACAAAAAAAAGAGTAAAGAGATTTGAGATATGTTATGAAAACGAGCTTTTAGCAGTTTACTTGTATTATTTCAAGTTTTGAATAGAAACGTTTTGGGTCTAAACCCATATCACTCACGAGACTTTATGTCTTACGTTTATTATTTTTAAATGCTATGTACTTAGGTGAGAGAAGATGAAGAGGAAGTTGGGACCAGTGTATACAGTAAGTTTAAATTATGGTTTCTGTATTGAGTCTGTAATACCCTTTCAGTATAAAGTTTGTAAAAAAAATTTTAAGTGACTTTTTCATAGTCACGAATTGTATAATATTTTGTAAAGTAAACTGTATTAAAATGGTTTTGAGAAAGGGGTGTTACAAAACGTCTTCCTTCGACGTGACGCAATCACGTGCAACGCACGTTCACGGAACGAAATACGGACTCGAGTATACGATCATATGTTACTCACATCCGTACACCATAATTTAACCTGATTTTTTATTTATTTTCGTTATTATTATTTTTTTAATATTATTTTTAGTTTTTTTTTTTTCAGTTTTTTATTTTTTTTTCAGTTTTTTGTGTTTATTTCAGTTTTTTTGTTATTTTTTTTCTTTTTTCGTTATTTTTCAAGTTCTTTTTTTACTTTTGTCGTTGTATTTTTTTAACTCGTTTTGGATTATAACGATTTTTGGATCTTGAATCATAACAAATTTTGAATCTTGGATCATAAGTTTTGAATAATTTTGTCGTTGTATGTTTTTTAACTCGTTTTAGATTATAACGAGTTTTGGATCTTGGATCATAACGAATTTGAATCTTGAATCGTAAGTTTTAAATCATAAAAACATATTTTGGTTTTAATATTTTTGGATCATGTATATTTTTTTGCTACTTTGATGAGTTTTTTACTTAAAAATATAAAAATGAACACTTAAAAAACTTTTTTTTTTTAAATTCTGTTTGCACACTTACTAATATAATATCTACAATGGTCCTTCAAATTTTCATAATTTTTGGAATTTTTTTATTTTTTGATTTTTTATTAAAATAAAAAATAAAAAATATTTTTTTTTTCAAATTTTTATGATGATACTTGTTTTGTAGAGAATTAAATTTTAAGAACTTTGGTTTTTTCAAAAAAAAAATTTCAAAGAAAAAAAAGTTATGGCCCAAAAACAAAATTGGTGGAATAAAAAAACTCACTATACGAGATTGTGACAAGTGTTGTAATGGGGGTGGGGTACTCGATCAGATTACTATATTACCCTTCTTAATTTGTCTTATTCACCAATTAATTTTAATTTTTAGACAACTAACCCCTCAAACTATTAAGATGTGTTATTTTTTTCACATTGAATCTAATCCACCTAATTTTCAAGATTAAAGGTTCATATTTGTACTCGCGGTTCTTACCGGATTTTGGGTTCCTACACGATCCTCCTTATATATATATATATATATATATATATATATATATATATATATATATATATATATATATATATATATATATATATATATATATATATATATATATATATATATATATATATATATATATATATATATGTATGTATGTATGTATGTATGTATGTATGTATGTATGTATGAATGTGTGTGTGTGTGTGTGTGTGTGTGTGTGTGTGAAACGATTAACCAAGTATAGGCTGCATTAAAAATCATAAACGCATAAGAGTTTATAATAAAATATTGTGATGAAACATACACTTGCGTCCATAATATGAACCTCTAAACTGCAATTCAAGTCTTTGGATGTAACTAATATAAACCGTGAAGCGGTTTCTAATATCAACAAAATAAGCAGTCAAAAGATGCCATCATCTCAAGTGTTTCGTAAGTGTTACTCCAATGTTTCAAGTATCATTCTTAGTCTTAGATAGCTATACAGTTGAATTATTGACTTCAATCGAATTATTAAATACAGATTCTAATATATTAAAATCAAGAACAACGACTTACATATCATAACAAGTAAATGCCAAAATTAAACAATTTGTCGTTACACATGGGCGTGTGGATTGAAAGCACAAAATTTGGTATGCAATTACGTCATTCCTACATTTTTTTTCTCAAATGCCAATTAATTATGTGGACATAATGACACCACGTCATTCATACATATATATATATATATATATATATATATATATATATATATATATATATATATATATATATATATATATATAGTCCGGTTCCGGTGATGACTCTTTTTTCGGTGAGAACTCACGAGAACACCCTAAAAAAATTGAAAAAAATATAAAATAAATACAAGTCATAAAATCTAGAATATTACTATCTCATTATCAAAAAAAAATTTGAAAAAAAAAATTTGCATCATAGCAAAACGTAATGATCCAATTTTTCTGTTTTTATTTTAGATCATTATTTCATTATAAAAAAAGATAATGATCTAAAAGTTTTTTTTGAATCTTTTTTTCTCCGATTTAGTATTATGATCCATTTTATTATTTATATTTTATTATTATTATTTTTCATTTTTTTAAAGTGTCATCGTAAGTCCTCACTTTAAGAAGAGTCCTCACCCGATCCTGATTATATATATATATATATATATATATATATATATATATATATATATATATATATATATATATATATATATATATATATATATATATATATATATATATATATATATATATATATATGTTATTATTATTAAGCGTCTAAATGAATAAAAAAATTCAAAAACACTCAAAATCATGGTTGCATATGAAAGGTTTTCTGCAAACCATGAACTAAATAACCTAAGTTCACATGCAACCTATGAGGATCTATGTTTTCTTCTAATTGAACATATAACAAATACTTAGAGGCCAATAAAAGAAACTAAAGATCAAAACAGAAAAACCAACCTTAATTTCTTGGAAGCTGAGCAGCAAAATTATCCTACCTCAAATGAAAGTCACACCCAAGCTAGGAGGAGAGGGGATCGAAAATTCCAGAGAGAAAATAGTAGAATGAGCAACTGATAATGAGGTCTAGGGGTCCCTATTTATAGGGAACCAAGTGGCAAAGCTAAACCCTAGCCGCAACCCATTTTTCCGGATTATCTGTACGCGCGCCGCGGCCAAAACGTTTACGCGCCGCGCGCCGTAATTCAACTATTGAATTTGTACGACTTTAATCCCTGACCTCCTGATTAATCTAATTAATGCCACAAAAATTAATCCAATTAATTTCTGATTAATTATTAATCAAATAATATTATTTCTTATTAATATATTATCTCCATAATATATTAACAAACAATGTCTTGATTTATTAGTCATATAATAAATCAACCCTTTCTTTCTACTTAACTTTCCACCAAACCTCTAGCTATGAGGGCAACCCAAATGGACTATGCTACTATTAATTAGGTAAATATTAATTATTAGTCATGGCTTAGACACCTAATCCAACAGTCTCCCACTTGGATAAGTCTATGACTATAATTACCCATTTAACCTTTAATTAACCAGCACTTTTAGCTTCCTAGAAATCGCTGCCAAATTCTGATCTAATCAGTTCTGTCCATAGATAAGTGATCAGATGATCCTCCGTCCAACTAGATATTTTTCAGACTCAAGACATGGATAAAATCAATCTGGTCTGATTCACTGTTCCTCGATTTCCGATTTGCATATGACTCTTAGACTACCAATTTAGTCCCGGTTGGCCAACCATTTTAGTCAACTTCAAAATCATCGAGAGGCCTACAGATATCTGTTCCCCGTTAGGGTCAAGGGATGAATAAGCTTCGACTCATATACTTATGTCTTTTACCAGACAAATCACTCACAACAATACGTTTTATAACACCGAGTTACCGATGGTTTTCGTATTATCAATGAACAATCTCTTAGTAAATCATAACTCATATGTCTTAGCTTAAAGATCAAAAAATATTATCGTCTCAACATTGCTCATGACGAAATCCATGAAGCAATCCATTGAGCGCGGGTTTATCCAATACTCAAATCTCCATTTCCAAGTACTCACCAATGGTGCAGCAATCAAATTGTCATGTCTAACTTCTTAGACAATCTATTACCAATTCATGACAGTCTTACTTCACACTTACTCCCAAAAGTGTAATCGACTGTGGATATTTGAATAATCCAATTATTCAGGAAGTAAAACATGAAAAAATGAAACACAATGATAAAGTATTGACAAAAGTAGTAAACCATTACTCATTAATAAATCTCTATTATTAAATCACAAGAGTCAAATACAATACATTGTTACAAGTTTCGAAAACTATCTAATTTACATGAACTTTATATCATCTCTTAATCCAATGCTCCTAGCATGCTGATTATGCTTAACCCTACTCAGAGCCTTTGTCAAGGGATCTGCAGGATTATCTTCCGATGATACCCTCTTTACCACGAGGTGACCTTCTTCTACTTTATGCCTTATGTAGTGGTACTTTCTGTCGATATGTCTGGACTTTCCATGGTCTCGCGGTTCCTTTGTCAAGGCGACCGCACCTTCGTTATCGCAGAACAGTTCCACGGGCTCCTGAATACTCGGGACTACTCCAAGGTCACCGATGAAGTTCTTCAGCCAAGCCGCTTCCTTTGACGCTTCACTTGCTGCTATATACTCTGATTCATAAGTAGAATCAGCCACCGTATCTTGCTTCGAACTTTTCCAAGTTACCGCTCCTCCGTTCAGAAGGAATACCCAGCCAGACTGAGACCGACCACTATCTCTATCCGTCTGAAAACTGGCATCCGTATATCCTTCAACTCTCAATGTATCACTGCCTCCAAGGACTAACACCATGTCCTTTGTCCTTCGCAGATACTTGAGTATATTCTTTACGGCTATCCAATGTGCCCTTCCAGGGTTTCCCTGGTACCGACTGACCATGCTTATAGCAAAGGCCACGTCAGGGCGAGTACACGTCATAGCGTACATGATCGATCCTACAGCCGAAGCGTAAGGTACCCGACTCATTTCAGCTATTTCTTCGTCTGTACTCGGACTTTGAGTCTTACTCAATTTTGCATTACTTTGGATAGGCAGCTCTCCCTTCTTGGAATTTTCCATACTAAACCTTTTCAGTACCTTTTCCAAGTATGTACCCTAACTAAGTCCAACTAGTCTCTTCTTCCTATCTCTCAATATTCTTATCCCGAGAATATAGGCAGCCTCTCCTAGATCATTCATGGCGAAACATTTCCCAAGCCAAGCCTTGACATCTTGCAAGGTTGGAATATCGTTTCCCATGAGCAGTATGTCATCGACATACAGCACCAGAAAGGTGACTATACTCCCACTAGCCTTGACATATACGCATGACTCATCCTCTCTCCTAGAGAAGCCAAACTCTTTGACTTTCTCATGGAAACAAAGATTCTAGCTGCGAGAAGCTTGCTTTAATCCGTAGATTGATCTCTCAAGCTTACACACCTTATTGGGATACTTTGCATCGACAAAACCCTCTGGCTGATTCATGTAAACATCCTCAGTCAACTTTCCATTAAGGAAAGCGGTTTTGACGTCCATCTGCCAAATTTCATAGTCATGAAATGCAGCTATGGCCAGCATAATCCTAATAGACTTTATCTTGGCTACTGGTGAGAAGGTCTCGTCATAGTCAACCCCTGGGGTTTGAGTAAAGCCCTTCGCAACCAGTCTTGCCTTGAAAGTGTGTACTTTTCCGTCCATGTCGGTCTTCTTCTTGAAGATCCATTTGCACCCGACTGTCTTTCGACCCGGTACGTTGTCAACCAAGTTCCAAACTTGATTGTCATACATGGACTTGATCTCGCTATCCATGGCCTCTTTCCACTTGGCAGACTCAGGGCCCGCCACTGCTTCCTGGTAGTTAGCTGGTTCATCCAAATTTATCAGTGTCCTATCACTGACAAACGTGTCCCCATCCGAAGTTATATGGAACCCATAAAACTCGGGTGGCATGCTAACCCTACCGGAACGCCTAAGAGGTAAGGATACATCTGTCGGACCAACAGGAACTTCTTCCTCATGTTGGTTGCTAGTTTCTCCTAAGGTTGCGTCGTCTGATGACTCTTGAATTTCTTCCAAATCAATGGTACTCCCACTGTCCTCTTTGAATATGAGCTCTCTCTCTCTCGAAAGACCGCTCGTCTAGCTACAAAGACCACGTCCTCGCTCGGTCTGTAGAATAGATATCCAAAGGACTGTTTGGGATAACCAAGGAAGAAACAGCTTTCGCTTCTTTCTGCGAGTTTGTCTTGAGTCTCTCGTCTAACGAAAGCCTCACAACCCCTGACTTTAATATGTGCCAGAGATGGAACTTTCCCCGTCCACATTTCATGAGGTGTTTTAGCAACCTTTTTAGTAGGGACAAGATTGAGGATATGGGCGGCAGTCTCTAAGGCATACCCCCAGAAGTGAATGGGAAGTGAAGCTCGACTCATCATGGAACGGACCATGTCCAACAGGGTTCGGTTGCGCCTCTCCGCAACACCGTTCAACTGTGGTGTCCTGGGAGGTGTCAACTGCGAAACTATTCCGCATTCCTTTAGATAGTCTAGGAACTCGATACTTAGATACTCTCCACCTCTGTCGGACCTGAGCATCTTTATCTTCCTGCCTAATTGATTCTCTACCTCGTTCTTAAACTCTTTGAACTTTTCAAAGGTGTCCGACTTGTGCTTGATCAAGTGTGTGCCATCCTTTGTGGTTGATTTGAATGGACCACACACATCCGTGTGTATGATGTCCAGCAGACCCTCACCTCTTTCAAAAGACCCTTTGAAAGGTGATTTAGTCATCTTGCCCAACAGACAAGATTCGCATACATCATCCGACCTGAGGTCGAATGATTCCAACACTCCATCCTTTTGGAGTTGGGCGATGCGTTTCTTGCTGATGTGCCCGAGCCGACTATGCAACAGACATGCCTTTTCTACACCACTAGTAGAATCAATGTAATTTACACTATGTCCTAAATTGTCAACACATTCAACAGTTTCATACACACCATCACAAGGATAAGCAGTAAAAATCAAAATACCATTTTTGAAAACAGAAATCGAGCCAATTTTATTATCAAAAGAAAATTGAAATCCTTGTTTGAACAATGCGTGAAATGAAATAATGTTTCTTGCCATTTCTGGCGAATAGAAACAATTAAATAACTCTATACTAACATCACTACTAAGCACTAAACTGTAAACGCCGATCTTGGTAACAGGGGACGATCTCATATTACCCATGATCAAGTTCAGTCTACCGTGCTCCACCTCCCTGCTTTCCTTTAGGCCCTGCAGATCAGAACAAATGTGAAAACCACATCCTGTATCAAGGACCCAAGAATTAGAAGATGGTGAGTTTTTAGAGATAGTGTATATACCTGCTGTCGATGGCTTTACTTTCCCATCCTTGACATCCTGCAAGTATTTGGGGCAGCTTCTCTTCCAATGGCCCTTCTCTTTGCAGTAGAAACAGTTGGCTTCATCGGGGTTGGCCACACAAGGAATGTGGGAAGACTTGGTTCTCGAGCCATTGCTTGACGACCCGATCTGAACCTTTTCCCTCCAATTTTGCTTAGGAAGGCCCTTCCTTTTCTTTCCTTTGCCACTTCCAATGGCTAAGACGGGCTGATTAACCGAGGGTACACTTTTACCCTTCATCCCGTCCTCAGCAACCCGAAGCATACGATGCAACTCAGTCAGGTTAGCCTGATTGTTGTTCAAATGATAAGCCAACCTGAACTGATCATAAGAACTCGGTAAGGAGTTAAGCACTATGTCAACGGCCAACTCCTCAGGTACAGGCATCGCAAGCTTTCTAAGCCGCTCCACATATCCTTGCATTCTTTGCACATGTGCGCAGATGGACTCTCCATCTTTAGGTTTGCTGTTCGTGAAGTCTTTGACCACCTCGCACCTCTTGATGCGCTCTTGCTTGCGGAACTTTTCCGCAAGCTCCTTGTGCATCTCGAAGGGCCAGTAGTCTTCGTATATCCTTTGCAATTCGGGGTTCATTGTGGCGATCATGATGCAGGCCGCTTTGGTCGCATCATCAGAATGTTTTTGGTACGAGGCAATCTCCTCGGGAGTAGCAGTTTCAGAATGAGGCCTACTATTGATTTGACTAACCAAATTTATCTCATATATATAGTATTAACTTTTAATAACATATATAAGATGTATTTTAAAACCCTTTAAAATATTCAAGGTTTATCTTTTAATTTTACCAAATTTAACAATTAAATTTTAAATTAAATTAAACCTTAAAATCGATTTAATCAATTTTAATTACCAATTAATTAAATTAATTAAATCTAAATATTTTAAACATTTTAAAATATTTTTCTGGATTTATTCCATTAATTTCGCAATTTTAAAATTAATTAAATCCCTTTTGAATTATCTTTTAATTAACAATTAATTAAATTAATTCAAATGAAGATAGGTTTATCCAAATTAATCAAATTAATCAAAACCTATCCTAAACCCCCTAGATTTCGAATTCAAATAATGGGGTTTAAGGTTATCCATTTAATTAACAAATAAAGTTACCAAAAATAGAAAACCTCCTAAAACCCTAATAACAAATTTCGAAAATAGCAAGGGGGGGATTAGGGTTTCCAAAACCCTAATCCTAGAAATCGATCCTAATAGAAATTAGGGTTTATAGGCTTAAAACCTGTAACGCCCGGTTTTTCAGCCTGGAATTTACAAGATAATATCACTAGGGATCATCCCATGATCCAAGCCAAGCGTTACCTATTCTGCAAAACCACATAAAATAAAGGGGTAAGCTATAAAGCTTAGTGAGTAATCTAATCACAGTATGACCTATATGGTCACACACGTTACACGATCACAATTTCTGCCAGCTTCACAGTCCTATCCGACTCGTACTTCATACTGTGAAACTACCGTATTACCCGACGTCACTCGCTATACCGTATCATCCACTGATACTCACTATTAGACTGTCCCACACAGCCTTATCTTACATCGTCACGACTCACCTCTTTAGCTACTGTCACCTCTTTTTATTTATTATTTGGTATTAGTTTTCATGAATTCTTATACCGTCACACGGTATACCCACTCACTTAACGGCTTTCTCATACAGGTATGGTCATAGTACATCTATGATTACCCCGTGTTTTATTAGTATATGGTAAATCTTGCAGTCCCCTGACATGCATTATATACCATTACTTAATCACTCTGCTCAGTATCATCTTGTGATACTTTCGAATTTATAATTTCGACCTACCCTCACGACAACACACCTGCTTCCCACATAAGTATTATTATAATACTTTACAGCTTTATAATTCCAATACGGCACTTCATGATTTATCAAGTAAAGAACGGCCAGGTAGAAGATTAGTTGGGGTGGCAGGATCCTTTCAGCATTTTAGCCTTTCGGAAAATCCAACAACCAGATCCCAAGTAATCGGCCTAGTCACCGTCCTCGTAAATAAATCAATCGGCATTACCCTTGGAATTATGAATTATTGGAAATAAGTCTATTACACCCCTCGTATTTTATAGTTTAACACATATAAACTATTAGGGAGATACGGTAGCGATTACTCACCTGAGATTGGCGTTTTCTCGGAGTCCTGTCGCATTTCCCGTTCTGAACCGCTGACAGTTCCTGAGCGCCTCGTTGCTATCTACCGCTCGTTTCTCACCTCCCATCATCACCCCTCAACATATTTTCCTTACCGGAACACTCCTCTATATCTTATATGTGTTTGGTGTGTGTTGTAGGTTGAAATGAAGAAGTTAGGCCTCTATTTATAGGGCTTGAAAACACTATTCACGACGTCATCACGACATCATCGTCGACATCATCACGACGTCATCACGACATCATCGTCGACATCATCACGACGTCATCACGACATCATCGTCGACGTCATCACGAGGTAAGCGCTTACTTCATTTCTCGGGCACTATTCACGCCGGAGTTACTATTCATGTCGGAGTTACTATTCACGCCGGAGTTACTATTCATTCCGGAATTACTATTCACATTTTTTTTTTTTTGAAAAACGGTCGTTACAAGTTCTCCCCCCCTTTATAAGATTCCGTCCCCGGAATCTCCAACGTTGACATACACTTATTCTTCCACTCAATCATTCTCTATTTCAGCACAATACGGTTGTATTAGTAAACCCAAAGGGTATTACAATACTGGCACATTAACCAACTCTAATCAACTAGGCCAACCTATTGAGACTACAAAGTATGTGTTATGTAATCTTATATACTCACAATACTGACATCATGGATGCAATGTACTTGTTATGCATCGTATAATCATAATCACATGTTCTCCACATCATATCACAACTCCTGCTATTCACAACCTCAACAGCTCAGCTATTCACTAGACACCCAACTGTATGTGTGTTAGAACTGCCAGCCAATAAAGCCATCACAACACTTGTATGTGGTCCCACCACAATTACTGCTCATAAGATCCACAACACATATGTGGTCTTACCAAATGTGGCCCCACTAAATAAGTGGTCACAACCACAAGTACTATTAACCCCCAGAATAAATGGTCACAACTACAAGTTACCAGTGGCCCCACGGAATAAGTGGTCCCAACCACAAGTACAAGTAGCCCCATAGCATAAGTGGTCCCAACCACAATACTAGTAGCCCCACCTAATAAGTGGTCCCAACTACAAGTATAAGTGGCCCCACAGAATAAACAGCTTTTCGCTCTAAAGGCTTAACAGCTAACACACACAATTGCACAGCTCTGTAACCAACCTCATGACAACAATAATCTTCATATCAGCTCAGCCTTCACATACAACTACAAAATCTCCACCCACAATATGATATCATATCCATAGTTATCACCACCTAATACTTACGTATTCGTCCCCTTCTGAACCCTCTACGATATCGAGTCCCAAAGACTCAACGTACACCCTAGAACTGTCGACCGATTAGGTTATCTCAACACTCACTAAATTTGTATTTACTTCTCTGAGTAACTACTCACACTTCTCTTTTTAAACAAATGCTTTTTATTTAAAAACATTTACTCTTTTGATTTCCATTAGTCATAACAATGACTTCTTTAGTCGTAAAATGACTATTTTTAAAGGATTATTCCTTTCACACTTTAGTCATAAAATAACTTTTTCAGCAAAATAACTCTCTTTTTTTTTTTTTTGAAATATCTTTCTACTTGTAAAATTCTGGTCATAAAATAACCTTTACATCAGTAGAAAAGTCAACTATGTTTTGGAAAAATACCCCATTACATTCTTTGGTTATAACCTATCCTCACCTTTATTTGTTTAATGATGATTGGATGGTCCCTGGTACTTAGACATTTACTAAGTAAAATAGTACCCTTAATTCTTCTAGAATAGAAGGAATAAATCAATCCATCCTAGTCTTATGTTTACTCAGGACATCTACCAGCCTTACTTCTTTTATGTCTCTGGTGAATTTTCCACATAATCTACTTTACCCAGTATCTCAAGTTATACTTTCCTGCTTAATATTCTGAGCCGCGTATACTCAGTACGTCGAGTCATACATATCTGCTCAAACTTAACCTACTCAGCACTCAGAGCCGCGCATACTCTGTATGTCGAGTCATGCGTATCTGCTCAATAAATCAAACCCCACCGCTCAGCACTCAGAGCCACGCATACTCTGTACGTCGAGTCATGCGTATCTGCTCAAACTCCACCGCTCAGCACTCGGAGCCGCGCATATCCTGTACGTCGGATCATGCGTATCTGCTTAGTGCATCTTGCGAACATCTCTATGTTGCTCAGTACGTCGAGCCACCCTTTATCTCTCAATTTCTCAATCCCATATTATCCACATGCTAGACTTAGACATGTCTAGTACTACCACATACCTCAATACTTATCTCATTTAGAGATTGTATAACTCCTCACGAACTCATTTCTTATAGTTCTTATCATCTCACATCCAATCATCACATATATTTATCACTTTTTCTTTGTTAAGGCTGTTGCCATATATTTTTATAAATCCACCCACCAACTCGTACTTTTAGAATTTTTATTTCAACTTATACTTTTTCAAAACATTTTCCAAATTATTTTGGACTCAGATTCAGATCAGCTTGTCAAAATCCTTCGTATTTCTCAGCTATACCCTACTTTTCAAATTTCCGAAAATTTTCTTTCAAATCAACTTTCAAAACTTTCTTGTTTGACAAAATTTGCATCTGGATTTACTTTTAACACCTTTCCCGTATTTGGGAAATACCACACAAACTCACCCATTTTCTCTAGTTCTATCTCTGAAAGAGTTTACTAACATTTTTATTATCATGTTAGAATAACTGCTTTATCTACGTTCGACATTTATCACAGTATGTTTGTGATGATTTTTTTTATATATTTTAGCACACAATTCTCTTGTGTCTACTAATTTGAGTCTAGGGATCTTATCCTAGTTCACTCAAATCTTGGCTCTGATACCAACTTGTAACGCCCGGTTTTTCAGCCTGGAATTTACAAGATAATATCACTAGGGATCATCCCATGATCCAAGCCAAGCGTTACCTATTCTGCAAAACCACATAAAATAAAGGGGTAAGCTATAAAGCTTAGTGAGTAATCTAATCACAGTATGACCTATATGGTCACACACGTTACACGATCACAATTTCTGCCAGCTTCACAGTCCTATCCGACTCGTACTTCATACTGTGAAACTACCGTATTACCCGACGTCACTCGCTATACCGTATCATCCACTGATACTCACTATTAGACTGTCCCACACAGCCTTATCTTACATCGTCACGACTCACCTCTTTAGCTACTGTCACCTCTTTTTATTTATTATTTGGTATTAGTTTTCATGAATTCTTATACCGTCACACGGTATACCCACTCACTTAACGGCTTTCTCATACAGGTATGGTCATAGTACATCTATGATTACCCCGTGTTTTATTAGTATATGGTAAATCTTGCAGTCCCCTGACGTGCATTATATACCATTACTTAATCACTCTGCTCAGTATCATCTTGTGATACTTCCGAATTTATAATTTCGACCTACCCTCACGACAACACACCTGCTTCCCACATAAGTATTATTATAATACTTTACAGCTTTATAATTCCAATACGGCACTTCATGATTTATCAAGTAAAGAACGGCCAGGTAGAAGATTAGTTGGGGTGGCAGGATCCTTTCAGCATTTTAGCCTTTCGGAAAATCCAACAACCAGATCCCAAGTAATCGGCCTAGTCACCGTCCTCGTAAATAAATCAATCGGCATTACCCTTGGAATTATGAATTATTGGAAATAAGTCTATTACACCCCTCGTATTTTATAGTTTAACACATATAAACTATTAGGGAGATACGGTAGCGATTACTCACCTGAGATTGGCGTTTTCTCGGAGTCCTGTCGCATTTCCCGTTCTGAACCGCTGACAGTTCCCGAGCGCCTCGTTGCTATCTACCGCTCGTTTCTCACCTCCCATCATCACCCCTCAACATATTTTCCTTACCGGAACACTCCTCTATATCTTATATGTGTTTGGTGTGTGTTGTGGGTTGAAATGAAGAAGTTAGGCCACTATTTATAGGGCTTGAAAACACTATTCACGACGTCATCACGACATCATCGTCGACATCATCACGACGTCATCACGACATCATCGTCGACATCATCACGACGTCATCACGACATCATCGTCGACGTCATCACGAGGTAAGCGCTTACTTCATTTCTCGGGCACTATTCACGCCGGAGTTACTATTCATGTCGGAGTTACTATTCACGCCGGAGTTACTATTCACGCCGGAATTACTATTCACATTTTTTTTTTTGGAAAAACGGTCATTACAAAACCCTAAACAGTTATAGCAATTCAACAAGAAAACAAAACAGGCTCTGATACCACTGAAACGTTTTCTGCAAACTATGAACTAAATAACCTAAGTTCACATGCAACCTATGAGGATCTATGTTTTCTTCTAATTGAACATATAACAAATACTTAGAGGCCAATAAAAGAAACTAAAGATCAAAACAGAAAAAACCAACCTTAATTTCTTGGAAGCTGAGCAGCAAAATTATCCTGCCTCAAATAAAAGTCACACACAAGCTAGGAGGAGAGGGGATCGAAAATTTCAGAGAGAAAATAGTAGAATGAGCAACTGATAATGAGGTCTAGGGGTCCCTATTTATAGGGAACCAAGTGGCAAAGCTAAACCCTAGCCGCAGCCCATTTTTCCGGATTATCTGTACGCGCGCCGCGGCCAAAACGTTTGCACGCCGCGCGCCGCAATTCAACTATTGAATTTGTACGACTTTAATCCCTGACCTCCTGATTAATCTAATTAATGCCACAGAAATTAATCCAATTAATTTCTGATTAATTATTAATCAAATAATATTATTTCTTATTAATATATTATCTCCATAATATATTAACAAACAATGTCTTGATTTATTAGTCATATAATAAATCAACCCTTTCTCTCTACTTAACTTTCCACCAAACCTCTAGCTATGAGGGCAACCCAAATGGACTATGCTACTATTAATTAGGTAAATATTAATTATTAGTCATGGCTTAGACACCTAATCCAACAGTATATACACATATGCATATTTTAATGTGCATATGCATATATGAATATAAGATAGTGGCTAATATATTTTGTGAATAAAAAACTCAAAAAAAAAAAAAACTCATGTTTGGTGCATATGCACAAAAAATGGTTCTTATAAAAAATGAATACCTTAGAGTGTATTTGGTTGTGAAAATTTTTATAGCTTTCAAAACTATTTTTAATGAAAATCAAAATTTTAAAAACGCATTTGATTTAATAATTTTTCTAAAAATTTTTGTGGAAATGAGAGTTTCCCTTTTTCTAAATTACAAAGAAATTGAGAAATTTTGGAAAAATTGATAATTGTTATTTTCCATATTATTTCATTTCCAAAAGTTTTCTAAAATATGAACATACACACCCCACCCACATCCCACACTCATCCCAAACACACATTCTATCCCAACCCCTATTCTTTTTACCCCAAACCTACCCCCACCCCCCAAAGGAACCCACCATAACTCCTACCCCAACCCACACCCATACATATTCACACTTAACACACCCTTGCTTACACCTACCCACCCCTGACCTCTACTACTCTTTCTTCAACTAGGTCGGACGCACAACTTGTTGGATTAGGTGTCTAAGCCATGAATAATAATTAGTATTTATCTAATTAATAGTGGCATAGTCCATTTAGGTTGCCCTCATAGCAGGAGGTTTGATAGAAAGTTCAATAGAGTGAAAGATTGATTTATTATATGATTAATAAGTCAATAGAAATTAAATAAATAGTTTATTAATATATTAAAGTGATAATATATTAATTAGAAACTATATTAATTAATTAGGAATTAATCTTGAATTAATTGGAATTAATTTGGTGATTAAATTAATTAATTAAAGGTGCAGGGACTAAAACTGTAATTATTCAATAGTTGAGTAAGTGACAGTTTGAGTGAGTGAAGTGGCCAGCGAAATATATATATGGAAATATATAAATTTCGATATATATATATATATATATATATATATATATATATATATATATATATATATATATATATATATATATATATATATAACATATAATTATAGTTTGAATTATTAAGATAAAGGTTTATCTTAATTTGAATTCAAAAAGGCTTATCTCTTAAGGTCTATCTGGTCATCTGATGGACGCTATAAATAGGGAGCCCAATAACCTCATAACCTGCGATTTTAATACCTATTCTCTCTAGAATTTTCGTTCTCCCCTCTAGCTATTAGGTGTGACTTCATTTGAGGCAAGACAATTGTGCTGCTCAGCTTCCAAAAAATCCTAAAAGGTTAGTTTTTCTGATTTGGTTCTTTTAGTTATTTTCTTGTGGCATTTAGGAATTTATTATATGTTCAATTAGAAGAAAACGTAGATCCTTATAGGTTGCATGTGAACTTAGTATTTTTAGTTCATAGATTTGCATAAAACCCTTCAGTGGCATCAGAGCTTTTTGGTTGTTTTCTTGTTGAACTGCTGTAATTGTTTTCCTAAAAATTAGGGTTTATAGCTTCTAAACCCTAATAGGGCTGAAATCGTTTTAGAGTTAGGGTTTTGAAAACCCTAGCCCCTCCCCCCTTATGATTTTCGAAAAATATGCTAGGGTTTTAGAAGGTATTCTATTTTTGGTAACTTTAATTTGATTAATTAAATGGATAACCTTAAACCCATTATTTGTAATCGAAAATTATGGGGTTTAAGATAGGTTTTAATTAATTTGATTAATTTGATAAAACCTATCTACATTTGAATTAATTTAATTAATTGGTAATTAAAAGATAATTCAAGGATTTAATTTAATTTAAATTTAATTGTTTTAAATTGGCGAAAAATTAAAGGATAAATCTTAAAAATATTTAAAAAGATTTAAAATATAAAATTTATTTAATTGGTTAATTAAAAGATAATTAAATCGTTTTATAGGTTTAATTTAATTTAAAATTTAATAGTTTAAATTCCAATAAATTAAAAGATAAACCAATAACATTTTAAAGGGTTTAAAATTCATCTTATATATATTATAATTAAATGTTAATATTATATGTATAAGATTTAATGGTTAGTCAAATCAATAGTAGGCCTCATTCACGAAGCTGATCTATAAAGTGGGTATAAGGAGACTGCCTATAAAATGGCAGTCTAATGGGTGTCCACTCTCACCCACCGCTCGCCTGATCAGTGGAGGGTCGTTAGCCGAACGGGTTTGATAGGACCAACTTAATCTCATTAAAAGTATAATGTTATTAATGAAAGTACTAGAACATCTTTTAAAAAATCCCAAAATCTAGTTACTTTAGGAAAAATGTGAATAGATGCTAACCCATGAAATTGCACATTACACTTTATGAAACATTAGTGGAGCGTGTGTGGTTTACCGGCACACTAATAGGGGTTCATAAAGAGTGGTAATGGGTTTTTCATGATTTATCATTTTTGATGGAGCGCGTGTGGTTAACCGGCACAACAATTAGAGATGATAAATGACATTGAGAGTACCAAGCTAATTTGCATGGTTATTCACATCCAGTTTGTGATCCTCGGCATCCCAGTCACAAACAGTGGAGCACATCCGAGATTAAACATGCCATTAAAAAGTTCAATGAATCTCAACAGTTCTAGGAATTTCATAGGATGAAAATGATAAATGTTAATCTACCTTAATGACCAATATGTTGTGATTACGGCATCCCTCTTCACACCATAGTTGGGGTATTTTGGATCCTAGCCTTATTAAATAACATATTGGGTAATTATTTAAAAGGATCAATTAAACTAAAAAATTCTGGTTATTTTATAGATGTCTAGTGTCAATTCTCCTCTTTCTCCTCCTTCACCCATTTCTGAAAACATCAGAATGCACCTGCCAAATATGGAAAGGCTGACTGGCCTGAACTATATGGTATGGCTTCATAAATAGAGAATAGTTCCTTGTTTTGCTGGCAAGCCATATCTGACTGAGTGTCCGCCCCCCAAAGCATGACATCACACAGTAGCTTGTGATGAGCATGACTCCTTGATTGATAAGTCAAGGAAAGTTCGTTGCCTAATACTATTGATCATTGACCCTGAGTTCCGCAGGAATTTAGAATTCCTGGGGTCAGATAAGTTAACACAGCTAGTTGTGGAAAAGTTCCATGAACTGGTTGAGAAAGGACGAGCTAAGATCTTCAAAGAGTTTGAAGTGTGCAGGAAGTAGCACCAGTTCATATGTTCTCAAGACTGAGAGACACATAGGTGAACTGTATAAATTTGGTCCCTTTTTGATCGGGAGTTAAAACATTAGCTCGACTCGCTGATCCGTTCATCCTGATGTACAGGAAGGGAAACCAGATAAGACAATCATGTATATGCATTCAATGTTAACTCTGTATGAGTCGTTCATAGAGAAGCATAGTTCCATTGATTCAGCTGCTTCGGGATTGAGTCCAGTAATAGGACACATCAAGAAATGATCCAGATCGTCTGGACCAGTTCCTTGATGTTTCAAACTGGGAATCCACAGGGTGGGACACAGTCACGGAAAGATTGGAAAAATGCTCCGAAGCCGAACAGTTTGGCAACTCAGGAATATCTTAAAACTCAGGACCCCTGATCCTTAATTACTTGATACAGGATGTGTTTCTCACATTTGCTCTGTATGCATGGACTCTGTAGGATGTGGGATGTTGTTCAGACTGGATCTGAAGCTCATGCAGTTTTAGAGTTTAGTTAGATATTGAAATCATGGTATTAGCTTATTAGATGCGTATGATATTGTCTATCATATAATACATTGTTCAAGGATTTTGTTTTAATAAAATTGTCAATTTTCTTTTAACACATGTTGTTTGAAATATCCTTGAAATGTTGTATGATTAGTAATAACTTGAATATTGATACATCCAAAGTGTTTGGATTTAGGAATTGTGTCCCTTATATTTGTAAGAATCAATTCAACCAAAGGTCCAGTTGGACAGGACTTTGGAATCATTTGACTTAGAGTCTCATGATGAGTTGAGTTCTTAATGTGTCAAGAAATGAATCACCCAAAGATCCAGTTGGACAGGACTTTGGAATCATTTGACTTAAAGTCAGATGATGATTAAGTTATTTATTAAGCGCATATGGCAAGGAATGAATCACCCAAAGATCTAAAGGATAGGATTTTGGAATCAGTTGACTTAGAGTCAACCAAGATTGCAAATCTTGAACAGAATTAACAAAGTCATAAGTTTACATAGATATGTAAAAGGCATTGAGATTAGGAGCAATGGACACATCAGTTGCTGTGTATTGCTCGAATCTTCAAACAAAACACAATTGTTTGTACTTCACGATATTTGTCATTCGATATGACGAATATGGCTTTGCTTATCAGAATAAGCAATTGAATTGAAACCTTGGACAGTTCAAGGACTTCAAAGGAAGTACAAGATCCGCAGAACCTGAGTGACAACATAAACTGGGAAAATGTTTCACAGTTCATTCTCTTCCAAGAACATTAATAAGTTATAATGTGTCTTAGGGAAGATGATGGAGCATTGGTCGAAACAGTTTGATCCTCGATGTATGAGATACATTGTCAATTAGTTTCCAATAAATTGAATTCTAAACCATTCCGACCACATTCTAGACTAAGTAGGCTTTGGAGACACTGCTGAAATGTGAAGCTGGGATTATCCCACTTGTACATAGAGAGTCCAGGGTCTTGTAGTGTTCGTCTGAACCTCATGACTAGCCTGAACCTGATCAGCAATGTCGTTTCACTGGCTATCCCGCTGTAACTGTAAAAGAATAGCTCTTTTAGAAAAAACTCATGTTCTAAGGAAACAGTGGGAGTTGGGACAGTCCTGAATAAGTTCAGGATTAGCCAAGTGAAAAAACCTTTAGTCATCACTAGGCTTGGAACAGAAATCAGATTTCTGTTCTACAACTGACATAATCTCCTTTTGACCAGTAGTATTGATCACCATCATAAGTAGTTATGATCAGGGTGACATATCGATTGGTGGTAAAACACTATAGTTGGTACGGATTTATAATCCGACTACTTGGAAGCATTGGTGAGCCCGGTTGCTGCCAAACAAGAGAACCTTAGGGCGAGATAAAGTCCATATGGCATTTTGATTGATTTTATACTTGGTCTAAAAACCAGTGGGAGTAAATGAATCATCAAAAGAATACAGCATGGACAGAAGCGTACCTTCAGAACATCTGGTTGAGTGAGACGATACTCAGAGTCAAGTAATTGGCTCCGAGAGGAGCACTCTCAATAAAAGATGAAATCCGAAATGATACTGCATATTATAAGTCCGTAGTGGAGCGCATGTGGATCACCGGCACACTAATGGGGGCTCACAAAGAATATGCCAGTATAAAGGTACGTGGGCCCGGGATTTCCCCACGGGCATCTCGCAAGAAAGGATATTCAGATTCTCAAAATATGCCAAAGGATTGGATTTGGGGAATGTGCTGAAAGATTTCCATTAAGATGTCAGAAAGGGTTTGGATTCACAAAATGTGCCAAAAGTTTTGGATTCTGTGAATAGTCCATAACCGTGTCAAAGCTAGTGGGAGTATCGTTGTTATCTACTATCTCCATATGTGAGTTACATACTATTTCTAGGAAACGTCTCCTTTCATTACAAAGTGTAATGACTTGGTGTTAAGAGACGGATCGCTGTGAAAGACTTAATAGAGATACGACATACTCAAGTGGTTGTAAACATCTATAAGATAGATCGAAACTCTGCCAAGATGATCTTGATGAGATTCAAGATTCATAGCACCAGGAAACGATTTTCCTATCATTGCAAAGTGTGATGACTTGGCATGAAAGAAATAAAGAAGGTGCAACATACTCATGTAATTCACAGTCATCTATTGGAAAGATGAAATCGCCAGCATAGACCTAGCCATTGTAAGCATGATCTTAATAAGATTCAAGATGCACGAGAAAAGTCTCCGAAAGGAAAATAGTTTTTCGAAAATCATGACACAAGGATTATAAATAATCCTTGGATTCCGAAAGGGTTTGGAATAGGATTATATCGGGTTCCACAAGTTTTGGATCGATCATAAAGTCATGAACATGTCCTGATAACTTAATGCTTAGGGCATAGTAAGTTGGATTCAGGAAATTGCATGGCTGGGAATACTGGATGGATTGGTTGAACTCAAGTGAGAATTCATTAGGAAATGATTAGGGTGAAAGTGATAGTATTAATTTGAAAGATTTTCAAAGTGGTAATTATTAACATCAGGACATGATGTTAAAAGACTTCATGGTTGAAGAGTCTCGTTGGTATTCTGATGGAGCGCGTGTGGTTCACCGGCACATCATAACACCTCGAAATAGTCTTAGGGTGCAGTCAAGTATACTAAAGACCCCAGAACCATAGGAAGTTACAGTACACATTACCAGAATGGAGTTAGAAGAGAAATTGACAGGATAACTTATTGAGATGTTATCGGATGAGCATCCGATTGGATCATCTGCAATAAAGTGTATAAGTATAAGATACTTTGGATACATAGAAAGAGTGTAAGGTTCATAAAGACATAGCTGTAAAATTAGAATCGAAAGCTTAAAAGAAATCTTGAAACAGATAATAGTTTATGACAATGTCCGACTTGGTGATTACCTTGTGGAGACTTGGTAATAAGCAGGAGTAGCTGCCAGTCAGATTTTTATGTTTCGCTTTCGCATGTTTACTTCCCGAATAATTTAAGTATTCAGAAAGGTCCACAGTCGCTCATACTTTGGGAAGTAAGTGTTGAATCAAGACTGTTATGAATTAGTTTGTAGACTTTCTAAGGAGTTAGACATAGCAATAGGATTTCTACAACATTCATGAGTACTTAGAAATAGAGATTTGAGTATTGGATAAACCCACGCTCAACAGATTGCTTCATGGATTATATCACAAGCAATGTTGAGACGATAATATCTTATGATCTTGAAGTGGAGAGATATGAGTTATAATTTACAAGGCAGTTGTTCATTGATAATACGAAAACGCATCGGTAACTCGATGTTATAAAACGTGTTGTTGTGAATGATTTGTCTGGTAAAAGATATAAGCACATAAGTCGAAGCTTATTCGTTCCTTAACCCTGATGGGTAACAGATATCTGTAGGCCTCTCGATGATTTTGAAGTTGACTAAAGTGCTGGCCAGCCTGGACTAAATTGATGTGTTCAATTAGAAGTTCTAAAGTCATAAGCAGAATCGGAAATCGGGAAACAGAGTATCGGACCGAGATTGATCTCAATCCATGTCTCGTGTCTGAAAATATCTTGTTGGACGAAGGATCATATGATCACTTATCTATGGACAGAACTGACTGGGTCAGAGTTCGGCAGCAGTTTCTAGGAAGCTACAATTTGCTGATTAATTAGATGTTAAATTAGTAATTATAGTCATAAACTTATCCAAGTGGGAGACTGTTGGATTAGGTGTCTAAGCCATGACTAATAATTAGTATTTATCTAATTCATAGTGGCATAGTCCATTTGGGTTGCCCTCATAGCAGGAGGTTTGATAGAAAGTTCAGTAGAGAGAAAGATTGATTTATTATATGATTAATAAGTCAATAGAAATTAAATAAATAGTTTATTAATATATTAAAGTGATAATATATTAATTAGAAACTATATTAATTAATTAGGAATTAATCTAGAATTAATTGGAATTAATTTGGTGATTAAATTAATTAATTAAAGGTGGAGGGACTAAAACTGTAATTATTCAATAGTTGAGTAAGTGACAGTTTGAGTGAGTGAAGTGGCCAGCGAAATATATATTATATATATGGAAATATATAAATTTCGATATATATATATATATATATATATATATATATATATATATATATATATATATATATATATATATATATATATATATATATATATATATATATATATATATATATATATATATATCAAGGTTGTAGAAGTCGCTAGACGGTAGGCGGGCGGTCGACTGGGGCCTAGGACTAGTCGGTCTAGGCGAGGACTAGTCGGGCGCCTAGGCGGGGAGTATTACTTGTAACAAAATTTATTTTTTAAAATTAAGATATTACCTATATCCCTAAAAAATGATTAAATAAGTATAAAAATTTGCAAATCAAAGTGTTTAAATATGTAAGTCATCAAACATCAGAATGTTTAGACTCATTAATGACATTTTTTATCATTTTAATCATCGATAATTGTAACTTAGCCACCGATTATCATAATTAATAATATTTTCTAAATTTAAATTTTAAAAATTTAAAAATTTCATTTTTTGAGAATTTGATAATTTTTGAAAATTTTTAAAATTTGAAATTTTTTGAAAATTTTGAAATTTTGAAATTTGAAAAATTGAAAATTTTGCCGCCTAGACCCGCCCAGACCCGCCTAGGCACGCCTAAACCCGATTTTGACCGCCGTTGACCAAATCCGCCTAGCTTTACCGCCTACCACTAATCGTAGGCGGAACCCGCCCGCCTAGCGCCTAGGCGCCGCCTAGGCCGACTTTTACAACACTGATATATATATATATATATATATATATATATATATATATATATATATATATATATATATATATATATATATATATATATATATATATATATATATATATATATATATATATATATATATATATATATATATATAACATATAATTATAGTTTGAATTATTAAGATAAAAGTTTATCTTAATTTGAATTCAAAAAGGCTTATCTCTTAAGGTCTATCTGGTCATCTGATGGACGCTATAAATAGGGAGCCCAATAACCTCATAACCTGCGATTTTAATACCTATTCTTTCTAGAATTTTCGTTCTCCCCTCTAGCTATTAGGTGTGACTTCATTTGAGACAAGACAATTGTGCTGCTCAGCTTCCAAAAAATCCTAAAAGGTTAGTTTTTCTGATTTGGTTCTTTTAGTTATTTTCTTGTGGCATTTAGGAATTTATTATATGTTCAATTAGAAGAAAACATAGATCCTTATAGGTTGCATGTGAACTTAGTATTTTTAGTTCATAGATTTGCATAAAACCCTTCACAGCTCTACCCACCCCTATAGACCACTCTCACCTCTCCCCTATACACTCTTACCCTACCCCAATCCGACACCTACCCACCCTACCCCCATCCACATACCGAACACCCAACCCCACATATCTTACCCACCAAAGCACCCACCTCAACCCCAAGCCATCCTACCATACTCACACCACCGAATACCCACCCCCACCCTTATCCCACACTCAATACCTATAAAAACCCACTACAATAACCTACACCAAAATCGAACACATATATACCCTTACCTACCCTTATCCCACCATACACACCTCTTACCCTACCCCCATAACCCTTTGCTTTTTAAGTTTGTGTTTGTTTTGTGTTTTTCCATTAATCATGTTTATAAATTAAAAAAACAATTATTTTTAAACAAGTAGTATAACATTACATGAATAATTTTTAATATTTTGATTTTTAGTTATAACCATAAATATATTTTGATTATATTTTTTACCAAACTTATATAAAAATATTTAGTATATGGGATGGGTAGGTGTGGGGGTGTGAGGTGGGTGTGGAAGGTTGATGGGTGTATCAGGGTATGAGATATGTAAAATTTGGGGTGAGCATAAATGAATGTTGTATGAGTGTAGATGGGTGACGGGTAGGTGTGGGTATGGGTGTAAGTGTAGGTATGGGTGAGGGGGGAGGAGGGTGGGATGTATATAAGAATTAAGGTAAGGATGGGTGTAGGAGACATGTTTGAACTAACAAAAAATAAAAAATGAAAGTGATAGAAAATACAAAATCAAACATGTTTTCTAATTTTCTAAAATGAAAAAAATGAAAACTCCACCAACTTCAACAAAACGTGTTTTCTAAGATTTTCTTTGAAGACTGTATTCCATATTTTGAACACGTTTCCTAGAAAACCGAAAACAATTTAACACAGCCAAATGCACCCTTAGATGCATGCTTTTTTATGTGCTTTAAAAAATAATGTGTAGATAAAAGTTCTCACCTTAATACGAGTTCTCATTTGAACTTGACCACACACACATACATACATACATACATACATACATACATACACACACACATATATATATATATATATATATATATATATATATATATATATATATATATATATATATATATATATATATATATATATATATATATATATATATATATATATATATATATGTGTGTGTGTGTGTGTATGTGTGTGTGTGTGAGAAACAAGAATGAAAGAAAATGTTAACAATACGACCATAAGTCTTAAATATTAATTTTTATACATCATTTTATCGAAAACAACAACCAAATATATTAAAAATCATGAATTATTAGTCTCTATAATAGTCATTCATAACAATATAATATTTTAATATAAATATAAATTTTTTATTTTTTTTATATGAGCTCTTGTCGTAAGTTTTATTTCACATATGGATAACATGTGTTAAACCTCGTGTTTTTAAGTATTAATATAAATCTGAAACATAGTTTATTTGTGTAGGAATAAAACATATAATAAAAGCCGATATAAAATAAAAAATAAAAAAATATACAATTAAAACATACATATTTTATTTTGTTATCGACTGATTTATTGGAAGTCCGTTACTTCTAATATTTAATCACTTGATAGAAAATACCCACGTCCTATCCAAAATAGGTGCACTAGAGCATTAGTGCCGTATACTATAGGATTGGGTATATACCGTGGCATCTATAAATTCCTAATGTAGAAAACTTAAGAAATTGTGTCCGAATAATAAATTTTCAGTAAATTACAATTTTGGTCCATCACTTGTTTTTGAAATTTATATCGATCTAATAAATAGAAAAAAAATATAGAAATTTTAGTAGAAGAATATATAAAGAGTAATTGTATTGCTTCTTATCTTTTATTCTTATTCATATTCATATTTATGTTAACTTGTGACAACTGTCATATTTAATAAAATTAATAATATTTTAAAACAAATGTCATAATTTAACATGAGTAGAAATATGAATATGAATAAAAGCCGGAAGAAAAACAATTTCTTTTTCAAAAATTACATGTATGGCTCCTGAGTAGGTTTCGTTCATGCTCCCATATTAAATACGTTTAAAATGACTTAACACACATATGCTTTTTATTTATTTATTTATTTATCTTTACTTATTTTTTCTCTTTTCCAGTTTTTTTATCTTCTTTTAAAAATGCGGGGCCATTTATAATCTAGTCTTAAAGCATTCACGATATAAACTTTTTAAAAAGATTTTTTTAATTTAAAAAATAAAAAAAACCTATAATAAAAGCTTTTTCAATTAATTTTTTAATTAGCAAACTCTTATAATGAGATTTTTTAGTTATTATATAACTCTCTTATATTTTAAAACGAATTGTAATTAGACAGCATATATAAACAATCAATATAAAACATATTGAAAAAGTTCTCCTATAGTGAATAAATAATTAGTTTTTTTTATTTTTGAGCTTTTCACCAAGAAAATTTTTTATTATGGATGATTTTAGAAACAATACATGCAACTTTTAAAAATCTCAGGTGAGTTATGTCAATTTTTAAAAGATTTGGACTAAATATACAAAATAGCGTAAACCACATGAGCAAAAACTGTAATTTACTCATGAATTTTTGTATTTATTTATTTATTTAGTTATGATAAAGAGCATCTTCCAAAATATTTATATAAATTAGTGTGGCGTTATATTGGAAAGTTTCAAGTACTCGAATAAAACCTAGTTTGACATGGTTAAGAAATTTAATGTAGTTTTGTAAGAATATTTATTTTTTATAATTCTATTATTTAAAATCTAATGTTTCAAAATATACAAAAATTTGATTATTAGTTTATTACTTAAGATTTTTAAATAACGGAAAAAAAACAATATTAGATCGATCGTTGGTTTTAATAGATTATACACCACACTACAAAAAGCTATTATCCAACAAAATTTACCCACGGATTTTCTCACAACTAGTAAAAAACTTTATTTTAATAATAATTGTGACCAAAAAGTATTCGTGGGTAATTCTTGAGATGCGGATAAAACTCATTACCAACAGGTTTTCTGCGGATTTTGGGGTGTTTGGGATTATTTATTTAAAAACTAAGTTTTGACTTAAAAATGTTTATTAGTTTACTAGTTGTAAGACCCGTGTATTACACGGGATGACATAAATAAAACGTATTTAACGAAAATATAAATATTAATTATTTTAAAAACCAAATTTTCATAAGATATGAGAAATATGGTGAAACAACAATTCGAATTCTCATACCCGTAATTTTAGATATTAAAAACAACAATTCAAATTCTCATACCTTAATTTTTGTAATTCTAATAGATTCTAATAAGTTCAAAATTCGTAATTTTAGTAATTCAATAAATTGTAATAAATTTGAAAAAAAACTGAAACTTTTATACTAATCGTAACTGAAAGAGTAAATCAAGCCAGCACACAATGCATAACAAACTGAAACCGATCTTTTTGGAGTCACCCTTAACTGTCAAACAAATTATTATTTTTTTAAGAATTTCAAAACTATGAGAAAATGACATGTGGCCAAATCAATGTCGTGATGACAAGTGTCCTCTAGATATTTATTTATTAGGATAAGATTCGTTATATATATATATATAGGGTCGAGATCATGAGAGAACCTAAAAAATCCTAAGAACCTAAGAACTTTTTTTCTACACAATATCTTTCAAAAAAAATTGCATCCAATTTTTTTTATTTATAGCGTTTAAGAGATTTCTAAACCCTAAACCTAAACCTAAACCCTAAACCTAAACCTTAAACCCATATGAAAAAAATTTTGATTTTTTTTGCATCCAATTTTTTTATTTAAAGCGTCTAAGAAATTTCTAAACCCTAAACCCTAAACCCTAAACCTAAACCCTAACCCTAAACCCTAAACCTAAACCCTAAACACTAAACCTAAACCCTAAACCCTAAACCCTAAACCTAAACCCTAAACCCATATG